>JAABKJ010075445.1:173762138-174230432 GCA_011634705.1 Andricus grossulariae | reverse complement strand
TAATAACATTTCGACTCAAATACAATTTTATGATGGCTCAATTTATACAGTGTTACTGTTCTATATCATTTTGATGGTTATACCATTAGAAGTTTAAACAAGAGGAAAACACTTTTTTGAATCATTATCAAAAGCAAAAATGTCGAGTTCATACCACATAGTCCTTAAGGCCTCATTTCTAATTTAAGCCGATAAAACCTGAATGATCTTCACGGGTTCTCCAGATACGACTAAAAATGAACAAGCGTGTCTTCGCCGAATTTCAGTCGCTTTGCAGCAAGTGAGCCGTTGGATACAAAGCCATATGTTTCAAAAATTTAATTTTTAAAATCGATATTAAAGACAGTAGGTGTAACCGGAACGGACATGTGAATTTTATATGCCCTGACACTATTCAGCGGCTAAAGTCTGGCCATCTGCGGTGATCGCCGACTGAAACACGACGCAGGCACGCTTTAACAATTATGTTATATCACAGATTACGTTGTCTTAATTTCAGTATTTTCAATAAGTATACTGAATCACAGCACGACTTAAGCCCATTTTTGGTTGATAATTCAATTTTTTAGTTTTAAAATTAAACTAGATGGTTGAAAATTCAGCTATTTCCTTGAAAATTGAATTTCTTTCTTAAAAATACATTTTTCTATTGAAGATTTATAATTTCAGTAGAAAATTCATCGCTTTGGTTTAAAAATTAAACTAGTTTGATAAAAATTAGTTTTTTCTTTCTTAAAAATTAAATTTTCTGACTGTAGATTTAAGTACTTGGTTAAAAATTCAGCAGTTTTGTAGAAAATTAGTTTTTTTTATTGAAAATTAATTTTTTAAATTAGAATTTAACTATTCCATTTTTTGTAATAATTCACTTTTTTATTTTTAAAATTAAACTAGATAGTTGAAAATTCATCTATTTGCTTGAAAGTTAAATCGCTTTCTCAAAAATACATTTTTTGTTGAATATCTATAATTTTAGTAGAAAATTCATCTGTTTGGTTTAAAAATTGAACTACTTTGATAAAAATTGGATTTTTTGTTGTTGAAAATTAATTTTCTTCACTGTAAATTCAACTACATGGTTGAAAATTCAACTTTTTGGTTAAAAATTCAACTGTTTTGTAAAAACATTTGTCTTTTTGTCTCGAAAATTTAACAATTTGGTAGAAATTTCAACAATTTGATATAAAATGCAACAATTTGGTAGAAAATTCAAATTTTTTGTAGAAAGTTAGTTTTTTACTGGAAATTAATTTTTTAAGTGAGAATTCAATAATTCTATTTTTGGTAAATAATTCACGTTTTTCAGATTCAAAATTAAAGTAGATGGTTGAAAATTCAACTATTTGCTTGAAAATGCATGTATTTGGTTAAAAAGTCGTCTTTTTTGGTAGAAAATCAATTTTCTTGATTAAAATGCAACTGATTAGTTGAAATTTAATCTGTTTTAGTTGAGGATTCAAGTATTTTGATGAAAATTGACCTTTTTTGGTTAAATTCAACTGGTTTTGATAACAAAAAATTTTTTGATTGAAATATCTACTCTTACAGTTTTTGTCGAAAATGCATCTTTTTAGTAGAAAATGAATCTATTTTGTTTGAAAATTTAGCTGCTTTGATAGAAATCAGCCCTTTTTGTTAAAAAAATAATATTCTAAATGAAAATTTAACTACATGGTTGAAAATTTAACTTTTTTGTAGAAAACTCGTCTTTTGGTCTAGAAAATTGAATATTATTATATTATAATATTATTAGAAAATTTATGTAATTTATTGAAAATTCTTCTTTTTGGTAGAAAATTAATCTTTCGGTTAAAAATGTTACTAATTGTGTAAAAATGTATGTGTTTTGTTGAGAATTCGTCTTTTTTAGTAGAAAACTAATCTTTTCGGTTGAAAATTCTGTTTCATAGAACAGTGTCTTTTTGACTTGAAAATTTAAGATTTCGGATTTTCATTGTCTACATTGACTGAAAAATCTTCCTTGGTTGAAAATGCAACTCTTGTTAAAAATTCATCTCTTTTGGTAGTAATTGAATTTTAAAATAAAAACGGTTCATTTTCAACCAAAAATGGAATAGTTTAATTTAAAGTTGAAAAAATTGATTAAAAAAAACAAATAAAAAAATAATTTTAAACAAAATAGTTAAATTTTCTACCAACGAGATTCAACTAATAAAGGGAATTTCTAACAAATTAATTTAGCTTTCAACAAGTAGTTGGATTTTCAATCAAGAAAATTTATTTTCTACCAACAAAGGGAAATGTTCAAAAAAATAGAAAAAGTTTCAAACAAATTGTTGAATTTTAAACTAAAAACGATCAATTTTCAACCAATATTAGAATAGTTGAATTTTTACTTAAAAAATTAATTTTCGACTGAAAACGATCATTTTTTAACCTACAATGAAAAAGGTAAATTTTGAGTTAAAAAAATTAATTTTTAACAAAATGAAATAAATTTCAACGAAATAGTTAAATTTTTTAACCAAAAATATGGATCTTCAAAATTACCAAAAATGACGAATTTACAACAAACTATATTAATTTTTAAACAAATAGCTTAATTTTCAACTAAAAATGATCAATTTTCAGTCAATAATGGAATAGTTGAATTTTCCGTTGGAAAAATTAATTTCCAAAAAACTAATTTTTAACTAAAAACGATCAGTTTTTAAACAATAATGAAATGAATAAATTCTCATTTGGAAAAATTAATTTTTAATCAAAAAAGAACCAATTTTGAAAAAAAAGTTAAATTTTCAACCAAAGAGATTCAACTAAAAAATGAATTTTTAATAAATTAATTGAACTTTCAAACAAGTAGTTGAATTTTCAAACAAAAAAATGTATTTTCAAACCAGAAGATTAATTTTATACTAACAAAAACAAATTTACAACAAAATTGAAAAATTTTCAACCAAATTGTTGAATTTTAAACTAAAAACGATTAATTTTCAGTCAATAATGGAATAGTTTAAAAATTAATTTTCAACCAAAAAAAAAGGAATTTTGAACAAAAAACGATCAATTTTTAACCAAAAATGGAAAAAACAAATTTTGAGTTAAAAAAAATTAATTTTCAACAAAAAAAGAACGGATTTTCAACAAAATAGTTGTATTTTCAACCAAAGAGATCTTCGATTACCATGAATTTTTTAAAAAGTAGTTCAACTTTCAACCAATTAAATTTTTTTCAAAAAATGACGAATTTGCAACAAAATATATAAATTGTTAACCAAATAGCTGAATTTTTAACTAAAAATGATCAATTTTCAGTCCATAAAGGAATAATTAAATGTTCCGTTGAAAAAATTTATTTCCAACAAAAAAAAACTAATTTTCTACTAAAAACGATCAGTTTTTAAGCAATAATGAAATAAATTAATTCTCTGTTTAAAAAAAAAAAATTTTTAACCAAAAAAGAACAAATTTTGAACAAAAAAGTTAAATTTTCAACCAGCGATGAATCTTCAACTAAAAAATGAATTTTTAACAAAGTAACTAAATTTTCAACCAAGTAGAATTGATTTTTCAACTGTTTAAAATTTAAGAAAATTGAAAATTGAATTTTTAAAAACTGAAAATTTAATTGTTGAAACTAAAAATATTGAATTTTCAGCTGTTAAAAATGTAATTTTCATCAATTTTCAACTTTAAAAAATTAAATTTTCAAAAATAGAATTTTAAACTTTTGAAAATTCAATTTTTAATGTTGTTCAATTTAAAAAAATTGAAATTTCAATTTTAAACAATTGAATTTTCAACTGTTGAAAATTGAAGAAAATGGACATTTGAATTTTCATCTGTTGAAAATGTAATTTTCATCAATTTTTAAAAATAGAATTTTAAACTGTTGATAATTCCATTTTTAATTTTTTTCCATTTTCAGCAATTAAAATTTCAATTTTCAGCTGTTAAAAGTGTAATTTTCATCAATATTCAACTTTAAAAAATTCAATTTTCTTAAATTTGTAACAATAGAATTATCAACTGTTAAAAATTCAATTTTTAATTATGTTCAATTTTCAACAATTGAATTTTCAATTTTAAACAATTAAATTTTCAACTGTTAAAAATTTTTATTTTTATTTTCAGCTGCTAAAAATGTAATTTTCATCAATTTTCTTCAGTTTTTAACAATAGAATTTTCAACAATTTCAATTTTAAACAATTTCAATTTTAAACAATTGAATTTTCAACTGTTAAAAATTAAATAAAATTGAATTTTAATCTGTTAAAAATGCATTTTTCATCAATTTTTAACTTTTAAAAATACAATTTTCTTCATTTTTTAACAATAGAATTTTCAATAATTTCAATTTTAAACAATTGAATTTTCAACTGTTAAAAATTTTTAAAAAATTGAAATTTGAATTTTCATCTGTTAAAAATGTAATTTTCATCAATTTTTAACTTTTAAAAATTCAATTTTCAAAAATAGAATTTTAAACTGTTGAAAATTAAATTTTTAATGTTATCCAATTTGAAACAATTGAATTTTCAATTTTAAACAATTCAGTTTTCAACTGTTGAAAATTGAAGAAAATGTAAATTTGAATCTTCATCTGTTAAAAATGTAATTTTCATCAATTTTTAACTTTTAAAAATTCAATTTTCAGCAATTAAAATATCAATTTTCAGCTGAACTCTAATTTTCATCAATATTCAACTTTTAAAAATTCAATTTTCTTACATTTTTAACAATAGAATTTTCAACTGTTGAAAATCCAATTTCTAATTATGTTCAATTTTCAACAATTGAAATTTCAATTTTAAACAATTAAATTTTCAACTGTTAAAAATTTAAATTTGAATTTTCATCTGTTAAAAATGCAATTTTCATCAATTTTTAACTTTTAAACATACAATTTTCTTCATTTTTTAACGATAGAATTTTCAACAATTTCAATTTTAAACAATTGAATTTTCAACTGTTAAAAATTTAAAAAAAATTGAAATTTGAACAATTGAAATTTCAATTTTAAACAATTAAATTTTTAACTGTTAAAAATTTCTTGTTGAGAATTAATTTTTTGAGTTGAAAATACGTCTTTTTTTGTAGAAAAACGTTTTTTCTTAACATTCATTTTTTTGGTAGAAAATTATTTTGTTCCTGAAAATTTAACTTTTCCAGTTTCTTTTTTAAATTTATCTGTTTTAGTTGTAAATTCATGTATTTTGTTGCAAATTCGTCTTGTTTGTTAGAATATTAATGTTTTTGATTTTAAATTAATTAATTTCGTTGAAAATTTAACTATTTTGTTGAAAATTCCATTTTGTTTGGTTGAAAATTAATTTTTTTTTAACTGAAAATTTAACGCTTGCACTTTTGATTGAAAATTTATCTCTTTATTTGAAAATTCATTTCTATAGTTAAAAATTGAAATACTTCGTTGAAAATTCAATTTTTTACCTAAAAATTTAACTTTTCCATTTTTGGTTGAAAATTAATTTTGTTTTTAGATGAAAATTCATTTCTATAGTTGAAAATTGAAGAATTTGGTAGAAAATCCAGTTTTTTTAATACTTGAAAATTTTCCTTTTTTAGTTGAAAATAGAACTATGTGGTTGAAAATTCATCGTTGTTTGTAGACAATTATTCCTCTTGCATAAAAATTTATCCTTTTGGTTCAAAAATCATTTCTTTGGTTGAAAATTAAACTATTTTGTTGAAATTTGTTTGTTTTTTTCGTTAAAAATTAATTTTTTTCAACTGAAAACTTAAGTACTTACTAAAATTTTCAGTTAAAAAATGTATTTTTTTAAGTTGAAAATTTGGTTTTTTGTTAGAAAATTCATCTTTTTGGTTTAAAATTCAATTCTTATGGTTGAAAATTTGTCATTTTAGTTAAAAATTGAACTAATTGATTAAAAATTCATGTATTTTTATGAAAATTCTTTTTTTGTAGAAAATTTAACTTTTTGGTTAAAAAATAATTTTCTTTTCACTTGAAGATTCATCATTTTAATTGAAAATACATCTCTTTGGTAAAAATATACAGATTTTGTTAAAAATTCCTTTTCTTGTTGTTTGAAAATTAATTTTTTGCTGAAAATTCGTTTTTTTTTTGGTTGAAAATGAATTTTTTGAGTTAAAAATAGAATTATGTGGTTGAAAATTCATCGTTGTTGGTAGACAATTATTCCTCTTGTATAAAAATTTATCCTTTTGGTTCAAAAATCATTTCTTTGGTTGAAAATTTAACTATTTTGTTGAAATTTGTTTTTTTTTTCGTTAAAAATTAATTTTTTAAACTGAAAACGTAAGTATTTACTAAAATTTTCAGTTAAAAAATGTATTTTTTAAAGTTGAAAATTCGGTTGTTTGTTAGAAAATTCATCTTTTTGGTTTAAAATTCAATTCTTATGGTCGATACTTTGTCATTTTAGTTAAAAACTGCACTAATTGATTAAAAATTCATGTATTTTTATGAAAATTCTTCTTTTTTTGTAGAAAACTAAACTTTTTAGTTAAAAAATCATTTTTTTTTTCACTTGAAGATCCTCGAAAGGGCCGCAGTGCGCGAGTACTCAGCCGAGTATATTGCGCAATATTATGCATTCCAATTGGAAAGGGTTCAGGCTAAAAATATGAGTGTTTCATTAAATATTCCTGTGTTTTGGGTGGAATATTATCTATTTGTTTAAAAAATATATTTTTTGTTAAAAATTCATATGTTCGGGTGACACATTCAACTTCTTTTAAAAAATTTTTCTTTTTGGTTTGAAAATTAAAAATTATTTGCAATTATTATTTTTGTTTCTTGACAGAAAATTATTTTTTAGAAATAACGTCTTTTATGTTTGAAAATTCAGCTTCTTGACTTGAAAATGCGATAATTTTTTAAAATTTTTTGTCTTTATTGACTAAAATATCTTTTCCAATTAACAATTTAACTTTTTCGTTAAACATCTAAATATTCCAGTTATTGTTGAAAACTGATCTGTTTTGATTATTGAAATATTTTTTTTGAAAATAAATTCTCTTTCTTGTTTATATTTAACTGTTTTTGATTAAAAATTAAAACCTTTTTCGTTTGAAATATTAATGGTTACATTTTTTGTCAGAAATTTATCTCTTTGTATGGAAATTCAGGTATTTGATTGAAAATTTGTTCTTTTATTGGAAGTACACAGTCGAGTATGTTGCGCAATATTATGCATTACAATTGGAAACGGTTCAGGCTAAAAATATGAGTGTTTAGTTAAATATTCCTCTGTTTTGGGTTGAATATTCAACTATTTGTTTAAAAAATAACTTTTTTGTTAAAATTTCATATGTTCAAGTTAAAAATTCAACTTTTTTCTATAAATTCCTCTTTTTGGTTTGAAAAATAAACATTAATTGCAATTATTATTTTTATTTCTTTTCTTTTGGTTGAAGGTAAATCTCTTTGGTTGAAAATTGAAATAGTTTGTTAAGAATTTGTTCGTTGAAAATTGATATTTTCTGTTTGAGAATCTATCTAATTTATTGAAAAATCCTATTTTTGGTTGAAAGTTGAACTAATTTGTTGAAATATAATTTTTTTAAAGATTGATCATTTTTGTGGAAAAATTCATCTCCTAGATTACAATTTTATCAATTTTATTGTAAATTAAATTACATAATTAAAAATGCTTTTTTTGGTGAGAGATTCGTCTTATTGGGTTAAAAAATTATCTTCATAAAAATTCGTTTTTTTTTTAAAATTAATTTTCAAACTGAAAATTCACTTGTTTCATTTTTTCCTTTAAAATTTATCTCTTTGCTTGGAAGTTTAGGTATTTTGTTGTAAATTCATCTTTTTTAGTACGAAATTAATCTTAATTTATTTTTATGAAAAAAAAGATTAAATTTCTACCAATAGAGATGAATTTTAAAACAAAAAGACGAATTTTAAAAAAAAAAAAGAGATTTTTCAGTCAATAAAGAAAAAAAAATTGGGTAAATTTCAATTTAATATAATTATTTACCTGATTATTTGTTGAACATCTATTTTTTAGGTTTACCGCTATTGGTATACGATTACATTCTCTGGGATAGTCTACTCGAAGATCATCTGAAATAGTTATTAATGTTTATTATAATTTGTATCAGAGAATCTTGTTAAACATCTGATATTTATAAAAAATTAGTAGGGAAAAAACAGTGGGTCAGTTATGTATATAATTTTACATTTTACATTTCACATTCCAGATTACACTTTTAATTTTTCGTATGTCATTGTTTTTTATGTTAAATTGACGTCGTACGTCGGAACTAATTTGAAGAAGCTCTGGAATAAATTGTGAATTTGAAAACAAAAACAATCACATTTGAAAAATATAGAGTGAAATTTGAAATAATATCTAATCCATCTCCAAGTAAGCAACATATCAATTTGAGGAAGAGAAAATAAATATTTTTCCGACTGCTGATACGTGTCCAGTAAGGGGGTCCAAATTTTTTTCTCGAATTTTCTAAATTTTCCAAATTTGTTCAAATCCACAAAAAAATGCATGTTTTTTACAAAACAAACAGATATATAGAGGTTCAGCAAGCTTATTTTTGTAATACATTTTTGTAAATTTTATTCAGAATCGTCAATATTATTGAATGAAGTTGAAACTCAACATTTCTCTTCACAAATAGCCATAGAATATGAATCAAAAATGACTTTTTAAATATCACCCCCATGAGTCTGTTTTACAGAGTCCCAAGAAAATACCACAAGTAAAAAATAGGGGTTTGCGAGTTTTTGACGCTAATTAGGTTTTTGGCGTTTTTAAATAAACATTTTTTCTAATGCATGAACTATTAATTCCTATTGATAATTAGATGTTAAAATAAATGGCCTAAGCAATTTATTATTGTTTATAGCAATTTTCTATTAGAATGAAGTAAGAAAGTCGCAGTTTTTTTGTCATTTTCCAATTGAAAGTGTCAAATTTGGACACTTTCCAATTGAACTTGTCACATTTAGACATTTTCTAGATGTAAGGGTCAAAATTTGGCAATTCTCCACTCTCCCGTTGAAATCTTCCAAATTTGAAGATTTGGATTGAAATAAAAAAAAGTCCTCAATCACAGCGGTTAACGGTTAACATATCTTACGAAAGGAAGCGTCTTATGATTTTAATAATGAAATTTCAAAAACATTACTGCAGTCCGATTAAAGATAAATAATATAAAATTGAATAATTTTTGTTCTTCAGATGGTTTCAAAACTTATGTTTGTCAAGAATGAGGAAATGAGCAAATGAGCAAAAAAAAAAAAAAATTATTTACCAAAAATTCCATGATATCACGAGGGATGGAGAAATTTAGATAAAAAAAATGTAACGAATCGAAAGTTTGATATGGATCTAAAAACATATGAATGTATAAACCTGAATGGTTCACCTAATCAAAGTCTGAAAAAGTTTAAATATGTAGATTCTTTTTTAAATTTCCAGACAAAAATGCCTAATTACACTTATTCTTTGGTATCATTTTTTTCTATACCATAAGGTTAGTCACATATAGCATATGCAGTCTTATCCTTGAATGCGAGGATCTACAAGAATCGCTAAACCCTTTTCCCTGTCTGCTTGTGAAAACAGCAATGATGACACCAAACATCGTTGCAGTAAGTGCGTTTCAAAACAATCGAAAGTGCAGGGCTTCCGACAATTGGTCGGACAACAATACCGACTATCCTAGAGTTGGGAGAGCCAATTAGGACAAAGTCTATTTGATGGACCGGCAGGATCTCGTAAGTTTTGTGTGGACGAATCAACTCAGGGACGACCTACTTGTGTGCTATCATATCAGTATGGCTGCTGAAAAAAAGTATGCATGGCGCGACTTCTTACTTTGTGGGGCAAGAAATACCCAGTGCTTTCGCATAAACGTCTGGGAAACCATGCCGAGGAATTCCAGAAAAAGGGTTATACGTATATTCGGAGCGACCTCTAAACTGTCAATTGTAATGTGTATAATGTAGCAAGAGCTTTGAGAGATTCAAACTGTGAAATAAAATCAACGGTTGATCAGAAGTATGTAATTAACCACGTAATATCTGGCAGAACTTTTACTGTCAAGGTTCGACAGTTCGCGCGCAAACTGCGGATCCGTCATGACACACTCTACAAGTTATAGCCACTGACCATCAGGCAGCATACTGTTGACAGCATACGAGTACTATCTAGCGCTAAGAAAAGTCTAGAGCGGCGAGAGAAGTAGGCCAGAGAAAGTTAGCAGTTTTTTTCTGACCGATCTCGACACTTCCACGACCCTCCCGTTACTGTCGTCCACCCACATACACCAGAGGAGGTTAAGGAATTTCGGAGAGGAATCTACAAAGTCTAGCATCTACTGAAAGAAAACGCAAAGAATATGAATAACTTCAAAGAGCTGTGCAGTTTCCTCATAAACCCTGAGAAATTATGTCCTCATATCGCTACGGAGGATGTGAAGAATATATGAAGAGATATGAAGAACTATTTTGCTTCAGGACCAGATGACATCAAGACCTTATGAGGATAGAATTTTTCTTTAACCCACCAGAATGTAGCCCACATTTTCACCTCATAAATGAAGTTGGAAGGACCTATTCCGGAGTGCTTGGTGGAAGGGTGCACAGTTCTCCTGCCGAGGAGGTGCAACTGAACTGACCCTTGGAGTGACAGACCAATAACTTGTCTGAACACACAGTATGAGATCTTCACAGCTACCCTGAATGATATGGTCGTTCGTACAATTGGACCTGTGTGGCGAGAGATGTACAAACAACGCGGTTTGAAGAAAGGCGAAGCAGGTTTTCGGGAGAACCTGCTTTTCGATAGATGCGTCTGTAAAGACGCATCCTCCTATCATCGTTACCTTTCGATGCCCTGGATTCATTACTGAAAAGTTTTTGATATCGTGAGATACATAGAGAGATTAATGCTGATATGAAAAACCAGATTAACTATCTCATCCGAAAAACATCGTCTGATAACTAACAGTGTCACTTTTCAGAGAGCTGTGCTTCCGATACTTGCGACGTTTATTTCTTTTTAGCGAAGCTACGCGAAGTAACTCCATCGGGTATCAAAGTCGTACTGAGTACTGACGCGAGGTCGGCCCATATTTATAGCCTCGACCGGAACGCGGAAGCCGAATCGGGAGAGCCCTGCCGCTGATTCGCTGATGCGAGAAAAGAGGGGCATACGGAGTGGCGATTTGACGCCTGCGAAAGATGGGGATGTAGAAACGTTGACCAGCCGTTCGCGATAAAGTGGGGAGTTCGAGAAGCGAAAAAGTGCTTCTTGTAAAAGCGGGGTACGCTAGTCTTTGATTCGCTAGGAATTTGGGAATCGCGCAGATTCCTATCCCTTGCCTCGTCTCACCAGAGTCAGCCAACTTGTTTATTAATACAAAGATCATTGAATATCAGTACATACTCATTATTAGATTACGGTTTTGAAATAATTAATTCAAAACGTCACGTGGAAGAAAGTTATAGTTTTTATTTTTTTTTAATTATTAAGTTATCAAACCGCTTGTGGGCGACAGAGTTACCTTAAAAATTAGCTCAAGTACTTCAAAAAATGTTAGTCATTGTAGAGTTATTTTTTTCCGAGAAACAGGCGTGTACATAATTTCCGCTGAAATACTATATAAATATTATTCATTATCTCTCGTCCAATATTTTCTACATTATCAAATTATTAATTTCAAAATTTGAATGATTTGACCTTCTATCTTTTGAATGGTGAAATAACATTAACTTATATTTGGCAGTGATTGCAAAATATTACCATGTACTTTGGAAGTATATAAAATTAATAAAATATTTCCGGATATATATACTTGCCGAATATGAAAATTCCCAAATAATAAAATTTCCCGCTAAAAATTTTTGGATTATAAAATAAAATACACTATGAAATTCTCGACGCTGAAAAATTATTTGATTTAAGCAATTGAAGGAATTGTTCCATGCATTCTTTTTTAAATTATCTGATTTGATTCGGAAGAAAATATTCGAGAAATTTTTTTAATGCAAGTAAGAGTACAAGAACAAGATTATTATCACAAGGGAAATAATTTAAACAAAACTGCTATGCAAATTCGTGAAAAGAACTTGCATTGAGATTTAAGAAAAATTGTTTATTTAAATTTCGGGAATAGTCTTAAAAAAACATTAAACATTTAAAACATGTATGTTCTTTGTTAAAAATACTCAATATTGGTATTTTGCATAAATAAATGATATTGATAAAAAAAACTTTTTTTCTTAATTTTATAAATTCGGAAATTTCCAAATCCGGTTATATCATACACTGTATCGCTGAAAGCTACAAGTTGATGTTTCTTTCATTATTGAATACAACCTAGTTTTAATTTTTCGAAAAGTACAATACAACATACTTTTTAATAATGACAAAATACAAAAGATTTCAAAAACCTGAAAATGAAAATAAAAATATTTTACAAAGATTTCAGAGATTTCACAAAACTTTCAAAATATTACAAAACATCTACATAGAAGTGGAAATATTTGGGTGCAAATCTCGAAATGGTTTGAAGAGTATTCACAATATACCACAATGTCGCCACAGATCTATAGAAAAACAATGCTTATATACAGATTATGTACTATTCACGAAAAAAATGTTATATAATGGATCCTATATTTTTCGAATAGGAATAAGTAAATAAAAATATTATTAGCTTTGAATTTACGTGAGTTTATTTCAATCTATGCAGTCCTTAATAAGTTTCTATATTTTTATTGAGCAACTAGTTCCGTTTTCACTATTGAATTAGGAAATATCTTGACCAATTGAATGATTTTTTTCCAAATATTGATTGGTCGCCCTCTTTTCGCTAATTAAATATGTAAAAAATCACTAGTCATTAGTTAAGTTATAACAAATTTGATTCAGAGAAGCAATAAAGTATACTTGCATGAGAAAAACGACTGCCAAATTAAAATAAACTTTTCTAGACACACAAGTTAATCCATATTTAAGGGGAATCATTTTTACAAAGTTTGCTAAATAATTGCAACTTTTGAAGGAAAATTTGAAAAACGTAGAATCGAAACAATTTGAAGCCCGTTGATTTCTCGTCGATTGAAGATTATTTTCATTTCTCTTCACTTTGTTTACACATTCTAAAGGCATTATTTTTGAATTGAGACCGGCTACGTCACGTCCAGAATTGCATGATATGACCACCTTATTATTTTTCACGTTGTTCATTTCAAATCTAGTGTCCTGATATATAGGTTAAATTGACTCATACTTTGTCGCTTTTCCATTGCTCCTAAGGACGTTGCAGACGACAGCTTTTATTCCATCGTAGAATAAACTACCCCCAAATAGCATGTCCACTTCAATAGCGATAAATGTTACATGCAACAAAATTTAAATTTTATTTTTTCTGTAAGGCTGTGTCAAGTCTACATTTTCACTATACGAGCTGTCTCATTTTTTCAGAGATAGTTATGACACTGTTTAGCTTGCATCACTTTTTCTCAACAAATCAAAAGTCTAGACGATTTCCTCTTAAAAATAGCAATATTTTTGCATTCGAGAGGTCTAACCTCGATATAGGTAATGTACAAGTTTAAAAGTTTCCCTAGCAATAGATTCTGAGGTACAATTTCAAATGATTTATCATGTTGATAATGAATTAAATTGTTAAAAATAAATTATTTCGATGAAAACTGTCCAAAATTAGAAAAAAAACAATTTATTCGTATAAAGAAGAACACATGTGACATAGCCAAGCACTGGAGACGGCAGGTACCAATAACTGGGGTTAGTAGTACCAAGTGCTCAAATTTTGAGTTTCTACACCTATTTTTTATCTTTTTCGACGTTTTTGTCAACTTTCAATAATAATTCAAGATTCCAGTGCTCTTACCCTATTCGTCAATTTTGCAAACAGATTCTGATTCCTCATAAAGAAATCTGAGAAAGTGCACATACTAGTTTTTTGATATGGTCAAATATTCACAAGTGCAAAAAGCTGTTATTTTTCGAGATAAATTATGAATTTCAAGAGTACTGTTTATTGTTCATTGTTTAACATATTTTCCAATTTTTTAACAATTTCTATTTGTATAATTTTTTTCCACCAAATTGTGAAAAGTTTGTATTTTCTGGAATTAATGTCATAATTAACGAGTTTGAAAAGTATTATATTTAAAACTGAAAAAAATGCTTAAAAAATGGTTATTGTTTAAAAAATGAAGGTGTAAGTTTTGAAATAAGAAAACATTGAATAATAAGCGACATAATGTAAGAAATAAAATAAAACTAGAATTTTCTCCACCTTTCCTATAAAATGTCTCAAGTAAATGATTAGTAATTGTTTAAATAATTGACAAATATCGTTAAAAAATATTACTCTTAACATTCTTTAACTATGTTATTAATTCCAAAAATTACTGAATTTTTACGATTTACGGGGGAAAAATTATTTAAACAACTAAAAAAAGTTCAAATAATTACCAAATATCTTAAACAAGAAATCTTATTCTTAAATTCATCAACTGTATCCTTGGTTGAAAACTAGACTATTTTGTTCAAAATCCATTTATTTCTGGTCGAAAATAAATTTTTTTCAACTAAAAATTCATTTTTTGCTGCTTGTAAATTAATTTCCATTTCTGGTCAAAGATTTATCCTTTTAATTTTAAAATTCGTCTTTTTAGCTTGAAAATAAAATTTTTAGTTGAAAATTCAATTAGGTTTGGTTAAAATTTAAATCTTTTTTGTTAGAAGATTTCACTATTTTATTGACAGATGCTTATTTTATTATTGAAAATTAATTTTTTTAACTGAAAAGTTTAATATTTCATTTTCAAAATACAGTATTTGGATTAAACTACACTATTTGAATTAAATAATACTATTTGGATTAAAACACACTATTTTTATTGAAATACACTATTTGGCTTAAACTACACTATTTGGATTAACATACAGTATTTAAATTAAGCAGCAATATTTGGATTAAACTACACTATATGGATTAAAACACACTTTTTGGATTAAAGTGCACTATTTATATTAAACTGCACTATTTGGATTAAAATGCACTATTTGAATTAAAATACACTTTTTGGATTAAACTACACTATTTGGAATAAACTACACTATTTGGAATAAACTACACTATTTGGATTAAACTAGACTATTTGGATTAAAATACAGTGCTTGGATTAAAATACAGTATTAAAATTAAATTACACTATTTGGATTAAAGTACATTATTTGAATTAAACTACAGTATATGGATCAAAATACAGTATTTGGATTAAACTGCACTATTTGGATTAAAATACACTATTTTGATTGATATACACTATTTGGATTAAACTACACTATGTGGATTAAATAACACAATTTGGATAAAAATGCACTATTTTAATTAAACTACACTATTTGGAATAAACTACACTATTTGGAATAAACTACACTATTTGGATTAAACTAGACTATTTGGACTTTTTTTAAACCCCGTCCGCCATATTGGATCCGCTATTTTTAATGTATCAAATCTGACTTCAGATTTGTGATCAGAGGCCTCAGAACCACTCATATGCAAGTTTCATGAGAATCCATACATTTTTTTTAGCTCGTCCGCCATATTGGATCCATACTATTGGATCCGTCATTGAGGATTTTTCAAATCGGACTCATAATTGTTATCAGAAGCCCCAAAATCCCCAGATGCCAAGTTCCATGAAAATCCATGAATTTTTTAAAAACTTGCCGCCATATTGGATCCGCCATTCTGAATTTAAGAAAAATGACTTCAGATTCGTGATCAGAGACCCCAAAAACCCCCAGATACCAAGTTTCATGAAAATCCATAATTTTTTGGCTATCTCGTCGCCATATTGGATCCGCCATTTCGAAGTTTTCAAATCTGACCTCAGATCCGTTATCGGAGGCCCCAAACGCCCCCAGATGCCAAGTTTTATGAAAATCCAATAATTTGTTTAGAACTCGTCCGCCATATAGGATCCGTAATTTTTAATGTATCACATCTGACTTCAGATTTGTGATCCATACTATTGGATCCGCCATTAAGGATTTTTCAAATCGGACTTATATTCGTTATCAGATGCCCCAAAATCCCCAGAAGCCAAGTTCCATGAAAATCCATCAATTTTTTTAAAACTTGTCCGCCATATCGGATCCGCTATTCTGAATTTTAAAAAAATGACTTCAGATTCGTTATCAGAGACCCCAAAACCCCCCAGATATCAAGTTTCATGAAAATCCATACATTTTTTGAAAACTCGTCCGCCATATTGGATCCACCATATTGGATCTGTCATTTTGGATTTTCAAAAACGGACTTCAGATTTGTGACCAGAGACCCCAAAAACCCATAGATGTGAAGTTTCATGAAAATCCATTAATTTTTTTTAAACTTGTCCGCCATATTGGATCCGCCATATTGCATCCGTCATTTCGGATTTTACAAATCAGACTTCATATTTGTTATTGAGGCCCCAAAAACCCCCATATGCCAAGTTTCATAAAAATCCAATAATGTTTTAAAAACTTGTGCGCCACGTTAGATCCGCCATTTTTAATTTCCAAGAAATAACTTCAGATTTATGATCAGAGACCCCAAAACCCCTCAGGTACCAAGTTTCATGAAAATCCATATTTTTTTTAAAACTCGTCCGTCATATTGGATCCACTATATTGGATTCGTCATTTTGGATTTTCAAAAACTGACTTCATATTCGTGATCAGAGACCCCAAAAACCCCTAGATGCCAAGTTTCATGAAAATCCATTAATTTTTTTAAAACTTGTCCGCCATGTTGGATCCGCTATATTGCATCCGTCATTTTGGATTTTTCAAATCAGACTTCATATTTGTTATTGGAGGCCCCAAAAGCCCCCATATGCCAAGTTTCATAAAAATCCAATAATGTTTTAAAAACTTGTGCGCCACGTTAGATCCGCCATTTTTAAATAATAATAATGGAGAGAATTTTGCCGAACATTTTGCCTTGAGAATTTTGAAGATTTCAAGAGAATAAAAAAGTTTTCTCAAAATTCCTGGTAAAATTTGAATAATATTTTATTTGATAAATTAATTTTAAGAGAATATTAAAAAATGATTCTCTAGAATTTCGAAAAATAATGTAGAAAATTTTAAAGCAAAACTTTCCAATTCTGCACGTTTACAACATTTAAAAATTTTCAGTTGAAAAAAAAATTATGAAAAATTCGAGTAACTTTAAAATTTTTTTTGAATGAGTTTGAAAAAGAATGTATAAGATTTTAAAGCAAAAAATTTTCAATTTTGCAAGATCACAAAATTTGTTTAATTTTTCAAATAATGATTTTTTACTTTCAAAAATTAATTTTAAGATAAAATTTAAAATTATTTCAAAATATTTCCAAAATTGAATGAGGAAGATCTTAAGGCAATTTTTTGTATTTTGCAGAATTTGAAAAAATTGTAGGAAAAATCTAACACATTTTAAACTATATTTAGTAATTTCCAAAATAATTTCAAGAAATTTAAAACAAAATGTCGATTTTTTCAGACTTCGAAAAAATAAATTTTCAAAGAGTTTTGAAAGCTCTCAAGACAGTAAAAAAGTTTTCTTTTAAAGATTCCTTGAAAAACTGTATTTGATTTTTTATTTAAAAATATTAATTTCAAAGGAAAATTGAAAAAGAGTTTTAAAAATTTCAAAAGATTTCCAACATTGTCGAAAAAATATTTGGAAGATATTAAAGCAATTTTTTTGTTAAATTAAAAAAAAATGTCAAAAGATTTCAAATATAATTTCAAACTTGAAACAATTTCAAGAAAAAATGAAGAATTTTGAAAATTAAAAAAAAAGTTTTTTTAAACTTTTGAAAGGTTCCAAGAGAATCAAAAAATCTTCTTAAAATTCCTGGGAAGATTTAAATAATGTTTTATTTTGTAAAATAATTTTAAGAGATCATTTAATAAGATTTCATAAGATTTCGAAAACTGTCGAACAATAATCTGGAAGATTTTTTGGTAAAATTTTTTTATTTTGCAGGATATAAAATGATTTTCTAAAATTTCGAAAAATAATGTAAAAAATTTTTAACAAAATTGTTTAATTTTGCAAGATTACAATCATTACATTCAAAACAAAATCGATTTTTAAAGATTTCGAAGACAAAATTTTCTAAAGTTTCATAGGAAATTCAAAATGTTTTTTTTTTTTATTTTCAAAAATTATTTTAATAAAATATTCCAAAAGACATCCAAAATTATGTTCAAGAATCTGAAAGATTGTTGAGAAATTTTTTTTATTTTGTAGGACTTTAAATGACTTCCTAAAATTTCGAAAAGGAAGTAGAAAATTTTTTGCACGATTACGAAATTAAAAAAAAATCGAGTTTATTTAAGAAATATAAAGAAGTTTTAAAAAGGTTCAAAAATAATCAAGAAAAGATTTCAAAGAATTTAAAACGATTTTTTAGATGACAGTTGCTCCCAGTGGGACCCTGCGGTGGTTGTTAAACTTTAGTTTTTAATTATATATATGTATTTTTTCAAGGCGGTCAGAAAGATTTATAAGGTACTTTTTCTCCTTTCAATTGTTTTTTTACATTTTCATCACAGAAGGCATTAGATTTGTGTTAAATTTGACCACCCGCCCCACCCTTATGGTCAAATGTCTACGTTTCAAGACCTTCATAACCCGCAAAACAGGTCTTCGCGAATGTTTCTGTCTCACATTAGAATTTCTTTTATTGACAAGTTTTAGTCTCCCGAAGCTATGATTATCGTTTCTTGAAGCAACCAATCCCAACGCATCCCATTCGTACCCCACTCTAAACTAGAATGTTCGCATTTGGTTAAAATACTGAATTAATGTCGCAGTTTATGAATGCTAAGAGTGATATTCTCTATAGAAACAATAATCACTTTTTCTAAAAATCATTTTTAGTTACGTTATGGATAGTCATTATTTCAGATCGATTTCGTTGAGACAAGAAAATAGTTATTATTACGCAAATTACTCTAGGAGATTGAAAGAAAGAAGAATTATTGCCATCCTAACAATAAAAAGGAGCAAGTGATATCAATTGCTCAAATAATTGAAAATTGGCACAATTAATGCACCATGAATTTTCTGAAATAATAACGTTCTGCAATTTACAAGGGGAAATAATTGTCTAAATAATTTAGCATTGTTTTTATAGCTGCTGAATATCCTGGAAACCAAATACAAATTTTGGCTGTCGTCAAAATTTCAATTGACGTCCCCTACTTCCAATACCTAAATTTTTTATCACTTGTTCTGCTTTCAACATCCTATATTTCACTTGATTCCACTCCTTAATTGCACCCAATTCCACTCCCCTTATTTCCCCTCATTTTTCCTACTCTCCATCTCCTCATTTCCCCTAACTTTTCCTACACCCCTACCCTCATTTGCCGTCAATTCCCCTTTTTCTCATTTCTCCATTTCCCTTCACTTCCCCCAATTCTCCCTCCCATATTTGACCTCATTTTAGAAATGTGCACAGCTCACATTCACCGTCACTTCCCTAACTTCCCCTTCCATCACACATTTTGTTTGTTGTAACCGAGGTACATAGAATTTAGTTAATTTTCGTTTGAAAAAAAAATCAAACCGGATGAAAATTGTGGTTCGAAAATCAACTTGTTCGCAGACATTTTTCTGCGCCCTACTGAACGGCACCGCGACATACAAAACGTGATCTATGAAGTTTTTTTCGAAAACATGTGGCGAACGCACTAGACCGAAATGGTCACCTTTCGCCCCTGAAAATACGGACGAAAGTAGCATATATTTCCCGTAAACCGCATTTGCGGGCGAAAGTAAAATTAGCGAGGCCAAAGCAAAATTAGCGGATCAAAGTAAAATTGAGAAAATTGAGTCAATCCGAATTCGAGCCGCGAACAAAGCTATAGAAAAATGCGTCAGACCCGCTACGAGAAAGGTCCAAGAGAACATCGAATATCAACACTAATAAATTACAGCTGCAGTTGATAGAATTGGGTCATTTTTCAAATATTGAGGAAATTTTAACAATAAAATTCCGTGTCAATTGGTCATTCATCAATTGGGGTGGAAAAAGTAGAAGTTCCTTTTTTAGTTGCCTTGAAATGGAATATAGAACAATCTAAATATATTTTTATCAAAGCGCTATTTTATTCAAACTAATTGAAGTATTTGAATCTTCTTTTTTAATCCAGAAGACTTTTTTAAGCTTAATTCGGCAGGAAATATTTAAGAAGTGCATAAAATTATAAGAGATATATCCATTTCGTTTTTATATCATTTAAACAAATTTTTTGGGTTTAGAGAAGAATTTTTGATAAAAAATTAGTCAAACTTAAACAAAAATCAGTAGATTTTAAAGGTTCATAATTTTTGAACAATTGCAAGAACTGTTTAAGTTTATATTGAGATTTTTTTTTACATGAAATGAGTTTTTTTAACAAAAATCATTAAGATTCAAGAAATTACGTTTGAAATAAATAAAAATTTTAATTTTTCTGTAACATTCAACATTTACATGTAAGAACGAAATTCTTTTTAATTAAAAAAAGGCCTTAGGTCCAACGACGAAATTTGGACAACCCATTCTTAAATATCTTCATTCAAATTAAAAAAATAAATAATAAAAGAAAAGGAAAGTAACCTTCATATCCCCTTCCTAATTTTTTCTACCTCCTTTTTTTAATTTTGTAATTACAAATTTGATAATTGTATTCTTGATTTTTGTCAATAACAATTTCGTAGTTAAAAATTATTATATGTTAACGTAGATTTACAATTCTGAACAATTTTCTGCTGTGTAACGTTAGTCTTTTTTGTCGGAAATTATTTGTATTTTCATGAAAAATTATAATATTTCGAAGAATATTCAAAAGATTTTGAACCTTTAAACTATTTTGGATTCTATTAGTGTTTTTTGTCGGAAATCGGTATTTTTAATAAACAGTAATTATATTTCAATGAACATTTACAATTTTCCAACAACCTCAGGTTATGTTGGTGTTTTTCACCTGAAATTGGTATTTTTAATAAAGATCATTAGATAGAAATCCAATTATTTATTTTCTTTGAAATAATAAAATTTTCCAGATTTTCGTCCGAAATGGACATTTTTATTCAAAAATCGGTTTGAAAATCTATACAATAAAATTATATATTAATTTTGAAGATATTACATCAATTTTGATCAGTTTTAATCAAAATTGTACTCGATTTTCTCTTCTATTATTTTAGATAATAGATCAACAATTTTATATACAAATTATTTTATATTTTAATTTAAAAATTACGGACAATTAAAAAATTATATCATACATCTAAACTAAATATAATTATATCAATTTAAGCTGTTGTGAAAACCCCTTTTATCTCCATAGAAAAATAATTTTTCTCGCATATTTTGTTTACAAAGTCCCTATTTGTAGTTCCATTTTCACCCACGTAGTTAAATAAATAAAAACTAAATAAGTAAATGAAAAAATAGAAGAATGAAAAAAATAAAATAAAATAAGTAAATAAAAGCAGTTAAATTTAACCAAAAAGACGAATTTTCATCTAAATAATTCGCAAAATGTAAATTTTGTACAGACATCTTAATTTTAATTAACATATATAGCAAAAAGACATATTTTCAACAAAATACATGAACTTCCTTACAAATAGTTGAATTTTCAACTTAGAAAGCATACATTCTACACAATAAATTGAATAATTAATTTGAAGACAAAAAACCAGTTCGAAACCAAAAAACAGTTCGAAACCAAAAAACAGTGTTTTTAACAAAATAGTTTAATATTTACCCAAAATCTTTAAAAAAATGTGAAACAAAATTATTTATTATCTATCAAAAAGACGAATTAAAAAAAAAGATGAATTTTCTACCAAATAGTTGCATTTTTGACTTATGAAAAAAAAATTTTCAACCATAAATGGAATGGTTGAATTTTTAGACAAAATAACTAGTTGAAAACCAAAAACACAGTATTTTCAAGAAGATGGTATAATATTGAACCCAAGAGTTGAATCTGGAAAAAATTAATTTTCCAACAAGAAAGATTTATTTTCTATCAAAAACACAAATTTGAAGAAAAAAAAACATGAATTTTCTACCAAATAGTTGAATTTTATACTTAGAAGTGATAAATTTTTAATCATAAATGGAGTAGTTAAATTTTTATCGAAAAACATTAATTTTTAGACAAGACAAAAAACCAGTTGGAAACCAAAAAAAAAACAGTATTTTTAACAAAATAGTTCAATATTTAACCAAAATCTTTTTAAAAATGTCAAACAAAATTATTTATTTTCTATCAAAAAGACGAATTAAAAAAAAGATGAATTTTCTACCAAATAGTTGCATTTTTGACTTATAAAGGAAAAATTTCCAACCATACATGGAATAGTTGAATTTGTAGACAAAAAAACTAGTTGAAAACCAAAAACACAGTATTTTTAACAAAATAGTTCAATATTCAATCAAAGCGTTGAATCTTGAAAAAAATTAATTTTTTAGAAAAAAAGATTCATTTTGTACCAAAAAGACGAATTTTCCAAAAAATACATGAATTTGCTACCAATTAGTTGAATATTCTACTTAGAAAAGATAAATTTTCAATCATAAATGAAATAGTTCAATTTTTAGCGAAAAACACTAATTTGTTTTACATTTTTCTTAAGTTTTCGGTTAAATATTAAACTATTTTGTTAAAAATACTTTTTTTTCGGTTTCCAACTAGTTTTTTTGTATAAAAATTTAATAATTATATTTATGATTGAAAATTTGTCTCTCATAAGTAGAAAATTCAACTATTTGGTAGAAAATTCATGTATTTTTTTTTAAATTCGTCTTTGTGGTAGAAAATGAATCTTTTTTGATGAAAAATTAATTTTTTTCAAGATTCAACTCTTTGGTAAATAATTATTGTTTTTGGTTAAAAAATTAACTATTTTGTTGATAATTCATATTTTTGGTGGAAAATTCTTTTTTTTTGGTTCGAAAATTTAACTATTTGGTTTAAAATTTAGTTTTTCATTGAAGATTTATCAGTATCGTTGAAGATTTATGAGTTTTGTCGTAAATTAATTAATGTATTTGGTTAAAAAATTAATTATTTTGTTGATAATTTGTTCTTTTTAGTCGAAAATTCAACTATTTGGTTTAAAATTGATTTTTTCATTGAAGATTCATCATTATAGTTGAAGATTAATTTCTTTTTGTTAAAAATTTAACTACTATTTCGTTGAAAATTAATTTTTTATCCTGAAAATTTAACTACTCCATGTTTTAATGAAAATTTATCTTCTTTAATTGATTATTCAACTATGTGGTTTAAAATTAATTAATTCTATTAAAAATTAATTATGTACTTGGGTAAAAAATGAACTATTCTGTTGATAATTCTTCTTTTTGGTCGAAAATTCTTCTTGTTTGTCGAAAATTCAACTATTATTCAACTATTTCGTTAAAAATTTATCAATTTTGTTGAAAATTAATTAATGTCTTTAGTTAAAAAATTAACTATTTTGTAATTCTTCTTTTTGGTCGAAAATTCTTCTTCTTGGTCGAAAATTTTACTATTTGGTTTAAAATTAATTTTTTTATTGAAGATTCATCATTGTAGTTAGAAATTCATTTTTTTAGTTAAAAGTTTAACCACATTTTCGATGAAAATTTATGAATTTGGTTGAAAACTAATTAATGTCTTTGATTAAAAAATTATTCGGTTTAAATTCATTTTTCCGTTGAAGATTTATCAGTAGCGTTGAAAATTCATGAGTTTTTTCGAAAATTAATTAATGTATTTGGTTAGAAAATCAATTATTTTGTTGATAATTTGTTCTTTCTAGTCGAAAATTCCTCTTTTTGGTCGAAAATTCAACTATTTGGTTTAAAATTTATATTTTCATTGAAGATTCATCATTATAGTTGAAAATTAATTGCTTTACTTAAAAGTTTAACTACTATTTCGTTGAAAATTAATTTTTTTTAACTGGAAATTTAACTACTCCATGTTTTAATGAAAATTCATCTTCTTTAATTGATTATACAACTTTTTCGTTGAAAATTCATGTATTTTGTTGAAAATTAATTAAAGTCTTTGCTTAAAAAATTAACTATTTTGTTGATAATTCTTCTTTTTGGTCGAAAATTCTTCCTTTTTGTCGAAAATTCAACTATTTGCTTTAAAATTAATTTTTTATTGAAGATTCATCATTTTATGTTTGAAGATTCATTTTTTTTGTTAAAAATTTAACTACTATTTCGTTAAAAATTAATTTTTTAAACTGAAAATTTAACTTCTTCAATTGAATATTCAACTTTTTGTTATAAAATTAATTTTTTTATTGAAGATTCATAATTTTATAATTAAAAATTCATTTCTTTGGTTAAAAATATAACTACGCAAAGGTGATAAACAAATTTAAATATGCTATTTTCAAGAGGTGGAAAATTATTCTCATTGTGCTAGTTTTTATATCGATAGGTGGAAATTACTTCTATTTTTTGAGTAATTCTAGCAAAAGGTGGAACGTTACTACTATATTACTAGTTTTACTAGTGAAAGGTAAACAATTACTCTGATAGTGCTAGTTTTCGTATCGATACGTTGGAAGTTACTTCTATTTTTCTAGTTTTTCTAGCTAAAGGTGAAAATTACTTTCATTTTGCTAGTTTTTCTAGTAAAAGTTGGAAAAGTACTCTTGTTGTGCTAGTTTTTGTATCGATAGTTATAAAATTACTTCTTTTATGTTAGTTTCTCTAGCAAAAATAAAAAACTATCAAATTACTTCTGTCCTACTAGTATTTCTAGCAAAATTAAAAAATAAATCCCAATATAATATTCTCAAGAGGTGGAAAATCACTCTTATTGTGCTAGTTTTTCTAGCAAATGGTGGAAAAAACTTTCATTTTGCTAGTTGTTCTAGTAAAAGGTGAAAAATTACTTCTATTTTGCTATTTTTCTAGTAAAAGGTGGGAAATTACGCTTATTGCGCTAGTTTTCATATCGCCAGGTGAAAAATCACTCCTAGTATTCCAGTCTCTCTAGCAAATGTAGAAAGTTCTATAATAGCTTCTGTCCTGCTAGTATTTCTAGCAAAGGTGAAAAATAAATCCGAATATGATATTTGCAAGAGGTGGAAAATCACTCTTATTGTACTAGTTTTTCTAGCAAAACGTGGGGAAAACTTTCATTTTACTAGTTGTTCTAGTAAAAGGTAAAAAATTACTTCTATTTTGCTATTTTTTCTAGTAAAAGGTGGAAAATCACTCTTATTGCGCTAGGTTTCATATCGGCAGGTGGAAAATTACTCCTAGTATTCCAGTCTCTCTAGCAAATGTAGAAACTTCTATAATAGCTCCTGTCCTGCTAGTATTTCTAGCAAAGGTGAAAAATAAATCCTAATATGATATTTTCAAGAGGTGGAAAATCACTCTTATCGTGCTACTTTTTCTAGCAAAAGGTGGGAAAAAACTTTCATTTTGCTATTTGTTCTAGTAAAAGGTAAACAATTACTTCTATTTTGCTATTTTTTCTAGTAAAAGGTAGAAAATTACTCTTATTGTTCTCATTTTCATACCGAGAGGTAGAAAATTACTCCTAGTATTCCAGTCTCTCTAGCAAATGTAGAAACTTCTATGATAGCTCCTGTCCTGCTAGTATTTCTAGCAAAGGGTGAAATTGAATCCCAGTATGATATTCCTAAGTAGTAAAAAATTACTCTTATTTTGCTAATTCTTTCTAGCAAACATGGCAAATTTTCATAATTTGCTAGTAGAATATCAATCTCGATGAAAAAGCAACCCCTAAAATGTGAAAAATTCGAAACACATCACATTACTTCAATAGCTGAAGAAAAATCTGAAAAAGATTATGGGTTTGATTGGGTTGGAAAATAAGTTTACAAATAAAAAAAGTGTCGGTAAGGTAGGAAGCCAGTCACGTGACCCACTCGTCACATGGCCTTAAATTCCGAAAAATAATGTAGACAATTTTTAACCAAATTTTTTCAATTCTGCACGTTTACAACATTTTACAAAAAATTCGTGTTAGTTTAAGAAATATTAAGAAGTTTCACAAAGATTTCATAAAATCTAAAACAAAATGTCGATTTCATAAAATTAAAAAAAAATCGATTTTTAAAGATTTTCAAGAAAAAATTTAGAATCTTTTTATGAATGAAAGGTTTCAATAGAATGAAAATATTTTCTAGATTAAATTGAACAAGATTTAAAAACATTTCGAAAAATTTTCAAAATTGTCAGAAAATTATGTGGAAGATTTTAATGCAATTTTTCATTTTGCAGAATAAAAAATTTTTGTTAGGAAAAATGCTACTCATCTTAAAAGATATTGAGAAGTTTTGGAAAAGTCTCAAAAACAATTTGAACCTTGGAACTATTTCAAGAAATTTAAAACAAAATGTAGATTTTTGAAGATTTCGAAAAAATATGTTTGTTAGTAATTTTAAAAGGCTTCAAGAGGATAAAAGTTTTCTTTTAAATGTTTCAAAAGATTTCCAAAATTGTCGAAAAAGATTCTGGAAGATTTTGAAGCAATTTTTTTAATTTTTTAGTTAAAAAAAAATTATGCAAAAGTCGAATCACTTCAAAAGATATTAAGAAGTTTTGAAAAAATGTCAAAAAATGATTTTGAAAAAGAATGTAGAAGATTTTAAAACAAAAATTTTGAATTTAGCAAGATTACACAATTTTTTTAATTTTTCAAAAAATGATTCTTTATTTTGAACAATTAATTTTAAGATAAAATTGAAAATTGTTTCAAAATATTTCCAAAATTGAACCCGGAAGATTTTAAGGCAATTTTTTGTATTTTGCAGAATTTTGAAAAAAATGTTAGGAAATATTTAATACATTTTAAACTCTATTTAGAAATTTTGAACAATTTCCAAAATAATTTCAAGAAATTGAAAACAAAATGTAGATTTTTGAAGACTTCGAAAAAAGGAGTTTTTTATGAGTTTTGAAAGCTTTCAAGACAATAAAAGTTTTCTTTTAAAGATTCCTGGAAAAATTTTATATGATTTTTTATCTAAAAATATTAATTTCAAGGGGAAACTGAAACAGAGTTTAAAAAATTTCAAAATATTTCCAAAATCGTCGAAAAAATATTTCGAAGATATTAAAGCAATTTTTTGTTGCTACATTTAGAAAAAAATTTTTGTTTGAAAAGATTTCCAAAATAATTTCAGACTTGAAACAATTTCAAGAAAATTAAGAAAAAATGAAGAATTTTGAAAATTTTGAAAAAGGTCTTTTAAACTTTTCAAGGGTTCCAAGAGAATAAAAAAATCTTCTTAGAATACCTGGGAAGGTTTAAATACTGTTTTATCTGGTAAATTAATTTTAAGAGAACATTTAAAACTCTATCTAGACATGCTATAAAATACAAACACAATTTTGATTTTGAAAATTATATTGTTTTAACACAAGAATCATCTTATTACAAAAGACCATTTATGGAAATGTTCCACATCGTCAAGAATAATGAAAACGTTAACTTAAAATTTGATATTGACAGTATCAGTCGCATCTATAATATTCTAATATTATCTACGAATCGCTAATAATATAAATCATCGTATCTTATCACTATCAGCCGTATATATTCTTGTACTACCTACGTTATAATAAACCTACCATCCCTGCTTCGTCATGTATTCCTCTGACTCTATATGCTTGTCATCTGACTTCGCCTATGGAATGACATGAAACAAGCTGAGTTTCAAAATGTGCTTCTTTTTATTAGTTGTCTTATAATACTGTGTTCATCCTATAAGCGAAGTCGGACATAATGTTATGAGTATCTATATCATTTTATCTAAAATGAAAACTAACTTTTTAAGTTTCTTCCATCAGAAAAGACTCATTTTCTATATCTAGAGAGGCCTTTTTTATTAAATTTGTTTATAAAAAACAGAAATTGTTGGAAAACCTGGCGGGGTGCCTTCGCATTCGAAACAATCCCGACTTAGGGTGTTCGTGATGTGTAATTTCATTTTATTATTATGGAATTACCCATTTTCTAATTACACTACAGGCCCGTCGGCTAGTGTCGAACGTTTTCCGCTTGTTACGAGCGGACGGAATGACATTGCAGTCAGCCTGCATCACGGTATGCCCACTCTAATGTATTTAGCGGGGCTACTTAGAGATTGTGTCAAAGCGAATGTGTCAATGTGTCAACGTCAAAACATCAAGGGGACGTAGTAAGAACTGTAGTATTCACAGCAACGGTCGCCCACGTCAAGTGATTTTTGGTTAGGTTTTTTTCAGGGTGGAGTCCCATAGGAGTGTCAAACTGGGCACAAGGCGCAAAGCGTTGAATCAATATACACGTCAGCAAGTGAAAGTATTTCTGCGGATTATTAGGAGAATATCACTGGCTGAAACATCTAGTGATTTGACGTTTTACGTCATACGCCAAGTATGACGCCGAGATGGGACGCCTATGGGAGTGGGTACACCGTAGTCTACTTCGCTATGTCGGAGTGTCGGGAGATCGCGCTAATTTCGCCTCGAAATCGACGCACTACTGCTTGAACCTTCGAGGCAAAATAAACTGGAATTAAAACGAAATTTCTGTCCTGCCTTGATTGAATGAACCGTCGCATTCGCTATTAACAAGGGGCATTTAGACTCACTGGCACCCCCCGACCCCTTTCCACCGGGTTTTATATGGGGGTCTATGGTTTGAGAAGTCTTGTGGAAAAGCTGGAAATGAACTTGGAGGCCTACGAGTGGTAAATGACTCCAGTCGAAATCGGTTTAAATTCGTAGGCACTCCGATACACATCAGTCTATTTCCAAAAACTTATAAGAAAGTCGACATTTGTGAGAGCAAAAAGCACGATATGTCCTATAGTTGACCCTGCAATATAGTCTGTCTGCACATCTAGATGGCCCAACTGACCTTCCATTTTTCTCCGTGTCGTAATCCGAGTAATCTCGTAATCCAGACTAATACACTTGTAATTTAGTTCTAATATGGAGTTATGCAATTCTAATCTGGATTAATCCACTTGTAATCCGAATTACTCCAGAGTAATCCAATTTTAATCCATTTGTAATCCAGAGCAATGCACCTCTCATCCAAGGCAATCCAATTTGGAAACCAGATCATTTGAAGTCATTTATGTAATCCAAGTAAATAACTTGTAATCCAGCGTAATCCAGATACTTCTGAGTAATTTACAGAGGTCAACCAAATAGCTTTCAATTTTTTTGGTTTGAAAAATTTTTGTCTTCCTTTCTGCTGCTAATAATTTTTCTCAACTGAAAATTTGGCTATTGCATTTTTGGTTAAAAAATTATCTTTCTCCGTTGAAAATGTACGTGGTTTTTTTGTTGAAAATTTGTCTTTTGCGGTAGCAAATTGATCTTTATGGCCGAAAATTCTAAAAATTCGTTGGAAGTTAAAGAACTTTGTTAAAAATTCATTGTTTGGTTGAAGATGCATCATTTCAGTTATAAATTCATCTCTAATTTTGAAAATTGAAATATTTTAATTGAAGATTCATCAAAACCATAACATCAACAAAAATATAATTTCATGTGTGAAAAATCGGAATCATACAAGTATAAGAATTACGACGGAATTCACATGTACCAGTTGTGATGAAAAAAATGATTTTTCAAAACTAAGGAATAAAATCAATATTAAAAAAATATTGATATTAGACCAGTAGACAAAGAAGAATTGACATTAAATTATTTATGGCATTCATCTTGGCAAATTCATAACGTGAAAAATGTATTCATCATTTTAGTTAAAAATTTAACTATTTTGTTGGTAATACTTTTTTTTTGCTGACAATTAAAATTCTTTATTTGAAAATGTAATAATTCAATTTTTGAAAATGTTATATTCTTTCAGTTGAAAGTTCAACTCTTTGGCTGAAATTTATTCTTTCTGAATTGAAAATTGAACTATTTGGTTGAGAATTAGCTTTGTTAAGAAAGCATCTATTTTGTTGACAATTTGTCCTTTTTGGTACCAATTTTTTGTACAAAAGTATTTTTTTTTACTGAAAATTCAACTACTTGGATGAAAGTTGAACCACTTTGTTGAAAATTTATTTTTATATTGGAAATGCATCATATTAGTTTCACGATTTTAGTTGAAAATTAATTTCTTTGGGTACAAATTCAACTATTTTGCTGTCAATTCGTTTTATTTTTCTAAAAGTTTAATTTTACGAAGGAAAAAGTAACAATTCTCTCAATATTATACATGTTTATAGTATATATATATATATATATATATATATACACGAAGCGACCCAAGAATGACAGCTTTCTGCATCCATCTCGCAAGTGCCGTGGCATATTTTTGGCACGCGGGAAAATCCACTTGCAATGCATGTAATATCGAGTTATCTACTTGTAATCCAGAGTAATCCACTTATAATCCAGGGTAATCCGCTTATAGTCAAGGGCAATCCACTTACAATCCAGGGTAATCCACTTAAAATCTAGAGTAATTTGCTTATAATTCAGAGTAATCAACTTGTAATCCATGTGATTCGGAGTAGTCCACTTTTAATCCACTTGCAATCCATGTAATTTCGAGTAATCTACTTGTCATCCAGGATAATCCACTTATAATCTAGAGTGACGCACTTATAATCGAGAGAAATCCACTTATAATTCAGAGTAATCCACTTATAATCCACTTATAATTCATCGCAATCCACTTATAATTCAGATTCATCCACTTATAAGTCAGGTTAATCTGCTTGTAATCCATGTAAAGCTGAGAAGTCCACTTGTGGTCTACTTACAATCTATGTAATTTTGAGTCATATACTTTTAATCGAGAGTACTCCACTTATAATCTAGAGCAATCCAATTATAATCCACAGTAATCCACTTATAATCCAGAGAATTCCACTCATAATTTAGTCGTCCAGTTATAATCCAATCATTATTCAAAGTAATCCACTTATAATCCAGAGTAATACACTCATTATACAAAGTAATCCACTTTTAATCCAGCGTACTCCACTTATAATCCAGAGTAGTCCACTTACAATCCAGGGTAATCTATTTGTAATCCATAAAATTCGGAGTAGTCCACTTATAATCTAGAGTATCCGAATCGTAATCTAGAGTAATCTACTTATAATCTAGAGTTCTCCACTTATGATACAGAGTAATCCACTTTTAATTCAAAGTAATCCACTTGTAATCCATATTATTTGGATTAGTCTACTTATAATCCAGAGTAATCCACATACAATGCAGAGTAATCCACTCATAATATAGAGTAATCCACTTATAATCTAGGTAATCATTTTGTAATCCAAATTAATCTACTTTTAATCCATATAATTCGGAGCAGTCTACTTGTATTCCACTTGAAATCCATGTAATTACTAGTGCTTTACTTGAAGTCCAGATTAATCCACTTATAATTCAGAGTAATCTACTTGTCATCCATATAATTCGGAGTAGTTCTCTTGTAATTCAGAGTAATCCACTTACAATGCAGAGTATTGCACTTACAATTCAGAGTAATCTACTTATAAACCAGGCAATCCTCTTATAATCCAGAGTGAAATTCTTGCAATCCATATAATTCGGAGTACTCCACTTGAAATCCACTCGCAATCCATGTAATTTCGAGTAATCCACTTGAAATCCAGAGTAAACCATTTATAATCCAGAGTGATAAACTTATTTTCCCGAGTAATCTACTTGTAATGCATGCAATTGGGAGAAGTCCACTTGTAATCCACTTGCAATCCATGTAATTTCTAGTAATCTACTTGAAATCCAGAGTAATCCATTTATAATCTAGAGTCATCCACTTATAATTCAGAGCAATCCACTTATGATAGCAGACTTTTCAATTGAAAAGAATTAATTTTCAACAATGAGAGATGAATTTTCATCCAAAAAGATTACTTATCTATCAAAAGAAGAATTTTTAATCCAAAAGGATAGATTTTCTATTTAAAAAAAAACGAATTTTCAACGAAACTGTTGATTTTTCTACCGAAAAAGTTGACATTTTAACCAAGTATTCCACCCAATATTAGATTTTTAACCAAAAGAACTGGTTTTCTGATTTTTTTATCCATATGCTGATTTTTCATATTGTACAGATTGTGCTCAATTATTTAAATAAAAATGTTGACCTCCAAAAAGTTATTAGCATAATTTATAAGCTTAGGGATTGAAACATAATTTGATTTTATTATTTTGTTCGAAATCAAACAATTTTGTTAGAAATAAAAAAGGCAATGTTTATGGTTAAAAGTTTAACTTTTTTATTGAAAATTCGTCTTTTTGGGTTGAAAATTCATCTATTTGGTCGAATATTAACTTTTTTGTTAAAAATTCATATATTTTTGGTTTGAAAATTCAACTGATTTGTAGAAAATTCATCTATTTGGCATGAAAATTCCATATTCTGGATATAATTTTCTTCCTTTGTTAACGGAGAAATCATTCTTGGTGGAAAATTCTTATTTTTCGTTTAAAAATTCGTCTATTGTCGTAGAAATTTCATCTTTTTTGGTTAAGAATTCAACTGCTTGGTTGAAAAGTAATCTTTTTTGATCGAGGATTTTCAACTATTTTATTAAAAATTAGTCATCTTTTGGTAAAATTCAACTGCTTATGTTTTCAAATTAAAATCTTTTTTGGTTGAAGCTATTACATTTTTCGTTGAAAATTCAGCTACTTAGTTGAAAGTGGAACAACTTTGTTGGAAAATCATTTTTTTGGTTATTGATTCATCACTTTAAATCAAAAACCTTTTTTTTAGGTTGAAGATTTCACCATTTTGTAAAAAAAACTCGTTTTTAATTGCTTGAAAATCAGGGATCCGACCGAAACTTTCTTTCCATTTCATTACTGACAATTAAAAAAAAATTTTTTGATTCAATCGTTAATGTAATTTCAGATATTATCTAATTTCATCCAAATCTAGAAATAGCTGTTCAAAGTTTAGTGAAAAATTATTTTTTTCTATCAATAACGAAATGGAACGAAACTTTCAGTCTGGTCCCTGTTGAAAATTATTTTTTTTTTTAAATAAAAAATCAGCTATTTTATTTTTGTTTGAAAATTTATCATTTTTAGTTGAAAATGAATGTTTTTTCTTAAAAATGTTGCATATTCTTTTTACATTCTCATATCAATGAAAAGGTATTGGTTTTATATGAAAAATGACTTTCGCGGATTCAATCAAATTTCGACGTTTTGAGGTCCCCTGAGTCAGAAAAAACGGTTTTTACGAAGTTGTCTGTCTGTCTGTCCGTCTGTCTGTCTGTAGTCTGTAGTATCGTGTAGGCACGATAACTTTCGAAAGATTGATCACAAAGTTATATTGTATTTTAGTTAATAAAAAAGTTAATTTATGTTAATTCGAAAATTTAAAGTTTGCCGTAAAGTACTAAAATAATTGTCCAGACTTTGAAATATGTGCGGCTAAATGAATTTAGTTTTGAACAACAAAATTCGATAACTTTTCTAGGTTTTCCAGGACTTGTTGGAAACATGATGGATAATTAAATAGGTGCCACTCGTAAACAACGTTGACCCTCAAAGAACTGAAAACCAATCTGTAGCTGAGTGGGTAACCAAAGACCGAATATCATTGCTAATTAGATTTGATCAATTGCGGACGTGCTTAATTTTTACCTAATTAGTACTTGATAAACAATTCTAAATGAAAATCCATTTTCAAAATTCAAATCCACGATTTTGTTAAATAAATCAGAGATTAAATCTAATCTGTGAATAGTTTCTTAAAATTAAAACTGATTCCATTTGTAGCTACCAGTGAATTATTCGTAACCATCATTGAATGGATTTTTATTTTTTAAACTCAAAAATATAAACAATTCAAAAATTCCTTATTGTACAAAATTTCAAATATTGGTTTGAAAAACATTTGGACAAATAGATAATACTTAATAATTTTAAATTGAAAGCGTTTGAAATTCAAAAAACATATATTGAACGATTCAGAATTAAAAACGTTCCAAATCAAAATAATTTTAGACTAAAAAACATTCTGAAAACAGGACAGTATTTCAGATGGAATGAAAGGGGATTGAACTAGTATCATTTCTCAATAAAAATGTTTAGAATTGAATAATTGGAAATCAGCATGACTCAAAATTGAAATATTTTCATACTGACCATTTTTTAAATCGACAGTTTTATTTGAAAGGAGTAGAAATTTTATTATTTTTGATTCAAAGCGTTCAATATTGAATATTTATATTTTCAATGGAAGAATTTCGAAATTCAAGGATTTCAGAATAAAATTTCCTAAATAGGATAATTTAAAAATGAAGATTTTTATATTAATATTTTGAACAATGAATCGTTTTAAAATTAAATAAATGTGTAATTGTGTTATTTTCAATTGAGAGCGTTCAAAATTGAAAAGTTTTGAGTTTAAATAATTATCAATGCAAAAAGATTAAGATTTCACAATTTGAAATGGAAAACTTAGTTGATTGTTTCAAAGTCAAAGTTTATCAAATTCTAGAATTTGAAAATGTTAATGCATCGAAAAATTTTAATTTCACATTTAAATGTAAAAATTCAATAGACACATTCTTTTAAATCAAAAAAAAAATTTGCAGTCACTATCGCCATTTAAAAATGTGAAATATTGAATTATCAACCTTCAAAAGTCAATTATTCTGAAAAAAATCTTCGAAATTAAAAGTAATTTTAAATATAAAACTTCACAAATGAACAAATTTCTACTACGGAATGTTCAAAATGATACGAATCCGAACTGTATTTCAAACGCACATGTTGGATCTCGCGCTTCGCGTTCGATTAGGTGTTTAATTTTTCACACTGTACTGGTAATGATGATACATTTCAATATTATTGCAGATTTATTATCATTTCTTCACTTTCATCAAAGCGTACAAATAATCATAGAGAATTTGAAAACTGTAAATGGCTTCATTATACTATATTAAACTGAAAAAAAATAGGAAAGGGACTTTACCTGATGCAGATTTTCATTTTTACTTCGATTTCATGTAAATTAATTAATTTCAAGAGAAAATTGAATAATTTCATAATTTTAATGTTTAGAAAATTTTAGGAACATCAATTTTTAAAACTTTAAGCTTGAAGTTATTGAAATATTTATGTTTTATTTTAATTTGAGACTGCAATTGGAATATAAATATATTCAATCCTCTATAACTGAGTTTGGACAATTTTCAACAAAACATTTTTAAATTATTTAAGCATGCAATTTGAAGAAAAAAACATTTTTTTAACCAAGACTTTCTGCTATTACAAATTTTTCAATTTTAAACGCTGTTAATTCAAACTTGTATGATTGCTTTAAACCTTCAATAATGAATTATGTAATTTGTCAAGTTCCTAACGAAATAGATACAATTTTTCACGTTTTCAATTTCAAGTTTGAAAATCTCATTGTGATTAGAATTGAAACTAAATGACGAACTAGTGAGAAAAAGCGGGAAAAGTCGATTAGCTGCAATTTCATAAGAAAAGTAACATTTTTTTAAAGTGATTGGAAAAAGTTACACGATCTAACTCCATAACTTTCTTCAAAGGTTTCACCTGTTAATATTTGTATCAATGGCTTTTTGTAAATCTAATATCTAAACCCGATAATAATTGAACAAATACGTATTATTTACATGATATTGAAATCATTTAAATAAATTGTTTTATTGTTATAGTTTATTGAATAATGATTAAATATTAGTTGACGAATGACTGAGTATTCTTGAATTACTGATTAGCGATTATTTATTTTCAACAGAACTTTTCAAAAGCGTCTATAAACCGCAATATTACGTGAAATTCAAATTTGTCCCTCATGGGGTTTTCTTGGGGGACACATAAGACTGGCTTGAAATTATTCAACCTCAACATTTATGATAAATTCTTATTCTGTGACAAATTCTCAACAATATACTGAAACACGGAATTATTTGTAACATATTATTTCCTCCGAATATCAGATTCACAAAAAGCTGACTTATCCCATGTTAAATCAATAGGAAACTTCATGATCTTTGCGTAACCCTCAAATATTTACCGTTTTTGATGAAATTCAGAGATTTTCATTTTGGGGCATTCGAACAAAACTAGAAAACCTTTGGAAGAAAACGCAAAACGACTTTGAATGAAGCAAGAAACTGTTTCATAAATGAACGATGATCGTTATCAAGAGAGTTGAAAGTACAGAGTGTTTCAATATGAAAAATAACAAGGGTGAAATGCTGTATGATACAAACGGGATACTGGATAATTTGGAAGACATTTTTTAAGAAATATTGGACGATGAATTTCTCTTTTATTTTGTAAAAATTGGAAAAACAAAAAAGAAACTGAATATTCACGATGCGTCGTTTACAAAGTCATGTCATATACTAACATTGAGTTTAGAAAAAGAAAAACTCTCAGAATTTTCCAGATTTCCAGAAAAGGTTTTTGTAAGAGAGGGAAGATGGGGAGAAAAAGAAATAATGAGATACAGCTAGAGAAAGAATTAAAACGAGGCGACTTTTTGACATAGTTTTATCCCCATTTTGGAAACAGGGACTCAATTTTTACGAGCGACTCAATACGACCCATAACCGACCACTTGTAAAAGGACACATCTTAAAACGAAAATTTCAATAACATTCGAGAAAAGTCTTAAAAATTATTTTTTGGTTGAAGGTTCATCATTTTAATTGAAAATTCATTCATCATTTGGTTGAACAATGAGCTGTTTTGTTGAAAATTCGTTTTTTCTTTGGCTAAAAATTAATTTTTCCTATGCTGTGACTAGTCCCAAAAATTGAGGGAAGTTTGAAAAGGGAATAGACAACCCATGGACAATTTTTGACTACTCACCCCGAATTTCGGTTTGACGATACTTTTCTTGTTTTTTTTTTTCAACTGAAAATTTAACTATTCCAGTTGAAACTTCTACTATTTTGTTGAGATTTTTTTTTTTCAATTAATTTTTTAAACTGAGAATGTAACTGTTCCAGTTGAATATTACAGCATTTTAGTTAAAAATTAATATCTTTGGTTGAAGATTAATTTTTTTAACTAAAAATTTAACTATTCAATTTTTGATTAAAAAAATATCTTTGTTAGTTAAAAATCTTTTTGGTTAAAAATTAAACTATTCCACTTGAAGATTCATAAATTTTAGTTGCAAATTCATCACTTTTTGATAATGTAACTATTTTTTTTCAAAAGTAGTGGTGTTCTTTTTGTTGAAAATTAATATTTTTTAACTGAACATGTAACCATTCAATTTTTTGTTGGAAAATTATCTTTTCCAGTTAAAAATTCTTCTATTTTGGTAGAAATTAATCTTTTCGTTTAAAAATTAAATCTTTTTGGTTTAAAATTCAAATATTTCCGTTAAATATTCATCATTTTAGTTAAAAATGTATCTTTTTGATTGAAAATAAAACTACTTGGTTTAAAATAAAACTGTTTTGTTAAAAATTTTGTTAAAAAAAAGTTGAAGCTTCATCATTTTATTTGAAAATTCATCACTTTGGTTGAATTGTTTTTTGTTGTTGTTGAAAACTGAAATTTTTACTTCAAAATTCAACTAATTGGTTGAAAATTGATCTTTTTTTAGTTGAAAATTCATCTATTTAGCTAAAAGTTCATCTATCTTGTTGAAAATGTAATATTTTTACTGGAAAATTTAGGAATTTGAAGCGGTTTAAATTGAATTTAATTTAATAGTTAATTAAGGCCATGTGACGAGTGGGTCACGTGACCGGCTTCCTACCTTACCGACACTTTTTTTTATTTGTAAACTTACAAATTTAAAGATTTTTTAAATTGAAATTTTGTAAACATTTTCTACTGGAGATTATTCAAGTGAAATTGCTATACGAACTACAATAGGAGCGCAAATAATTTAATAGAAAAAAAATTTTCCATGAAATTATGTGCATTTGTATTTCATGCTTTTTTTTAAAAAAAAAGCCGAAATTGTTTCCTCTAAATCTCTATAACTTAACTTTTTGTTAGATTTTGTCTTCTATAAGGAAGACATATCCTGTGAGTTTCATGCGGACTAAAAACCCTCTGTTGCCCGGAGAATTTTTTTTCATAAAATAAAAATTTCTCATTTTTCTATCAAACAACGGCATATAGAAAAAAATATTATAAAAGTTTGCACATCTAAAAAAGTTGTACAAAAAATACCTCTAGTGCCTTTGTTTACTCTTATCAATTACGGAAAAAAATTGGAAGATTACGTTTAAAAATAAATATTACTGACTTAAAAATTGTTTTCCCAGCATAAAACTGTGAGGATGCCTTTATTATATTAGCATACACTTTTTTTAAATATTGGAAAGAATAAAAACGTTGGGGTTTTCCATGAAAAAGTATTTCCTGGAAAACCCCACCTTTTTTATTCTCTTAAATATTTTTGAATAGTTCCTGCTAATATAAAAAGGGTTTCTATCAGTGTTAAGCGGGTTGGACCATTTTTTATGAAAAAAGAATCTGCTGTCTAGAAGTCTTTTTTAGCCCGCATAAAACTTACATGGTGTCTTTCATATAGAGGAAAAAATCCAGAAAAAAATAAGTGTTAGAGTTTTATATAAAAATTAGAGATTAGGTCACTCTTATCTTTTATAAATTAGAATAATCTTTTTTCCTTTCACAGAATTAAATTCTTATCGTCCTGAGACGTATTCTCCCCCTAGAACTATTCCCGCAGTAGTGCCTTTCGAAGTCTTGGACAGGCATATTGAGGTGGAGATAGAAATAAGTATATTCAACAATCACTGCACAATTGGCCACCTAACCGTTGCAGGTCCTCCTCTTGAAGGTGTTCCAACTAAAGATAATCGGGCATTTTACAACTACATAACGCAAGCCGTTTATAATTCTTATGAGGGGCATACCGTGAAAATTGTGGTATATATAAAAGAAGATAATCAAAAAAGAAGAACGCTTGTGGGAGCTAAGCTTCCAACTCCGAACCTTCGTCTTATATATGGTAAATGAATATGGCATACGTTTTTAGTCTACCTAGAACATATTGAGATAATTTTGGGAGCCAAGTTTGCAACTAGTATTGAAATAATTAATATAAATGACACTATTGTGGAAAATTGTTAGAACGACTAGCACAAGTACAATTACATATCACTGCTGATTTGGAAACATAATTTCTCGTTCGAAAATTGAGAGAGAAACCTCTTTAAATAAGCGTTGAAAAGGTTATGAACTTCTATGTAGAATGACCCCTAATGGACATATTTTTTATCTTTCGCAGAGAATATACCAAATGAGATTGATAATATTAGTCAATTTTTTAAGTTAGTGTAAAAGTAACCGTTAATAACATTTTTAATATTTTAAAACGTTGAATTTTAACTTCCCAAGAACAACTTTAGATGTGTGTAATCGCAAAAAAGTCACAGGTTCCGAATTTAAAACTTTTAAATTGCTAATATAAGAATTTAAAGAAAATTGATTGCTAACTTTTTATTCCCATTGAGTACTCCGTCTCACAATGAACCCCGGTCGAGAAAAGCTAATACAATCGAACCCTACGCAGGAAAACCATTAGGGTGGACGAACAAAGCGCGGCAGGCGAAAAAAATGTCTTGGGCTAACCCTGCCCTGACCTGAAAAGAGAGCAAAAAGTTTGCCGACCACTGATATAGAGGGTGCTTTCAGCAACACTCCTCCAGAAGTCATCTGTAGAGAGGCTCTGAGATGTGGTGTGCCGGACCAGCTTGTACGCTGGATAGGAAGCATCCTACGTCGCAGAAGACTCGAAACCAGATGGGGTGAGGACCTTGTAAGGGGAATAGCTCCGCGGGAGTGCCCACAGGGGGGTGTCCTGTCGCCCATCCTGTGGTGCATTTTTGGGTTGACGTGGGGTCTAAGGCCTAAAATGCTTGCGTGGCTCTACTCTGCTGTCCTGAAACCCAGGCTTCTCCATGCGGCCGTGGTCTGGTGGCCACGGTCGGACCTCAAAACAATGCAGGACGGGCTGCGAAGATTACAAACGCTAGCATTTAGGGGTTTGACTGGAGAAATAAGGACTACGCCCACAGCAGCGATAAGATTCATGCTCTGCGAAGAACGCCTACATGTTGCGAGAACTGCTAGAGAGGCACACGCGATAGGCCGCCTTGCAAGAGCAAGTAGATGGACTCGGGGGACCAGGCACACTGAGCTCCCGAGCGATATCGGTGCATTGCCGATTCTACAGATGAGGCAAGGTAAAATAAAAAACGCTTCAACTTTAGCAAAGCTTTCCGTGTCTGTATCCCAAGCAGGGATTTGTGGATTTTGGATGAGCGCGATATACATAATTTTCTTGTCTCTCCTAATCCATAATTACATACTTCTACGACTAAGGTTACTATTGTATATGCAAAATATAAGCTAATATTCGTTTCACTATTATAATATTTGCCGTCATTTTACTTATTAGTACAATAAATCGAATGTTTATATGACAACAATAATAATACTTTTAGTTAATCCCTAAACATTAATTAATTATCCCATCAACTATTAATTCACTATTGAATAATACCCAACAGTAAAAGATATGTATATAAAGAGATGTATATATAATAATAAAGATATACTATGATAATATAAAATAAAAATAATAATTTCATGCTAATACAGTAAACTTCCGAATATTTTAAAGACCGCTTATTTTAAAGTTCACTTAATTCAAACCCCCTACACGCACTTATTTTAAATTGCGCAGTTTCGTCATCTCCCACCACGGTCCCTGTACACTCTACTCCGCGTCAGTATTAAGTTTATTAACTTTGTAGTCGACTTTACTGTCGCATCTACGGAAATCGCTTTAGGGGTGGTTAGTCACCCCCCAAATTAAAATTTGTCTATATTTTTGCATGAAATGCATTTTTAGATCGCCAAAAACAATTACAGCAAAAAAAAATTGGTGAAAGAAATTTTTTTTTTCATCGTTCATTTGAACGTTCAGAACTTTTTGGTCATAAATTCACGACTATTATCGGTGCATGAAGAAAATGTGCGATGTTTCATAACTTGCAGATGAATCGTTGTGACATCTTAAATTACAACGAAAATACTGTAGAAATATCAATAACACTCACCTGTTTGAGATTATTTACTTTGATTTAGCGCAGTTTTTAAACATTGATAAATTACAAATGCGTTAATTTTTGCATACTTTTTTCAATATGATCGCAGCTTATGCACAAATTATCTATTTACGTTAATAACACCTCAAAAACTGCGTACTTCTGTCAAAATACGAGTACGCCACCAGTCAGATCCGCAATATTTGTATTCTGCCAGCTGTTGAGCAGAGGTCCCCACAACCGGAGAGTGCCCGCAACTGTTGACTCTCCCCTACTTATGAATAACGCAAAAGGTATAAAATGACATATTTCAGACCAAATAAAAAGATATGATGTTTAAAAGATCCTTTAATCAAACGACGTTTCGAGAGGCAAATGCTGTCCTCATCAGGAAACAGGAGTCCAAGTCAAATATACGTTCTTCATTTTTTTCTTAAATTGGAAAAAACAAATGTCGAAGTCAAAAAGATTCATGCTCTTACATAAACTATCATCTCAAGTTAGTTCTCTGAAGAAATAATGCAATTGTAAATGAAGAGAAAAACCATTTTATATACCATAACGAAACATATACGATAAAAAAGTGAGGTTGAGAAACAAGTTAAAAATTTTAATTCTTTACCTGAAGTTTTAATATTTTAACTTTGACATGTTAAAAAGTAGTAAGGTCCATCAGTATCCCAAACTTGCTTTTTAAATAAAATTTGTATTTCTTATTACTAATCGTAGCAGGAAATATTTATAATTTTTCCTCTAACCTTGAATTTCGTTGGTTAGTAACAAAATTATCCGAGTATCACAGCAGGTGAAATATTTCAAGCGGAAAGTTGTACCCACAGCCATTGTCTTCTTTTTATCATTTGATCATTTCATTCAATTTTATGTTCATATCCAGAAAACAATTCACCTCATGCATTTTATGATTTAACATATACGCTTGTTCAGCTATGCTCTAATAAAAACTGAATTTCCACGATGAAACTATAAAATTTATTTAATTTTCTCGAAAGTTTTACTTGATTATAACAATCACTCATGATCATCTTTCCCAGTTCTCTGCTCTCTTTTATTTTTTAGTATTCTTCTTTAAACATAAAAACTACCCAGGCGGAAATATTATATATAGTTTATATATAGTGTGAAGTATTATATATAATATTCATTTGTTTTATATCCTCTATAGATATATGTATATACATATATATGTATATATGTATGCATACATATGTATATGTATTGAACAAGTCTAATTAGATTATTGCATTTTCCAAAATTTCAAAATGTATGTATTTCTAAAGCTGCTAAAATTTAAAACATTTCTTTTTCAAAATTTAAAATAAACATATTTCCTCCGACGAATCGATTGATTCAAAGGCAAACTCGTTGATTCAGGGGATCGAGATCATTGAATCAAACAAATGTGTCAATCTGGACCTTTTGAGTTCGAAGAAATTAATTTACTTGAATGTTTGAGAATTTCATTTTGTTAAAATAATACATTTAGGAAGTTCGCTTCTTTGAATTAATAAAGAAATATGTCTGGTTCAAATGAGGGATCACTACTTTAAATAAATAGATTCCTGCGACTGAAAAATGGGACTCAAGGAACACTGTTAAAAAATTGCATTAACTTCAAAACACCAAAGCATATTGAAATTAATGCATCAAGCCTATGAAATCGATATAAAGAACATGTTTTCTAAATCTCATATGAAATTATAATAATCAGTCAGATAATTTCATTTTACATGACATTTAAATAAATTTATTCTTCACTGTTAAAAATGTTTTCAATTTTAATATACATGTATATTGATTTCACAACATGATGGTATATTAAAAATAATTTACGGTATATGCAAGTGACTTTACTCCCATGTATATTAAATTTCGATCAGGTTTTGACAGTGTTAAAAATTAAAAACGCTAAATAAATATCAGCTCTTATCTATGATTGACTGTACTCACATTAAATTTCAACCAATTTTAGAAAATTTGCGCCTCAATTACAGAAGCAGTTGAATCAATTACCTCAACTGCAAGTAATTGACAAGATCTAAAGATATAAGAGCACTTTGAGTTTTAAGCAACTGCTATATCGACCTGTATATTATATTTAATATAAAATGTACAACTTTGTATATTTTAAGTGAAATAAAAAATATTAATATAATTTTCTATTGTGTTAGATATAAGCGCCCGCAGTGGGTCAGACACTAGCTCAGAAGCAAGACTCCGCCTGCATGACGAAAATGAACGTCGCTCACTCGAACAAGATGGAGAATGAGAAGCTAATAAGCAAATAAAACCACAACTGCACACAGCGAAGTCCCTAATCCCGATGGCCGCCGGCCTAAAAAATGTAATCCGACCGCGATAAGGATTAGAAGACCGCATGCGGAATAAAATGCCACACCCATAGTATGGCATCTCGAACTACGTGTCGCAGCAACCGGCGAACGATTCAACTACAAACGGCAATCATGTAAATGTAGGCTAGTATAAAATAGTACCGTCTGCAAGAGAAGCATGATCGATTACAACATCATAGGTCGCACAAAATACGCGCATTTCACCTCGTAAAATGGCCTGTTATCTTGGAATCGAGAAATTAATCAATTGTAGAATTAAATCAAATTCTACATGCGTATGCCAATGTAAAAGTGTTCGTTAATGTACTAGAAGTAATAAAAGTGCTTGAGAGATTATCTCGGAGATTATTCACCAATTCCCAGGCTCGAATACGTCAAAACCCACCCATATCGATAAATACTGTATTGGAGTGAGAACCTTATATAATGGCAGTTGAGCTTCAATTACAGTTAAGTTCCTTCATTCCTTCAATAGTTTTTGACTTTGGTTTTTACATATTTTTATTTTATTTTGGTTAAACAGTCTTAGCAATTCTTTTTTATTATTTTGTTGTTAAAATGTATCAAAATTCATAATTCATAAATTTTAGTTCCTTATTTTCAATTTCCTTCTTCTAGATTAAAACGCAGACTGCGTATCTTATCAAAAAAATAGGCATGAAAGGTGATAAAAGCTTCCGTTTTATGGGCACAAAAGAAAGGCAGCATAAGTTAATTTTACTAGAATTTGTTTGAAAAAACATCAAATTTGAATGTTTCCGAAAAATATCAATAAGTTCGAAAATAACCATTTTTTATATATGTATTTATATAGTGGGGGAGGGAGGGGGGGGAATAGAGAGAGAGAGTCTCGCTATTCCGAGGCTTAAGATGTTTACACATAAAAAATGGTCTATACCATATTTGTAAATCTAATTTAGGCGAACTATTTTGTCATAAATCATTTTATTGTATGTGTCTTGTGTCGTTTCCTATACATTGAAGTCTCTAATTTCAACATTCTTATCAGAGAAGATATTAGATTTGTGTGAAATTTTACCCATCCCCCCCTCAGATTTTGTCAAATGTCCATGTTTTGAGACCCACTGAACCCGAAAAGCAAGTTCTCACAAATGTCTCTGTATGTCTGTCTGTCTATGAGCACAAAAACTTTGAAAAAAAAAAATTTTGAGTGTCAGAAACTGTAGGTCAAGTTCGTTAGCCAGCTATTTTCCCTCCTAAACTGAACCAGTGAAATCGTTACTGGTTGAATCAGTATTTCGAATTATCACTGGTGAACAAGTGATTATTCCACTATGACTGGATGAATCACTAAGTGATTCCATTAAAATAGCGCTACTGATTGTACCAGTGACGCCAAATGATAGATTGAACCAGTGATATAGCGCTTCACGCGGCCAAGGCATGAACCTCCAGTCGTCTGGTACGCGCGCGTCTCTGGTCAGGCCTTGGCATTTCTCGAGTGAAAACGAACCTTATTGTGTACTAATATTTGTTTTATGAATATTTGGCGCCTGGCTGCAATGAGGAGCAGATATAATACCTTTCGCTTGATAGTGGGAGGCCCCTGGCCTCTTGGGTTTGACTTTCAGCGACGTCACACGTTGACATAACGACGGGTCTTCCCACAATTAGGCGCAACATATTATATCCCATTATATTACAGCCCGGCCTTCATTTATTATTGTGAGAGTAAAGTGCGGTTTTAAAAAATTAATTTTGCAAAGGCTAGAACAAAAGTGATGAATGCTAAGTGTCATTCCTAACCAGCTGACGGATGACAAGCAAAAAATCTAGAAGATTTTAAGAAGATTGTTGTATTTTTTAGACTTTTGAGAACAATTCTAATAATTTTAATATTCATTTAAAAGATTTGCAATTTTTAAAAAGATTTTAAAAGTAATGAGGAATTTAAAAAGATTAAACAAATTTATAACAAAGTGTGGATTTTTGATGATTTAGGGAAAATATTTTTCAGAACATTTTAAAGCATTTTTAAAAGTTTTAAGCGAATACAACAATTTTCTTAAAATGCTTGGAAAACTTTTAGGTGCTTTTTCATGTTGAAAAATTAATTTTTAAGGAAAATTTACAAAGATTTTAAAACACTTCAAAACCTCAAAATGAAAATCTAATCTTGCGCGTAGCGCGCGACTAATATATATTATATATTACATTATATATTATATCATAATAATTACATTTTGATAACTCCATGGTCATTAGTCTAGACCTAGAATGGATTGGAAATTCTTTATTAATTACTTCTTCACTATTCCACTTTTTGTCGAAATTCAGTTTTCGAAAAAAATAACACTTCCTCGTTTTGCAATCCTTTCTCTTAAAATGTAGTATTTAAATATTCAAAATTTTTTAAGAATCGAAACTGAATTATTGAAGTAAGTATACTAAATATTTAAATTTTATTAACAATTCCATAGTCGTTATAGAATTTTAACAAATATTTAACAATTGAAGATATTACCATCACGATTAAGCAATGTTGTACTAATCCTGCAAATGTTCCTATTTCTGTTATTCATTATTATTATTCATTTTCTGAAATAAATAAAAATATGTATTTCATATGATTTTTTAAGCAATGTATAGTATGTTTATATCTAATTCGAATCCTAGATAAAGCTATGTGATTTTAAGTCCTTTCCTATTCCCATTTGATTATTAAACGCACATGTAGCGTCATCTATTTAAAAAAAATATTTATTAAAATAATACAGCCATCTACTCACAACAAAAATTTACTCAATCAGTTGTGAACTGTTGCTCTGGAAAGGGTTTTCATCACACTTGTAAAATTTGTTTTAATAAGGTTTAAAATACATTGTTATAAATACTTTCAAGAAAATTTTTCTCAACATTAAAGATGTGTCACAAACTGGATGATAATGTTTTTGATTACTTTGGTATCACTCATAAACCTTCAATTTTTCTCAATGCTTTTTTGATTCTCAAATCAAATTTATAAATCTCAAAAAGTGTTAGGTGAAAGAAGAATAAATTAGAAAGCAGATTTCGTTGATAGAATTTATTAATGTAAAATTAAAAGTAATTTTGATGAATAACCATCACCGCGCTTACGAATCGAAAGGTTTTCGTAAATTATTGATTATGTAAACAACTTACAAACTACATAATTTATACAAATGAAAAGATTTTCTTCCGTCATATTATAAGAAGCTTTTTAGGTAGAGTGATAAAATCACGTATTTCACTCAATTGTGGATTCTATCCATTCTATAAAAGACGATACTTTTACATCACTACTCTTCAACCGAGCAATTCACGCCTACCCCGAAAGGGAAACGGCTTAATGATATAATAATAATAATAAAATAGTGCTATCGGGTCCTTTTAGGATTTTCTCGTAAAGAATTTTTTCCTTTAAAAAATGTCCACTGTAAACGAACTGGCCAGCTTTCACGGTGAAATATTTCAGAATTAAAGCTTTTTGCCATAAAGCTTTAATAGCTGGGTCATTCGGAACGACGGGAAAAAATAATTTTGTTCATTCGGGATCTTCGGGTTCTCCGAGTTCACTTTTTTAACCTGATTTGCACCCTGGAGCGATACACATCGGCATAATTAATGCGATAAACATAAAAACACTAGTAGAAAACTCCACCGTGCCATTTTCAAAATCACTGTTTAATTTATTACATTACAGAACAAATCTCTATAGATATATAAATAAATATTCTTAAATTTTAATGAAGAAATTCCAAAAGTAGATCTAAAAAATAGAGGATTTTTAATTTTAAATTTTCAAAATTAATAACTTTAATTTTAAACTATGTAGAATTCAAAGTTTTTCAATTTTGAAGACTTACAATTAAAAATTATAAAAAGTTTATATCATAGGAATACAGATTATTCAAATTTCACGATTTACATTTTAAAGGTATGTAATCTGGCAAGAAAATCACAGAATTTTTGTTTTCAAAACCAAAAACCTGCATAACCCTCATCAATAAATTATCAAAACCAAAAACTCTTCAATTTCAAAGGTTTACAATTTAAATTTCCATGATTTTGAAGAGTTACAATTGAAAACTGTTCGATTTAAATGATATATAAATATAAAATCCTAACTTTGGATGCTTTTGCATATTTTCAGAATAGAATGCGACAGTTTGCTACAATTTCTTTAGCTGATTCCAAAAAAAAGGTAATATGCAGAAAAAGAAATTAGCGAAATTAGCTGAAACCTAACTCTAATTCGTGATTTATTATAAGACTTCGAAAAATAATTTTCGAGTTTCTTGAGTGTTGCCGAAGATAAAAATATTTAATGGTCTTTCTTCAAGAGTGACTATACAAATTACTGGTGTGCAGTCGCTTATTCGAAATTTTAATCCAAATTTATACACGTCTGGAAAGTTGGTTTGATTTCCTTAAGCTATTAAAATTTCTAAATCAAAATAACTCCTTTTCTAAAAAAAATGCTTCCAAAAATCAAGTCGAATATTTCAAATTCGATTTATTCGAATATTGAAACAAGTCAAATTTCGAAGATTCGACTTGAATTTTGGATCCATTTTTTATAAAAAAAAAGTTATTTTGATTTTAAAAATTGTAATAATTCAAGGAAATTAAGGCAGTTTGATGTACAGTTACATTTTTTTCTATTTCGAAAAATCCAATGTTCCAAGCGTTCTTGAATTTGTATTGAAAATTCGAATAAACGACTGCACAGCTCTAATAAAAATGTTAAAATATTTTAACTTGGTTAGAAAGTCTATTTGATTATGAAAAATCCACCTCCAGCAGGAATCGAACTTGGGTCCGTCGAGTGTAAAGTCCACAGCGATGACCACGACGCTGTTGCAATTTGAAAATTCCAAGGTGGAAAGCCGTATTTAACCCTCGCCATAAATGCCGAAGAAATATTTCTTCAACTCAAAAACATGGATATTGAATTTACCAACATATTTCTTTAATCTAAAGAAGTATTAAATCGAAACAAATTACGCCAAATTATTAAATATTTGTTAAAAAAAAAATTACTTTGTTTGAATAACTGTTAATTTGTTATGAATAATTTAATGCTAGTAAGCAAGTTAAATATTTTCTTCAACTGAAGAAATAAATATTTATGTAAACACAATATCTTGTCCATTTAAATAAATGCGCTTCATTGGTATAAATGCATGAACTCTTTGTAACAAATAAATATATTTTAAATGTATTTGATATTATTTTGAATTGAACCGTTATTTCTTTGATTTAAATAAACATGAAAAACTTGATTCAAGTATGCAAAATTAATTGATTCAAATGCGCGTCCGAATCAATTCAAGGAAATTAACTCATTGAATGAAATAAATATTTCTTTGAGGGACTAATTCAACTTCAATGAATCTAGACCTTTTGAATCAAAGAAATAATTTTCTTGAATGTAAGAAATATTTATTTGAATCAATAAAATATAGCCAAAGAATTCATTTCTTTAGATCAATAAAAGATATGTGTCTGGTTTAAATAAAAGTTACTACGGTTAAAGAATATTTTCTTGATGCTAAGAAATAAGATTCAAGTAAATGCATTTTCTTGGATCCAGAAATTCTTTTTTTCAGTGTGTATTTGAGAATTTCAGATAATTCGAAGAAATATAGGGTTTCAGATAATTCAAGGAATTCGAAGATTTTCGGAAATTTGGAGAATTCAGGCAATTTAGAATATTCAAAACAAATCCCAGGATTTTAGGAAATTCATTGAATCTCAGGGATTTCAGAGCATTTAGAGTATTTCAGTGATCCCAGAGTATTTAGGGAATTCGTGAAATTGAAGGAGTTCAGGTAATTCAAGGAATTCAAGGAATTCAGAAAATTCAAGGGAATTCAAAATATTTAAGGATTTCAGAGAGTTCAAGGAATTTAGAGAATTCCAAATATTCAAGGATTTTAGAGAATTCAGCGAATTTCAAATATTTCAGAACATGTAGTTCATTTAATGGATTCGGAGAATTCAAAGCATTTCAATTATTCAAACCATTAAAAGAATTCAGGAAATTCAGAATATTCAAGGATTTCAGAGATTGTAAGTAAAGGGAATCTGCCAAATTTTAATTGTTCTAAACAGAAAACTTGTAATTTTGAAGAAATAAATTAACATTTTTAATTTTTTATATGCACAGTAAAAACTAAAAAAATTGTACCAGTCAGAATGGTAAAATTACCAACAAAAAATTGGTGCAATTTTACTACTCTGATTATGGGGTGAATACCACTTGCATGTTAATCCTCGAATGAAAAATCTTTTTTCGTTGTAAATTCAACAATTTTTGGAAAATACGTCTTCTTGGCTCGAACATTGCCCTTTTGGCGTAAATTTCATCTTTTTTTTATATTGAAATTGCAAATTTTTGGTTTAAAATTAAAATCCTTTTTGGCTGAGAATTAAATCACTTGCTTGAAAATTCAATTATTTGGTTGAAACTAACTTTTTTGTGAAGAATTCGTATTTTTGGTTTAAAAAATTGAACTTGAATTGAAAAATTATACCGACAAATAATTCCTTTCAATATTAAAAATAGTAGAGAACCTTATGCCAATTGAGAGATATTTCTGGGTTTTAAATTATTTTGGGTGGCTAAATCATTATTTATTTCAACCAGAATTAAAATGTTTGAAAAATATTGGATTGTGTATGTATTTTTCGTTGGAAATTGGTATTTTCAATAAAACGAAACAAAAAAGATTTCAACGAAGATTCACATATTTGAATGATTTTAGGTTTTGTTAATGTTTTTCATAGGAAATGATTGGTATTTTGAATAAAAAATTGTTATATTTCAAAGTATATGCTAAATTTTCAACCACTTTAGGTTACTTATGTTGTTATGTTTCACCTGAAATTTGTATTTGTGTTAGTATTTTTCGTCGGAAATTGAAAATTTCATTCAAAAACATTATTTTAATAATGTTAGGTTATATTGGTGTTTCACCTCAGGAGTTTAATAACGGAAATCGCTATAAACTATAGAGATGATGAACCATTTTTGAACAATCTTAGCTTATACAATTAACCTTTTTTCGCTCGAAAAAATTGATTTAAAACAAAAAACCTTAGGTTTAAAAGAAGATTTAACAGGTTATGTTATGTTAGTGTTTTTTGTCTAAAATTGTCGGGGCAAATGTCTAATGAAAAGCATCTGAAATCCTGCGGTCTTTCAAATTCGACGATATGATCACCTTTATCCTGAACATTTTTTGTCAATTGTTAGAGGGTAAAACATCCCAAACTCTTACCTGTTCCCAGAAAGAGGGCAACGATAGAAAAAATCTGAAAAATTCACAGATATTCTTTAAAAATTCTTTAATGCAATGCATTTTTCAAAATTCTGAAATATTCAATAATTTACATTTTACGGTGATTTATTTGTAAAAACTTTATCTTGAGAACGAATAAAGATAGGGAGCCATGTAATGGCTCCAAATGTGCAATTTTGTAATGCAAGTGCGGAATGAAATTTATGGTAAAATTATTCTTGCACCAGAAAACTCATTTTGAATATTTCCGACTTTATTCAGTGTGGGCGTGTGACCAGCACAGCGGGATAAGTGGAAGAAAAAAAGTACCCTCTCGATGACAATAGTAACGGAGTCGGCTTGCTTCTTGAGTGACTACTATTGTCATTGAATGGGTACTTTCTTCTAATACTTGTCCTGCTGTGCCGGACCACGCGCCAACACTGATTAAAGTCAGAAATATTCAAAATGATATTCCTTTACACTTACTAATTTCAGAGAATTTTCCGTGTAATTCAAATATTGTATTTTCAAATATCGTATATTTAAAGAGAAAAGGGGAAAAGGGGGAATTTTTTGAGAATAGGGAAAAAGGGGAAATTCAAGAAAAAAAGGGAAACTAAGAAAAAAAGGGGAAGACTGTGCACCCTGAGATTTAAAGAAAATGTAATAAACGTTCGAATAATTTGAAAAGATATTTACCTAGAATGTTCAGAATGGTCCTTATAAAAAATAAATTTTTCCCTATATAAAGTAAAAAAAAAAAAAGTGGGAATGAGGCATATTATGCCTATAATAATATAATAATTCGAAAATATATCATCCAAAAAGTCTAGTGGTATATTATCAAAAATGTTCTCTTGTCATTTCTACGTTTTGGGAACAAAATAATCTGTGCGAAGGGTTATATTTCATAAAATTAAAAAAATATGTAGTTGTCAAAGTGGTTTAAGTAGGTACGCACTTTCGATTTTTTAGATGTCCCGACCAATATATTTTATTTACCGTCCTTAGAAATTAGACGTCACAAAATTTGGAAATTCCACTTTAATATGTAAAAAATGAAATTAGTGTTAAATTCCTTAAACTTCAAAGGACTTGAAAATATACCTGTCTTTTTACATTTCTGTTTCATATATTCTATTTTTGTGATTGGCAAAATAAAGTATTAATAAGAACAAAACAAAATACTAATGTAGTGAAGCTAAATCTTCGAAAAAATCATAACATAGTCGTGTTTGATATCAAATTAATCAGTAATGGGCAAAAGAGTATAATATCTAATCAGATTTCGACTTAAGCTATTCATTGAAGAACGCCTATTAGTATTAGCGCGTCAGAGTGGTAAAAGAACTCTCACGGGAGCTGTCCGCTCTGCTAGCGCACATCTGTCGCATTCCTCAGAAAAACCGAGGTGAGAAACGAGATTTATAAGATATTTTTTTATTTTTTCCAGACTACTAACAGTCCAATTTTCCCTAATACTGCGTAAAATCCTGTAAAATAAGAAAAAGTCTTGAAAATTTTATAGATTCATTTTCAATATATTTTAAAGTTTAAACTGTAAGAATGGACGATGGTCAATTCCGCCCTGGCTAAAGGTGTAAGCCCCCCCCCCCTACAAGGATTCCACTCACTCAGTCGATTCCATTTGATGAAAAATTTGTCCAGTATATTTCAGTCAAATCCACTGCAGTAGCTGTAATGCATTGGTGCAATATTTTACTTACCTTGGGCAATTCCGGAAGCTAAAATTTGGCCAGATTTAAAAACTTATTAACTAAAATCATAAATTTGGTTTATTTTTCAAACAATCGTATTTCTCGAAATTATCCTTAAATAATTTAGCACTCCCAGTGCAAAAGTAAGAATAGTTTCATTCCTAGCTCAATTGGGAAACTCAATAACAAACATCATACATTTTTTGATTGCTTAACTAATTTTTTTATGAAAGTTCATTAAAAATACTATGGAAGATAGTTCCTTAGTGATACTGTTCACGGCGATGTCTGGGATGACGTCCTCTCTAAATATGGTGGGGATTATTTGAATTTCCCAAATAAAAGACGCGGTAAGTTTTTTTCTCAATGAATATGATTAAAAATTTGATAATTTTTAATACTTAAAAACGTGATTTTTTTAACTATTAAAAATGTGATAAACATTTGTAACACTTAAAAATGTACAGATAACTTTAAACAAAAATATACAAAAATGTCGTTCATCTTCATTTTCGTTCAAAAAATAAGTTAACGAGCTTATAGCCCTGGTTGAGGTGCCTGCAGGGCCGTGCTAGCTAAATGGCCCCTGCACACACACACACACACACACACACACACCCCTTTCCCCATTTTTATTTATTCAAAGCCAGTGAGAGAAGACAGAAAAGTTATAAAAGAAGCAGATTCTGAAGATTTTAAAGATTTCATAAATATTTCTAAGATTTTGAACGGTTTCGATGGGTTTCAAGTATTTCAAAGGTTTTAAAGATTTCGCAAATGTTTTAAAGATTTTAAAACATTTCAAAGATTTGTATAATGATTTTCATTTTTGTTGAAAAAAAATAAAGCAGAATTTATACATTTAATTCAACAAAATTATTCATTCACTGTTATGATTTCAAAAGAGTATGAAGACACACACATTTTTATTATGATATTCTTGTTTAAAATTATCTATACAGTTTTAAAAGTTTAAAGATATATGCGAGAATATAAACAAGAAATCTAATATTGAAATTTTTGAAACGTTTTGAAATCTTGGAAACCTATAAAATCTTTTGACATCTTAAAAATATTTGTATAATGTTTGAAGTCTTTATGAAATCGGTGAAGAAATTTGAAATCTTCGGGAATTATTCTAAACGATTTGAAATTTTTTTTTAAATATTAAAAAACCTTCATGTAATCACTGAAATATTTTGAAACACTTGTAAGTTTTTATCTTTAGAAATCTTTGTGAAATCTTTATAAAATTTAAAAAATCTTTGATACATTTAAAGAATCATTATTGAATTGTTTTAAAATATTTGAGACCTCTGTGAAACTTTTGGAATCATTGAAATATTTTCAAATCTTTGAAATATTTCAAACTATCTAGATATTTTAAAAGCATTGAAATATTTCTGATTTTTTTTCTAAATCGTGAAAAATCTTTGTGATATCTTTAAAATATTTTAAACTCATTGAAACCTTTTAAATCTTTTCAAATTTTAGGAAATTCCCATAAAACAATTCAGTTTTCTATGAGATTTTCAAAATATTTTTTCAACAGATATTTTATTCTATTCAGTTTGAAAATCTGTTTTCGATTATCATTGGAATAATCCGATGATTGCGGTAAGGCTTCGCGAAATTCCATACTCTTTTCGTATTCGACATAAGACGTTTGCCACTCTGTACGGTAGAAAATTATGCGCTGAAAATATACATCATCGTCATCGATGTGAAGTGATGTTTCCATGAAAAGAAACAAAGAAAAATTGGTCAAAGCATGGATAATTGACCTAATAACATTTTATATTATTCTCTATGTTTTTATTTTCAGGTATTATGTCAATTTTAATTAATATAAGTTTCTATTGTTCATGCCAGTAGTTTTCTTATGAATAATCCCTGATGTCCCTGTTAGTATAAAAAAGACAGAGAAAAGTAAGAAAAAAGTGTGAGGTTATTTTGGACTGACTCTATCCCTTTCCTCCCTCATTTTTATTTTTTCATATATTTGACTGTGATGAACCGGAAATAAGGTGGTTGAAAATTTAATTTTGAATTGTGAGCTTTTTCGTGTCATGATTTTGGTACATAAAATGTTTCTTATGAAAGTAGATTTCATTTTCACCTTGAAAAGATCTTAATTTTTGTCTTTTTTACTTTCTGAAGAAGTTTAATTTTCTCAAAGCTTTCACTTTCCTTTATTAGTTGATAAAAATGTAAAAATTATAAAGCGAAAGCTGAATTTAAGTATTATTATTGATTTACATATTAACCTACCCTCACATGCAGCAAAAATGCCTCTCCTAATTCAGTGTTGGATGTTCGAAAGTTACTGTTTGTTGATTCATTTCGAACCGTGCCTGGATGGAAGATTTTGTTGGGAAGTATTTAACTACAATAGCATCTGCAAGCATAAAGGCTGGGGGTTTTATATTCATGTATGTAACGAATTGCAATAAACTGCACAGATTAAAAAATACTGCGAATGATTTTAAGAGATTTCAATTTACATTATTCGGTATTACAGTAATTAGAAAAAATTAAAAACTTTTAAATAGAAAAGATAAAAATAAAATATATTTAGTATGCAACGACTTAGAAATCCAATTCTTAAAGTTAAAGTTACTAAAAGTTAAATCGATGTTATCATTGAGAAATATCAAAAATGGATTGAAAAAGATTTCAGGAAATTTTTAATACTATTAATTTTACATACCACTTGAATCAGCAAGGGCAGTTTCTGGAAAACGTCCTTTCCTGATGCCAATCTTTAAAACTGCTGAGGCAAGATGATTCCACACGTATAATGCATTTCTTTTCGCTGAGTGATTTTCATGAAAATCTTGTAAAAGCAGTTTGTATCCAAACTGTACTCGCAAACCCAGAAAGAGCTTGATGTAGTCGAATATATCGTTATCCTTTAAAAATGTTGCCGGAAATCAAGTTTTGGTGACGGCATCTGTCCGTCTGTCTGTCGGTATGTCCGTAAACATGATAACTCTCGAAAAAATTAACCGAAAAAATCGTCGAGCTTTGGCACACTTTTTTTATCCTAAAAGAAAGAACGAGTTCGTTAACGACGATAGATACGTGGAAGATTTTCAAACATACTTGGATTTATTAGGATATCTTTATTTTTCACCAAAATATTGTAATTTGACATTATTGTTCCCAGAGTCAGGTGGGTTAGCATGCTCGTGGCTTGTTAGGGGTGGTTTCTACCCCTAGGAAGCGGCTTAATTTTTTCTTCAGAAAATTTTTCCTCAGAAAATTTACTATCGAATTTTTTAATGTTATTGTTGTTATTGAAGCCGACAGTTCTTTTGACATTTTTGGGAAAAAAATTTTTCTTCAGAAAATTTTTCCTCAGAAAATTTACTATCGAATTTTATAATGTTATTGTTGTTATGGAAGCTGATAGTGCTTTTGACATTTTTGGGAAAAAAATTTTTCTTCAGAAAATTTTTCCTCAGAAAATTTACTATCGAATTTTGAATGTTATAGTTTTTATTGAAGCCGATATTTCTTTTAAAATTTTTAAGAAAAAATTTCTTCTAAAGAAAATTTTTCCTAGGAAAATTTACTATCGAATTTTTTAGTGTCATTCGTTTTATTGAAGCCGATAGTGCATTTGACATTTTTGGGAAAAAAATTTTTCTTTAGAAAATTTTTCCTCAGAAAAGTTACAATCCTACTTTTTAATGTTATTGTTGTTATAGAAGCCGAAAGTGCTTTTGAAATTTTTGGGAAAAAATTTTTTCTCCAGAAAATTTACTATTCAATTTTTTAATGTTATTGTTGTTATTGAAGCCGATAGTGCTTTTGACATTTTTGGGAAAAAAGTTTTTCTGCAGAAAATTTATTATGAAATTTTTTAAAGTTATTGTTTTTATTGAAGCCGATAGAGCTTTTGACATTTTTGGGGAAAAAATTTTGCTTGAGAAAATTTTTCCTCAGAAAATTTACTATCGAATTTTTTAATGTAATTGTTGTTATTGAAGCCTATAGTGCTTTTTACATTTTTGGGAAAAAAATTTGTCTTCAGAAAATTTGCCGTCAGAAAATTTACTATCGAATTTTCTAATGTTATTGTTGATATTGAAGCCGACAGTGATTTTGAAATTTTTGGGAAAAAATTTTTTCTCCAGAAAATTTACTATTGAATTTTTTAATGTTATTGTTGTTATTGAAGCCGATAGTGCCTTAGACATTTTTGGGAAAAAAGTTTTTCTGCACAAAATTTACTATGGAATTTTTTAAAGTTATTGTTTTTATTGAGGCCGATAGTGCTTTTGACATTTTTGGGAACAAAATTATGCTTCAGAAAATTTTTCCTCAGAAAATTTACTATCGAATTTTGTAATGTTATTGTTGTTATTGAAGCCGATATTTCCTTTAAAATTTGTAGGAAAAAATTTCTTCCCTAGAAACTTTTTCCTCGGAAAATATACTATGAAACTTTTTAATGTTATTGTTGTTATTGAAGCCGATAGAGCTTTTGACATTGTTGGAAAAAAATTTATTCTTCAGAATTTTTCTTCAGAAAATTTACTATCAAATTTTTTAATGTCATTGTTGTTATTGAAGCCGATAGTGCTTTTGACATTTTTGAAACAAAAATTTTTCTTCAAAGAGTTTTCCTCAGAAAATTTACTATCGAAATTTTGAATGTTATTGCTATTATTGAAGCCGATAGTGCCTTTGACATTTATGGGAAAAAATTTTTTCTAATAAAACTTTGAAATCTGACGTAAATTTAAATGAAATATCATTAATTTTTATCAAATCAAAGAGAAATTTGATATTATCATATGATTTTTTATCTCTGGCCCAATACAAACTATTATTAATTTTTTTACACTAGTCTAATTATTTATGGTGTTTGTTTCGTTATAAACTACTTTTTTTATCTTTTTTCCCATGGAGGATCTGTTGATATATCAGCTATCATAGACATTCAAATTTAAGAAAAGCGTAGCAAGTCGCTAGTCTATGCTCTTACCTTACGGCTTACGTACGCCAATCCCAGGTGGAAGGCTAGTATAACCATAAATCGTTTGACGATTTTAGACCATAAAGCAACATTGAAAGGCGGGTTTAAGATTAGTGTCCAGAAAAAAAACTCGGCTTAATTAAAATTCCTATTAAAAAAACGATGCATAAATTCCAAATCTGACTTTTTTTTTGACCACCTAATACCCATCCTTTACCTCAGTCGAAGTATCTGAAAGAGTTGCTTCTTGTCATACATTTTTTCTCAGTTGCCCGTCGAAAAAAAAAGATAAATCCTGGGTCAGGCTGCACCTGTGGATTGTAGAGACCCCTGCACTAGGGTGGTCTAAAAAACATAGTTTCGAATTTCCAAAATGTTTATGCACCATTGCATTCCTATGAAAATAAAAAATAGCCGTTTTTTTAATAATTTTTAATTCATGCTTAGAGGTTTCGTGAAGTTGCCAAAGTTGAGCAGTTTTTAATCGGAAGGCAAGCACTTGTTGCCAAGTTCTTTTTCTGGACACTAATCTGAAATCCGCCCTTCAATAGCTTCATGGTCTAACGTCGTCAATCGATTTATGGTAATACTATCCTTACACCTGGGATTATCCACAAGTTTAGACTAACCGAAATCATTTCTTTTCTCATAGTAATAAAACTTGGTAGGTACTTATGATGGTCGTAATCCTTTAAAATAAATTGAAGACAAGTACCTGAAGGAAAAAAACTCTAATAGCGACTTTCAATACATTTTGCTTCTTATTATCAAGCTATAGAACTATTTCGAAAATTACCCTCAACATCTCGTAAAACAGTTTGCAGATGGCAAAAAGAGTATCTTTTTCCAATGTTAAAATCGTGATTATTAGCCCATAGGAACTAAAACCCCTCTGCGCCACAACTAAATATTAATTAAGAAGCATATTTAAGAAAACACAATATCCTTCCCCATATGAATGCAATGGTGCATAAACATTTCAGAAACTCCAATTATAACTTTCACTGGACAATCTGGGAGGATTTTACTTCACAAGGGGAGCAAAGATGTTTTAAATTGGAAGTGGAAAGACATGTCTACAATAAAATTATTCCTCGTGAAAATCATTTGGTGGCCCTGAAAAGGGCCGATTTTTAACGAAAGTATCTGACAATTCTAAGCACGTTCTCCACGGATGCGACGAGCCAATTGGATGTCCTTTGGCATAATGGTGACACGCTTAGCATGGTATATAAAGCAAGATCACAGAAGGAATATTCAGATATTCAATTATCCTGAAAGGCATTTATTTGAAGTATCTTTTACACATTAGCAAGAATGCGATTTTTACTTTTTATCTCTCTCTGCTACCTTGTTCATGATTGTGAATGTCTCAACCCTGGGGAGTATAATGACACGAAGGGTATGCAAGGTGAGTTCAAAAATATATTTTGTGCATCAAACAGCTTTTCGATTTTGCTGTTTGAGAAAACAGTCACTTATTGTTTCGAAAAATTATAAGCTTACGACAACATGATAGATTTAATCTCAAGATTTTATACTTGAAAGCGTTCAGTAAAATAGATAATATGCACAAATTTAGAGTTAATTTATGACACATAAAAAAGTTTTAATTTTGTTGTAGCTTAATCGCAGTTACTTTGAATTCGTAATGGTACTGTTAAGGTGGTCTAAAAACTCAACTCGCGACTTTTGTTGATCGATCACCCCCACTTTGTTTTTTTGAAGTATTTCAAACTAATTTTTTATGGTGTAAATAATTTTTTGTCTTTATTTTTTCCAGTAAATCGTGAAAATATACTATTTCGGAGGATAAACGATGCATTTAATTAATTCGAAGAATATTTTTTTTCCTTCAACATATTTTGCAATTATTCAAACAATTTCTTTTTGGATGATTTTTCATACCAAATCGTGAGAAGTTAGTACTTTCTGGAATAAGAGATCCAATTAAAGAACTTCTAAATGATATTTTTTGTTGAGAATAAACAATTTCAAATAGTTTAAACTGATGTTTCCCTTGTAATTCATGAAAAGTTGTTATTTCCTGGAATTATGGTCGTGGTTAACGAATTTTCAAGAGATATATTTTTTGGTGAAATGATCAAAATTAAAATTAATCAACAACCTTATAATTTATTAATACAGTCATAGTTTATGTATTGATCGATTTAAATTGCTTAAAACATCACACAGTGTGCCAAAACGCACTTTTTATTTACAAAAATAACTCGACATTTCTTCATGATTTGCAATGATTAGTTGTTGACATTCGAAGTGATTGCGTAAAATTTGACATAAATTCATGCATGATTACGATTAGTCGAGAAAACCTCCTATTTTTCATTCCTATAAACAATATTCATAAAAAAATCTCAGTTTATCAATTTCGAAATAAATAGCTCAATTTTTGTATCAGAATAAACGGAGAATGTATTTTCTGTGACTCCTTGCTGTCATGAACCGATTTAATTGCTTGTGTGAATTCGAATAATAATATATTGCCAGCGACTCTTTTTGTCATACTTTTTTAGTTTAAAATAACCGTCGATTGTTTAAACTATTTAGATAAATAAGTTAACATTTTGATCTTTTTTTTAATGGACTGTTTCATTTTTCTAAAAAATCAACTAAGAATGTATTGGCAATGACTTGTAGTTGCCATATTTTTCAGATTGACGGCAAACGTTGATTATAACTTCTTTAATTATTATTTTAACTGTGTCTCTGGTCTTACGGATGTTTAAAAGCACCTAAACGGCGAGTTAAATATGATCATTCCGATATCATGACAGACGCATATTTTAGACATCGCAATAACAAAAGTAACCATAATTTTGAACTTTTGCCTCGTAAAAAAGTAGAAAAAAAATTATACAAAAAATTCAATAATAAAAGATCTTTTTCATTTTTCCGCTACTGGCCTAAATTCTTTATTAATCCAAATTTTTAAAAGATCGGCTAAGGTTTATTATATATTCTATTATTGTTTTATTATATTCTATATATTCTAAAGATCTCTAACCTCTTAAATAAACGACTTCGTGGATACACTGGCAAACACCACATATGCATGGACGATGGCATGAACGGGTTGATACGTAATCGCCCGTTATAGTTTGTTGATGGTTTGTTGCATGATCGAATCGAATAAATACATGGTCGAGCCACTTAAGGGCCCGTTTCGTCCAAGTCACGCAACCGCTTAGTTCTACCATTTTGTTAGTATGACCGCGCAGTTTGAGTTTGACGCGTACCCTGTGTACGACAAACTATTATAGAAAAATGAGTATGTAGGAAGAAATATTATGAAAATATTGAAATCATGAATTCCAAACAAACTTGGAATAAGCACTAAATAATGTTATTAGAACACTATTAAGAAAATAAATTATATTCAGGACAGAATGGAAGTTTATATATAATACTGAATGAGGGTGATAACAAGTATATAGAAATTTTGATATTTATGTCAATTACATTGTAAATATCTCCGTTTAACAGTGTATACATAATTTTCACGTCGCCAATGCTTGCAGAGAAATCTATGCAAAAGTGACAGAGGACTGTAATAGGACGACGCGCGCGGGTCCGTAAATGTTAAAGAATAGTTTGTAAGGTCTGTATTCGGACGAGAATAGCTTCGCGCTTTAAGAATTTATGATTTTTACTTCTTCTTTAGGTTATTTCCTCAGCACTAGATCTTCAGAGATTTACAATTTTTGAATTTATGAGTAGATGCTTGAAGAAAGGCAGGTACAGCTTGAGATTTCTCCGCTCGAAAAACCTGTCATAAATGAAAAACTTTACCGCGGCGGCGGCGCGGTCCGCGACTGACAGTTCACCGCAGACATTCCAGGCAAATAGATCTCTTTGAAGTTGTGTTCAATTGTGATTTTTTCTATGTGTTTTCTGTTATTTAATCGGATCGTAAGTGCAGTTTTATCATTTTTCGAAGTTTGTAGTGCTCTTCAAATTTGAAAGGCTTCAAATCAAAAGGTAAGAGTACATTAGGGCGTATCGAAAGAAATAAAGTTATCTGCTCGAAGTTCTAATGGCAATGAAAACTTTTATTTGGGAGTCAAAAACACTCCCCTAAAGTTTCATAAAAAAAAAATTCCTTCTGTCTCCACATCGTAGATATAGCTAAAAATCACAGAAAACGAAGTACTTCTGCAAATTTGAAGAGCAAAAAATTTTTTTGTGTCAGGGGTGCCCAGGTAGATATAACTTTTGACAATATCAATCTCGGAGGTTCCGTACATAAAAGGTGGGTATTTTTTGTTATTGACATGACCTCCCTTTCTGTAGATTACTATTTTTGTTTTTTTCTATGTTGACTTCGACCTCATTTATCCTACAGTAATCCAAGAATCCATCAAGAATCTTACGCATTCCAACCAGGAAGTCCGCAAAGAAAGCCAAATCGTCGGCATAAGCTAAGATCAATATTTCCAACAAATGGTCTATTGATACACCTCTGATACCTCTGGCATACATAAATTCTTGTAAATCAACAATTAAAAATGTAAACATTGTTGGACTTGAAACCTCCCTGCATGGCCCCTTTCGTTGCATCTACCGATCCACAGACGCCCATATTTTCCTTGATCGCAATATTAGCTTTAGAGTAAAAATCTATTATTACAACCAATAAATTTTGACACACAACCTTCCGAGATTAATTTGTTCCATAAGATATTATGACTAACTGAGGGAAAGGCTGCTTTGAAATCCACATAAAGTACAAAAATTTTGCCTCCGTTCAGTCTCAGACGATTTTGAATATGCAACCTCTCCCCCTCCTGAAACCTGCCTGCTACTCTGGGAGGAAGTTCCATGCCTTCAGCCCAAGTCTTCAGCCTTTTGGAAACAATCTGCTTAAATATCTTTGTAACACAGTTAACTAAGGCAAAAGGGCGGTAGTTAGCAGGATCAGTGACATTACCTTTCTTGTGTATTATTCTAAGAAATGTTTAGAGTCGATTGCATTCGTGAGAGAATCTGAGAAGGAATTTTTATAATCTTCCTTCTTAGAATCTAATAATTTTATATGTACTTTTTTACAGTTCGTATAAATCGACACATGATCAGGATTGAAATTTTATTCCTCGCATTTCTTAAGTACCTGTTTCAGCTCTCTTTTACTTTTTCTGCATTGTGTATCAAACCATGGCTTCGAACGACTCAGTTTTTAAGAAGGTTCTACAGTCATATTAAGTTCTGTCGTTGTCTCTTTAACAGCATCAATTAAATTTTCTGAAAGGTCATCTATCGACAAAATTGCTTCGCGCTCGTTAATATATTTATCTCGCGCTTCGCACTAGATACCGTAGGTTCCTCGCGCTACGCACTAGGTCTTTGTATCCCACAGATTTGTGCGCAGGCCTTTCAATATTAAAGGTCAAAGCATCAACAACTGTAATTTGGTGATTGTGAGTTCTATTTTTTTAAAGCTCATTCGGCTTTAACGAACACATTCGTATAACGTGTCTCGTGCTTCGCACTCGATTTTGTCAAAAATGCGAACATTTCTACATTACTTTCAACTTTATTATATTAAATGTATATTATATTTATTTCTGTACCTCGGTCGGAATTAAATTTTATTCTCAGCTACCCTGAAAAATGTATTATTATTATTATTATTATTATTATATCATTAAGCCGTTTCCCTTTCGGGGTAGGCGTGAATTGCTCTCGTTCCAATAAAATATCTTTCGGAGCAAAATGCAACTGACACATTTTATGACCCGATTTTAAAATTATATCGTAGCGTCGTATTGCTTTCTGCCATAGTTTTGACATTTTGTTCACCTTTCGGCAAAAGAAAAACACTTTCATAAGATTAGAATCATAACCCGAAGTACATCCCGGAGCTATACAACGGTTTCCGCTTTTTTTCTTTCCCACTATTCCAGTGTTCTGGATTTTCTTTTCTTTTGGGGGGTCTCTTTCCTTCTTAATTTTTCCAATAATTTAGAATTGAAATCATTTGTCAAAACACTTTCTAATTAAATAAAAATGGTAAAAAGCAGAGCCTGCCTGTACATCTGCCATGGCTTTGTTGGCAAATTCAGGTTTACATGCCACCCAGCGCCACCTACAACTCAGCTTACACGAAAAAGATGCATGAACTAACCGAAATACATGGACGATGATTAGGGCTAGTTCTACACTTGAAGTCGCAGAATCTCTCAGGGACAAAATATGTTGTTTCTCAGAGGAAAATAGGCGGTACGTATTTTTGCGATTTGTGTAAACAAATTTTACGAAATTATGCGAATTTGAATTTTTTGCTTTGTTAAAAAAAAAAAAAAAAAATTTCTTTAAACTTATATCACTTTTGACCTGATTGAGGTATTCAAAATTTCTTTTCAGATTCTTGTAGATTTTATCGCCTTTTTTCGAAGCCCGCGATATAATTCAGAAAATGTTTTAAATTAACAAAATAGCTGTGGTTTTTCTGAAAATATTAATGGTCGATATTCTCAAAAACCTTACACTAATATTTTTTGCCTATTTTTGTTGAATTTGAACTATCCTAGGAAAAAAAACTTGTGAGTTTTATGCGGGCTAAATAACTCATGTGGCCAGGAGATTTTTTTTCATAAAATCTAATTTTCGCATTTTTCTTGCAAAAATCGACAGATACGAAAAAATGTCAATGAAATAGTTTGCACAGTTTAAAAAGTTCTAAAAAAGTTCTTTTACTGATTTATGATATCTTGCGCCATTCGCGAGAAAAATAACAAAATTCAATTTTCATAAACAAAAAAATTCTCTTGACAACAAAAATGGTTTAGCTCGCATACAAGTTGGAGAACATCGTATTTATATGAACAAAAATTTTTGCAAAATATTTAACACTAGAAGTAACGGGCGGGGTCAATTAACCCCTTTCGATTTTTAAAGTGGTAAATCACCGCAGCGGTTGCTTGCAGAGAGATAGCGTTTTGTGACTTTTTGTCTGTTACCGGCAGGGGTCAATTGACCCCTACAGCATTTTGTCTGGTATTTCATTACTTTGTTCCACTTAAAGTTTGAGAAATGAAAGAGGAGACCCTGCTAAAAATCCCTCTTAGAATACTCTCAGAATTCCTATAGATTTAGAAATTTAAGGATTTCTATGATTTTTCAAGGAGGGTTTTGTTCCATGCTTGAAAGAGCATATACTGTAGATCTTATGATCCAAAAATTATAAACAATATAATTGTTTAAAAAATGACTTTTTTCAAAAAATGAAAAAAATACCTGGAGATATTGCCAAGATGAATATGAAGGCTCAATATGAAGGCTCAATATTCAAATCTATATGTACCATGGGGTTACCTGAAGGTATGAACGTGGAGGGGGTAAAAACATTGTTTAAACTAACTTTTTTTCATTATTGAAATTTTTCCCAATTATGATACCATAGCGTACATTATGTTTTATAAAGTAACTTTAAATTATTTTCCATAATTGTAAAATAAATTCCCAAAAATTATAAACAATATAATTGTTTAAAAAATGACTTTTTTCACAGAATGAAAAAAAACACCTGGAGATATTGCCGAGATGAAAATAGGGGTATCTTCAGTTTTTCGACGGGACTTATGGTTTTATTCTAATAATAGCTAAATATTCAAATCTATATGTACCATGGGGTTACCTGAAGATATGAACGTGGAGGGGGTAAAAACAATGTTTAAACCAACTTTTTTGCATTATTGAAATTTTTTTCTTATTATGATACCTTAGTGTACATTATGTTGTAGCAAGTAACTTCATATTATTTTCCATTATTGTTAAATAAATTCCCAAGAATTATAAACTATATAATTGTTTGAAAAATGACTTCTTTCAAAAATGAAAAAAACACCTGGAGATATTGCCGAGATGAACATAGGGGTATCTTCAGTTTTTCGACGGGACTTATGATTTTATTTCTAATAATAGCTCAATATTCAAATCTACATGTACTATGGGGTTACCTGAAGGTTGAACGTGGAGGGGGTAAAAGCAATGTTTGAACTAACTTTTTTTCATTATTGAAAATTTTTTCTAATTATGATACCTTAGTGTACATTATGTTGTAGTAAGTATTTTTACATTATTTTCCATTATTGTTAAATAAATTCCCAAAAATTATAAACAATATAATTGTTTAAAAAATTACTTTTTTCAATAATGAAAAAAACACATGGAGATATTGCCGAGATTAATATAGGGGTATATTCAGTTTTTCGATGGGACTTATTGTTTTATTTCTAATAATAGGTCAATATTCAAATCTATATTTACCATGGGGTTACCTGAAGGTATGAACGTGGAGGGGGTAAAAACAATGTTTAAACTAACTTTTTTTCATTATTGTAATTTTTCCCCAATTATGATACCTTAGTGTACATTATGTTTTAGAAAGTAACTTTAAATTATTTTACATTATTGTAGAATAAATTCCTCAAAATATAAACAATATAATTGTTTAAAAAATTACGTTTTTCATTAATGAAAAAAACACATGGAGATATTGCCGAGATGAATATAGGGGTATCTTCAGTTTTTCGACGGGACTTATGGTTTTATTTCTAATAATAGCTTAATATTCAAATCTATATGAACCATGGGGTTACCTGAAGGTATGAACGTGGAGGGGGTAAAAACAATGTTTAAACTAACTTTTTTTCATTATTGAAAAAACTCTTTTTATCTATAAATTGTTGAGATTTAGTGCGAATCATGTGACGAATCGCAGCCAATCCCCTTGAAACAATGTTCGTGTAATTATTCCTATTCTGGTTTTCCAGTTCTACGCAATGGGAACCCAATTATTTCTAGGGCCCCATGGTATTAATAATTAATTTTCAAAATATTATGCGTATTAAAAATAAAATTAATTTTTTTGATAATTATCACTAATTTTTCATTTAATATAATATAATTTTCCAATCTAACTTTTCAGGCATTAATTCAGCATTTATTAATTTTCAGCATATTATGTAATGGGTTAATCCGCGCGCTACGGACAAAAACGAGTTAAATCTTAACTCGTTTTTGCTCGTAGCGCGTGGGCTAATTCGTTCTTGCGCGGAAAAATAATCAACCCGTTTTTGCTCCTACTCTTTGTTTAGTCCGCTTTTGCTATCAGCTCCTCAATTATCCCTTTTGTATATATTTTACTTTTATACTTTACCGATTATCCAACTTGTATTATAATCTTTTAATTTCGGGTGTGTTGATTATGGTTCATTGTCTCCGTCACTTTCTTGGTATTTTTCGCGAACTTCTTATTTTTGAATTGTTTTTCTATAAATTGTTTATCTTAACATATCCATGGATAGCTTAATCATTTACCATGTTAATGCGCAGTCTTTCTTGGAACATTTTCTAGAATTCAAGCATTTTATCAGTACATGTTTCTACCATATAATAGCTGTTTCTGAGTCCTCGTTAACTCCAAATATACCCTCTAGCGTCATTGCAATTGACAACTATTCGCTCTTGCGAAGAGACAGAGACGAGAGGGGGCTGTGATTGAAGTGAGTCCAGTGGCCACTTACCCCACTACCGAATCATACTGATCATACTGATCATTCCAGTACTCGTATTGACTTCATGACTGTAGACGATTTTGAGCAAGTTGTCTCATTCTCACAACTTGCTATCCCTTTTCTCTCCGACCACGACTTGATCAACACTTTATGAGGTATAATTTTACATAAGCATACAATTTTGGAAGGTCTTATTGTCACTTATTTAATCCTTTTAATGTAAGTCGAAACTAATAATTTGCGTTTCTTATACATATGCTTAACATGCTTTTTTTGTATTTTGGAATAGTTTTAATGATTAGAATTTCAATAATAATAGTATACTTTAAATATACACTCAAAGTCAGAGTTAAGGCACCTCCCTATATGTCATTCCTAGAACTGCTGGCCTCGTGTGGCCTCGAAATGTGGTGATGTGCGGAGCAAGGGAGGCTGCTCACTGAAGAGGGCTGGGGACATGAGCTTTTGTAAGGTCATCGCCCGCCACCGTTTCCTTCGAAAGTATAGGAAAAAATACGACTTGTGTGGTATGCCAGAATTCAGAAATGAATTAGCTTCAGAGGACATTTTTCAATTTTTTATAAACATTTATCTTATTAAAAATATACTTGGTCAAAGTTACCCTACTTTTGAAGACACCAGAGGGAAAAATTCGATTCAGGCGTGAGCCTCTCTTTATTGAAAGACTAAGAGACGTGTGGCACTCTTGAGTGTGTCTGAAAGGTATGTTCGCCTTCCTTAAAATTTAATGGGTCACTTCGGGGTGTAGATTGGTGGTTAAAATCAGTGCACGGTCGCGGAATTATGTGCTCTCTTTGTTACGCGTTAGTAGAGGGATTTAAACTGCGAATCTGGCGGGCGTGAGCATAGTAATTTTCCAATCGAGTTTTCCAACATGGCGCGGAATCACGACAGCTGACGTCAATCAAAGTAACCGCCATTTTGGAAGAACCCGGCTTTTAGATAGAATGATTAATTGAATCGGTCGGAGTGATATTATAATTAAAAAAGTTTCTCAAATTATCTAAGATGATCGGTGCTACTTTTGAATACGCAGTCCGTTGGGTTGGGGGTCGACGTCTCTTACGTTAATGTTAGCCCGTCTGGCACGTAAGACGCCGTAGTAATATTGCACCTCCAATTTAATAAGTAATTTTTAAAGGCATTTAGCACACTAGGACATAAGCTAGATAGATGTAAGCATAATTAGTGTCGAGACGTGGTCGGGATTTAGGCCGACAAGTGAAATAGTCCAGAATGGCGTCAAGTTCGTATGACCTTTAGTGTCACACATGGGACGCCATGATGGAACGTTTCTAACCTATCATGTAGATAAAATAGCATTGAAGCTGTTAATAGATCATCATTGTCATGGATAAAAATTACTATTAGCTGGGTGATTTAGTTTAATTGTTAAGTACAAGATGAGCCAACAATCGATATTAGACGTCGGTCGTTGAGTCGTTGGGGGGAGCAACTGACATATTATTAATGAGCCTCTGAAGTATGATCGACCACTGACATGTAAATGGTCGATATCTCTCATGTGTCATTAGATATAAGTATGAAACGAGATTGGAGTCACATTTTTCTTTACGGGAATTGTTTATCAAATGTGAGGCGTCAAGGGCCACATAAATAAAATTAACTTTCTGTTTGTTACTCGTAGTTCCGGTATTATTTATTCCCATGGCCCAATTGTAATGTTTTATTCTTGCTCAGGTTTTTCCTAACCCCATCCCTCTTTGTGTTGAGCTAGTGGGTGGAAACAGAGATTACCATAGAGGGTAATATTTTATTATCAGAGTAGAGTTGAATTAAATTAAAACGTGAAATAATAGGAATTTCAAGCAAACATGAATTCTGGACCCTTTGGCCGTTTAGGGTTCCTTTTTGTAAACGATCTGGCGCCCTCCAGGCAAAATATAAGATCAATTAAACTTTAACTAGACTGTAAAAAATTTCCTCGAAATTTCACATATTCTGTCGTGGTAAAATTGTACTGATGCATAAAATACGCCGCGGCAGCGCATGAACTTTCACATTAGTTTCTGAAAATTACACCGTCGGTCGTAGGAAATAAAAGGACCCTGCACTAGCGTGGTAATTTTCCGCCGACTGTCGTTGTTCAGAAAAAATTTCAGAAAATTGAAAAAGTGAGGCCGGTAAGGTAGGTATTTATGCGTGTCACATGCCCTTAAACGCTGAAAATGAAACTTCTTGCAATTACGGCATGACCATTTAACGTAAATTTAAACTTATCATTATAATTGCAACAGTTTAAATATTTATTTTGTTTCTTTTATTAATTATAATGCCATATTACTTTAGCATTACTTTAGCATTGCGCTGCAGCGTAATGCTTGCGTTGGACCGTTCCACGATTTTATATTTTAAATATATATATTTCTCCTCGAGAAATATAGACGAGATATATTATACACGTGTATTATACACGTGTAAATTGGTGAAGACGGTATTTCAATTTTGAATCTTTCTATATGTACAAAGACGGTGCAGAAGTCTAAAGTTAACGAATACACTTCAATGCGTCAGCACACAAACGCTGCAACATTGGTCAATACGTCTGAATTCGCGAGAGTAAAATACACACTTGAATTCGTCCCAATGCGTCATGGCGAATTTCAGCAAGAGTTGATTTATACAATTTAATCCGTAACAGGAAAACCACCATGTGGGGCATACATAATTTATCGTAAATGTTTACTAAATTGTCTCGTAGCTCAGTGGCGGGTACTCTGGACTGATACACAAGGGATCGCTGTTTCAAGTCTCGACGCATGCACTTTTTAATCATTTTTTTCTAATTGACCTTGAACCCACATTCATATGAACTCACACGCATTCAATTCGCGCTTTCTAAATTCATATAAATGCGTCTCAATGCGTTTGAACGAATCAGAAAGCGGGATTCACGCGCATTAAAAAAATGTTAATTCGCCCCAATCCGTCTCAATTCTTTCTTTTTTGCTGGGTTATTAGGATGCCAACAAAGTATACAAAGTATTCAGAAAACATTAATGGAAGGGGCACTTAAAGGGCCTAGATACAGCTTTATAGGTATAGCTCCTTCATTATGCAATTTAAACTATAGTTTTACATATATTTTAATTATTATTATATTCATACCCTATTGAAAATTCCGACGTTGTAAATCACGCAGTAAATTACGTCGTAAACTATGTAGTAAACTACGTCATAAACAATGTCGTAAACAATGTTGTAACCGACGTCGTATACTATGTCGGAAATTGGGATAGTAACGACGTAGTGTACGACATAGTTTACGACGCAGTTTACTATGTAATTTACAGCGTAGTTTACAACATTGCTGACGATGCAGTTTACGACATAGTTACGACGTAGCTTACGACATAGCTTACGATGTCTTGGTTTAACTTATTATGAAAATTATTTTTTTATTTATATAAATTATTTTTTCCGGACTTTAATTATGGCTTAGAATAAAACAAGATAAGATTTTGATGAGATTATTTATTTTCACTAGGTCTGGTTTATAATATTATAAGTTATAATATGTATGCATACATATGTATATATATATATATATGTGTATATATATATATATATATATATATTAAACCTATATACCTATCTACCCTATACCTATATACTCATCCACACATCACTACTTTCCAACCGAGCAATTCACGCATACCCCGAAAGGGAAACGGCTTAATGATAGAATAAAGCCATCGAATATAAAACATGTAATTGATCATGTGACAGACTGTAACATGCCCTTTATTTAAGTTCATGGTTTTAAATGTATCGAATAAGGTAAACATTTTATTTTTATTTTGTAATTCGGTGAATATTACAACTTAAAACAGTCATTTTTACGATTTACCTCACAGAAAAACAGCAAGTGTGAAACTATAGCATGAACATGATTGTTTGCATTCTCATTCTCCGTTGTCTCATTTTTGTTGTCATTCAAAACAACACCGATTGGCGTATTTTTCTGGAAAGGCATTTTTCTGTGCTTACAAGAAGTTATAATTTGAATAGTACAATTTATTGAATTTCGGGAAAAGGTATGTTTAGAGTTCAACAAAAGCATGTTAAATGACAAATTTATAAATTTACTGAAAAATTAAAATTTAGTAAAAAATGAACAATTGTCTTTTAATTTAAAGAAGATGATTTCTTGCAATTCTTGCAAAAACATCATTTTTACGTTTTCGCTCGCTTATAGTCTGCTACTCTTATACGGCTCACTAATCACTTCGTGATTGATGGTAGGCTGATGTTATTTATAAATCGTCAATAATTTTAGAATTTAGAAAGTATAAAGAAACATCTATATTATATTGAATGACAATAATTTCCCTACTAAATCAAAATACGTAATAATAAACAATAATGACACATGATGCATTGAAGATGTACTAACGAATATGCGAGTAGATATAATTATTAAAAAAAATTTATAATTATTATAATTATTACTAATATTATTACGGCACTGTCTATGGTTACGGAATTTTCTGTAATGTTAACCCTGAAAGAGCTGGAAAAGGGGTTAGAGTTACGGAAAATTCTGTAACCACAGACAGTGTGTATTATTAATAGTAATTAGTAATTAATTATGGAACTATTTAATTAGGATAAATGATTGTTTAATTTGATGATTATTTAATTAATTACATTTTTATTTATTACTAGTATTATTAATATAATTATAATTTAACAAATTGAAAAATAAAAGTAAAATGTTTATCTTCGAAACCTGTAAAAACATGAACTTAAACGACTTTTTAAATATATGACATAAAATAATTATTCTTATTACTTTGTAAAAGTATATTTCATTAATTTACGGTAGCGAGACATGGGCCTGTCACGGAAACGATAAGAGTAAAATTAACGCGATTGGCATGACACCCCTGCGCACAATATGCGGGAAAACACTGATGGACAAAAGTGAGAAACGAAATAATCCTCAACGAATGTGGTGCAAAAGAGACAATAATTGACACATGGGAAACAAATCAGTTAAGATGGTTCGGACATGTTGAAAGAATGAAAGATGAACGTCTAACGAAACAAGTGTATAAAGGTAAAGGAACTTCTTTCCATTTCCGAGCGCTGCAGCCAACTTCAAGTGACTATTCTAACCTCTTGTCTACTGTCAAAATATTATAGTCGATTATTTCGAACAAAATAAATTCGTTTCGCGAATAAAGGTGAATCGATCTCCGATAAAGGTACGATGGAAAATAGCGTGCACAACTCGGGTCAAATGGCTATATGATTGCAAAAAGTGTGAGTGCTGCCCTCGCTTCGCTCGGGCAGCAAACTTCACGCTCGTTGCAATAATAGCCTTTCAACCCTAGTTGTGCAATATACTATTGTTTGAAATAATGGAAGAAAATTGGCATTAATCGTGGATTAATATTATCCCCTACTTTTGTTGTCCTTGATTTTTACGTTTGAGTTTTGTAGCAAATAATCAAACTGACCATTCAACTTACAGTTACAAAAAAGGGGAGTGAGGGGTGATAAGGAGTGGCGCTCCCGAAAAAAGTCACGTTGTTTATACATAGAAAAATTCGTGAAGTGAAAATAATTATTTTTCATGTTGAGAGCAAGGGGAGGCAAGGAGTGGCGCTCTTGTTTTTCGAGAACTCCTTTGTAGCGAAAGCTCAATATTTCAAGTCCCTCGTATTTATTTTCGTTCGTCTCATTTTTCAACTATTGATGCAGGACAACTTTGAATGAAAATTATGTTTTTATAAAAACTAGAAAATTTTGCAGTAATTGGAGAATTAAATTAACCTTACAAATTGTTTTTGATTTGCATGACAAATTTTCAGAAAGAGATATGATCTAAGGATTAATTATAAAAAGAGCAAGGGGAAGAAAGGGGTAAAGCATTTGTGAATTGGCAAGTCGCGTCGCAATTTTGATATAAATATGGCTATTAAAAGTAAAAAAAGCGGGAAGGTGAGTGACTCGAAATGGCCAAGCCCAGAGTGACAAGAATGAAACATGTACAGTCAAGTCTATTCTTGCCTTCATTTTTCCCGTCGGACTTTCCCAGGACCATTTACTTTTTTACAGATTTGAAGACCAAATCTGCCGATGAAGATGCTTGTGTCTGCTTCGTAGAGACTCTTTAACTGATGTTACGTCCTAAATACGGCTTTGAGGCACGCCCAGGTGTGTATAGTTCTCTTCAGTGTTAAGATGTCTCATAACACTTATATTCACGAGCTCAGGGTCCTTGGGAACGCCAACAATCTTTCCTTTCTTCAGGTGAATTTGACACATTTATCCGATCCAAAGTCTATCCCAATCTCTCCTGTGTACTCCTTGACGATATTCATAGCAGTTTGAAGTTTGCTTCTACTAGAGGCATAGATCTTCAGGTCATCCATATAAAATACATGAGTGACCTTATGCTCGCGATGGTTAGTGTTACCACAGAGGTATCCAGAAGAATTTCATAGTGCGAGAGATAGAGGCAGAAGTGTGATGCAAAAAAGCAAAAGGCTCATGGTATCGCCCTGAAAGACGCCTCTCTGGAAGGTGACGTTGTTCGTTGTCACACGATATATTCTTCAACTTTAGTACTGATACTTCATTTTGAGTATTTTTTAATAATAATTTACTTATTATTTAAAAAGTTTCCATCGAGGGGAACTGTGTAGTGCAGCTATTTTTCTTATCAAGATACATTCCATTTATAAGAAGTTAGAGAACGACCAGTCCTGCTTGCTTGTGCTCGGTCGTGACCAAACAAGAGCGAGCATGCTCGAGCATGACGGTAAATGCACATCACTATGCCAAATCCTTTGCATGTCAGTTGCAACTGACCACGGTCGTATACACAGGTCCGGGGGCTCTCGTGGTGGGGGAAGTTCCCTAATGTAAGCTAGAAAGTTTCGCAAACTGACCACTGAATGTAGTGGCGTATGCGTCGAGTAGTGTAGGCTGAAGGGATATTAAGGAGTGTTATCCCTGTAAGTCGGGAGTGGGACGAACAACGTTCAAGAACTCCTTAATACTTGCCACGGCTGAAAACTTGGTCTCTGTATCGCGTACATGCGCACTGACGGTTGCCATGTCAACGATGTCAACACGCGTTGAAAGTTTTCAACTTGTGTGTTTGCCAACCTAACCTAAAAACGAATATTTTTATATTAGTATAAAGTATTTATACATAAAATATAGAATCCCTTACTTTCGTAATCCATAAATCATTATAATAATGTTATTGTAGTACTTACACTTTCTAGATCCTTTTCATATTTTTGATGACATTTTCCTTCTCGTTTTTAATTCAGGAACGTGATATACACCCAACAAAATAAATACACACACGAGCATAACCTACGCGTGCATCGAGATGTCAAAATATAATATAGGGGAGTGGGTATAACACCTGACTGCGAAAACAGCTCTGCGCATGTGCACGACACTGAGACCAAGTTTTCATTCGTGATAAACATTAACGATTTCTTGGACGTCGCTCGTCCCACATGTGCTCACCAAACACATAGGGTGATACCACTCCTTACTATTCCTTCGTGAGTGTAGGATAGAGATCCTCTAGGCATGGAGAGTTGAGACATGTTTCTCCCTCCAATGCTTGCCGCTGTACCGGAACTTGATATTTCACTGCGGCGCGAAGAGTTCGAAAAATGACGTGTAGCGCAATACGTGACAGCACGCGAGCGAGCATCGGGAAATTTTCGTATTTAAGCAAAAGGAATAAAAATGGAAACTGCGTAATGCATGCCCATTATTTATTATGAATTATTTTTCTCAGTTTATTTATATTGAAGCTATGACGTGTGAAGTCTGATAGGCGAGTTTTCTGAATAATGCCAAATGCTTGTAAATAAGCCGGGCGATTCACGTTTTTTCATAAAAACGGAAAGAGAACAGCGCTTCCGTTAGTATTTTGCGCCTAAATGTAAGAACACCTATTTCAAAAATCCAGGAAAATTATTTATATCCATACTCAAAGGTGAGGAACGAAAAAAATGGTACAAGTTCGGCGTGACATGTGCTGTACCACATCTTTAACGTCAACAGTATAATAAACTGACATCGAATTTGACCTATCACTTACGGTTTACGCGATATTTATTGATAATAATAACAATAACGGTAATTCTTGTTTGGAACGTTCTCAACCGGCGGACATTTTACACCTCCTTGGAACATTCCTGGAACGTTCCGAAGATGCCCGCGGAACGTTCCGTGCTATTAGGGTGAGAAGTAAATTTTCACGGCACTTGCAGCTGCGCAGTAGAGTTAGATGGCAATTAAGTCTGCGCGCTACAATTAAATGGCACTTACGGATGTGCACTACAATTAAATGGCAATTACGGATGCGCAGTACAATAACATGACATTTACGTCTGCGCAGTAAGGTTAGGGGTTACTTTTATGTGCGCAGTAGTGTTACGTAGCACTTATAGATGCGCAGTACAGTAACATGACACAACCATCTGCGCAGTGAGGCCCATGCTACTTATGGATGTGCAGTTGTTACACAGAAATTATAGCGTGCAGTAATATAATGGGGTTCTTATGTCTGCGCAGTAGAGTTACATATAACTTACATCTGCGCAGTAGAGGTACACGGAACAATATATATGGATGCGCAGTAATGTTAGTGGTACTTATAGATACAAAACGTTCCGAAGCCAAAACGCAGCTGGAAACAAAACAGAAGCAAATCTGCTCTGGTTCTGGACAACGCTATATGTGTATGAATTTGGGTTCCAAATTCCAAATATCATGAAAAGGACCTTAATTTTTTCAAATTTGATTAAAGTAGTGAATTTCTATGAAAGACTGTAGGAGAAGGTTTTTTATGTCACAGGATACGAGTTTTATGTGAAAATTCCAAAATTAAAAAAAAAACGACTTAAATTTTGAGCATTTTTGTAAATTAGTAGGTTTTTGGGAGAGTTAGTACGAGAACGAAGATTTTCGAGTCTCCAAATACGAATGTTTTCCCCAAGTTTGTATTCTGAATTTCGGAAAAGCCTCTTGTATGGGCTATCATAGAAATATACCAATTTATTAAAGTGTTCAACATTTTATTCAAATTTTGGAACTTTTACCTTAAATTTGTGTTCTGATACTTCAAAAATTCCCTCGTACTGGCTTTCATGGTAACCCTATAATTTAATGAAAGCCAAATTTAAGTCGCTTTTTTCTATTTTTTTAATTTTGACGCCAAATTCCTTCTCTGTACACAGAAACCCCACCTTGTAATGACTTTCATAGCAATCTACCAAGTTAATAACATTTTCAAAATTTTAGATGCATTTTTTTAATTTTGTATTTTTGAGGCGAAATTTGTGTTCTCTAGTGCGAAAAACCCCCTCGTACTGACTTTCATAGAAATTGACCAAATTACCACGATTTTCAAAAATTCAGTAAAATTTGCAAATTTTTGAATTTTCACCCCAAATTCGTGTTCCGTACCCCGAAAACCCCCTTACTGACTGAGTTTAATGAAGATCTACGAGATTATTAAAATTTCCAACATTTATGTCAACTTTCTGATTTTTAATATATGTTGACGCTTATCACACTCTATTTTCTGGAACTGGTATTCATTTTCTCAACGAGGGTAATGACATTGACCGTCATGGTTACGGCAATGGTTACTGTCTTTTAGCTTTTGATCTCACATCCGACCTATCTGCAAACTGTCATTCTCACTGAAATCTTGTAAAACATGGAAGTCTTCGCATCGAGGTAAGATTTGAGAAAGCACTCGCCAAGACGATAAACTGCCTTGTTTACGCTGAGTATGATAACGTTTTAGAAATAAACGCGTCCAGACAAGTTATTGTTGGCTTTGGAGGATAATATCTAACTTCCAGTTCTCAGAATCTGTGCTCATAAATCACTTTACTTCCTGAAACACCTGTGTAGACGAGCAGCATCAGTCGTAAACAAACAAGCGAGTTTTTATCAGCGCTCATTTGATCGGCCACTGTCATGTTGATTAGTTACATCATAGCGGTCTCTCGTTTATCGTCCACCTAAACTCTTTGTCATCAACTTTACCATCACATACACTTGTTTATCAAGAAGAGGATATGGGCTACGTGACAGATATTCAAGGATTCCGAAGACTCGAAGATCATTTTATCGCTAAAGAATTGGCTCTAGTTTCTGTGGATCGAGATTATATTGCGCACTGGATATCAGCACCACCACATCCCGTTTCAGACCTGCCTGATCGAGCAAGACAAAAAAATAATTGGCTCACTTGCTATTACCATGGAATCGCGTGGTTCGAGGGAGACGTCCCAGTGAAACATTTGCACTCAAACCTCAGAGAAGTCGCTGAAACAGCAGGTCAGATATACACACGCGGGCGAGAGAAGGCTAAACTTTTGCAAAATATTATGAGTAGACAAATTGTCAATTTGGAGGACTTAACTTGTCCTGCTTCCAAAAAGTTTATATTACTAACGAGTACTGTTTCCACCATGGTGTAAAAAGGGAGAAATCTTCACATGTGCTCTGAACAATGCTTTCAAACTAAAAAATTGGTTGCAGAATCAGAGGAAAGATGGACGGATGTTTCAAAATACCCCCAACCATAATGAGAGCTTGTCTTCAATCAAGAAAATCAAAACTTTGACCATCAGTAAACCTCAAGCAGAGTGGGCACCATTGCGTACAGTTCCAAGCAAAATTGAGAGATCCATGGACAAAATCAATGAGCTATCTACATCCCGTGAAGGAAATCACTTATTACCAAATTCGCAGATCGAATTCCGAACATTTCGATGAGACCGGCCTGTATCATTGCCAACCTTGACGGTGCAAAGAAACTTGGATCGAACTGGATTGCTATGCATGTGAGTAAAAATGTTCGAGGTACGCACTTTGACAGCTATGTAATACTGCATCTTATCCCTCAACATCTTTATCGTCTGCGAGGAAATTGTACGTTGTTCAGATGGACAACAACGCAATTACAAAGTGCGTCTTCGGATGTGTGCGGCCAGTTTTGTGTTATGTTTCTTCATCATATGTGTAATGGTAACTCTTGTAGAAGTTATGGTTAATTGAGTATCAGCGTGCGCGGTAAAATGTTGAAAATTCGAGCCCCTGTATGCTCGGAGACAACAAGTTTTTAGGCGTGTACACTTGACGAATTTTGCCCCGTATTTGGTGTACATATTACCAATTATTTTCTGATAAATATAATTTGAAGAGGGTGGACTGGAAGACTTTTAAATCTTCTCTTTCTTCCATCAATAAAGAGAAAAACATTATTAGTTCTTACTATAGCTTTGTAAAAGACATTGATGATGCCCTGCACCAGGCAGACCCAAAAATGGACAGAAAACCGTCCCCAATTTCTAATGTTTGAAATAAGATTATGCGGTTTCGCCACAGACTTTTGAATTCATCTCCGCCTATTTCCAGCTCAACAAATCTCGAAACTTTAGAGCACATGAACGCTTATGTGGAGAACTTTTTAATCAAAGCCAATGATTTCTCTAATTTAGATATTTCTGCTCACCCAAATTTCCTTTTAAATTATAGTGTCCCCCCCCCCTTGCTGAAAATGCATGCAATCCTTCTGCTCACAATAGAACACCCATTGTAAATTTTCAAACTTTTTAAAAAATCTTTCAGTTTTAATGAATTAGTCGTATTTTTGCGAAGTTTAAAACTTAGATCCTCTCCTGGTTTAGATAAAATTAGCTATGAAGTGCAGCGAAGTCTCCATCATTTCAAGATGCCATTATTCCAAGACCCCATAATTTCAAGCCACCCGTATACGGGTTATTTAAATTGCGCAGTTCCGTCAATTCCCACCACGGTCCCTGTACACTCTCCATCGCGTCTGTGACTGACCAATGAAAAAAGAGGCCCGAAGAGCGGGAAACCTTGCATTGAGTATTATTTCACGACGTCATGGGATTATACCCTTTCTAGATTTATTTTTAACACAAGGATACACGTTTTTTTTCTTTAACACTTTTCAATGTTGGCCTATCACTACCACCTCTATTCCTTGACACTAGAAACAGGACAGGCTCATAACCATCGTATGCGAAGAGAAGAAACACTTGAAACACGAGGCCGAACCATGGACGGGCAAGGGAAAAGCAGCGAAGTACTTTTCCTTTCAAACTTCTTGTCGAGGCAAGGAAAAATGAAGGACTGCGATTAATTGTGGCACTCATCATGGCTCGTCAGTACGTATTGCACAGAAAAGTGGGGTATTTTGGTTGACTAAGTGATTCTCATGTGATGTGGACAGCAAGACCGCGGGAACAGAAAACTGATGACTTCGGAATTTGATGTTCATTTGGCACTTCTCGTTTTGGGACAATTGACTATCTCCCTTGGAGCGTTCGGCAGGGCGGGGTCGCGGCCAATACCGTAAGAGCGACATAGGTGGTTATAAAGCACTCTTAGGGCCGCATTGTGTCTGTAGATATGTGGTTCCTGCGTGGGTGGGACACCCTGATAGTATGTGTTCTAGGTACTCAACGTGTGTATGACACGCTCTGCACCTTGAAGCTTACTAAGAGAGTATTTGCCGGCTAAGCGCGCAATAGCGAGTACACGAAGTGCGAAAACCTAGAGGAACCGATCTTAAAGCGTCAGGCAAATGTGTCCGAGCGCGTAGCGCGAGATGAATACAAAATCGAGCGCGAAGCGCGAGATCCAACAGGTGCGCGCCCTAAGCGCGCTCATACTTGCAAGCGAAGCACGCGATGAGAATGTGCCCGCCAAGCGGGCAGATTTTTTTTAATATATGTATGATACCTTCAATTTTGTTTTGAAATTCTATAAATCAGTAAAAATATATATGTACTACATATTGTATTAATTAATACAATCTGTAACTGATATACATATATCATTTTTACTGATTTTTATTATTTTTAAACCAAACTTGAGATATTATTACCGGTCAAAAGATTAAGTTCACCTCATTTTTAATGATTGATTAAGTTCACTAAATTTTAATTATGTCAGAGCTAACAAATTTTCTTTTCAAAGAGTTGAATGCTCTCAAAATTCTTTGTAAAATAAGTCCAGGATGAAGCCAATTTGTGTATTTTTAAACAGATATTGCAAAAATAGTCTTAATTTCACATGTTTTCTTAAATTTTCGGTAATATCCGAAATCATCAACAATTTGTCATGTTCTTAGGTTCATTTTAAAGCTATTTTTAGAGTATCGCAACAGCTTATGAGAATAAACCTTTAAAATGTTCCTATGACAGTGCAAGAACTCAAAGTTGTAACAAAAGAGTTGAAAGAACTTCAATATTCTTTTTGATAAGAAAAATATTTTTCTAAAAATGTGAATCATACAACCATGAAATTTCTGAAAAATTATCCCTCAAAATATATATTTTTTTCATTTTTATTCTGATTTGCCTACAGATAAGATGTCTTCAATTGTTATCAACTACTTTATATTACACATTTAAGCTGTTATGCACTGTAATAGGAATTTGATTTTAGATTTATTCTCATAAGCTGTTGCGATACTGTGGAAAAATATCTTTAAAATCAGGCTAAATACATTACAAACTGTTGATTATTTCAAATATTACTTAAAGTTTAAGAAAACATTGAAAATTTACAATATTAATGCAATATCTACTTAAAAAATGGACAAATTGGCTCTATTCTAAGTTCATTTTATACAGAATTTTGAGAACATTCAACAGTTTAAAGTAACAAAATTTTAGCTCTGTCATAATTAAAGTTAGGAGAACTTAATCAGTCATCAAAAACGAGGTGAAGTAACTCTTGGCCGGTAGTGTGTTATAATTAAAAGTAATAATTTATGACATGAATGTCTATGTAACAATATCATATTTTGAATTTCATTTGTTTTAAATGTATATATATATAGTCCTACCGACTGCGCCACCAGCATTATCCCTGTTCACCGAGGCTTTATGGCACGTATGCCTACCTCTCGAAAAATGGATATGTACGCGGAGCGCTTCCCCAACCGCTGCTTGATCAAGCTGCAGCCGAAGATTAGTTTCTTCTTTTCCTTTTTCCACTCATTTTTGTCAGCCTCTTGTTTTGTCTTTATATACTTTTTTAGCTTATTCCCAACCCTTTTCTTTTGATCTTTCAATGCTTGGTCTTTTTCGATTTTTGTACCTCGTCCTTCCCCGTTGGGTCTACCAGTTGTATATGTTTTCAACATCCTCGCTGTTTCTGCCGTCTTTTTTATATTGCTTAAAATGTTTCTCCATCTGGCTTGTCACTCTTCTTTCGAGGAAATTTCCTCTGCCTCCCACAGTTATATCAATGCTTTTCTGTATTCTTCACCTTTCTCGTCGTTCCAAAGAAGTCTGTGGACCTTGTTCTTGTTTCTTCCGCGCTTCCATTTTCTTCTCTGCCTCTTTTCTATTGGTTCCTTCGTGTTCAGTTAGAATGTCACCGGAAAATGGTCAGATTCAGCTCTCGTGACAACCTCTATACCTTTAATGTCGCTATTCCCATCCCTCTCTAATTCAATTACATAATCAATCTCCGAACCCTCATCCTCTCCGACATGAGTTCACTTACCCTCATATCCCCATTCATTCTTCCATTCAGTATTCTCATTCCAAATTCTTCACAAAATTTTTAACAATTTCATTCCTTCTGAATTAACAACTTTGTCTTCTGATTTTCTTTTTTTGGAATAATTTTTGGGCGGGTCATGCTCATCAAATTCACATTCTCCTTGACGCTCTCCTATCCTCGCATTCCAATCGCCTGGTAAAATCACGCGCTCTCCCTTGGCTTGAAAGGTTTCTAATACAGCACTAAGTTCTTCACAAGCATTTGCTACTTCTACATTGTTGTAAATTGTTATAATGTCTGTTTCAATGTGCCTATCTCCGAATGCATCATTACTTAAAATTAGACCATATTCCCACTCTTCTACGGATACATCTTGCCCCATATTTTTACGAATCCCAACTAGTTGCCCCCCTTTAGCTCTCTCTCTTTTTTATGATCCCTTACTGCTGCTTTGGTTTTCCAAGAAAATTTTTTATCCAGATTATCAATTAGACTGCGTTCGTTATCTTTTTCAACCCATGTTTCTAGAATTACAATAACATCAAATTTATATATAACAAAAATTAGATTTAGATAGTTCGCTCTTGGTCAGTTTTTCCGGTTGTGTCTTCCTCGGCCGATTTTTTGTCGGCTCCTGGCTGATGGTTGTTTCGTTGTCAGGTGTTTGGTTGCTGTGCGTTGTTTCTGAGTGCGCGTCATCACTCCCGTAATTTTATCTGCTGTCATTCTGCTTTCTGTAATCAAAACTTTGGTGTTCGCACCCCTCATGAGTGGAGTTACTCTCTAGATCTTTCAGCCTTCATTCCAGGTTAGATATTTTGTCAGTGAGTTGCGTTATTTCGTTTAAAAAACCAATTTCCCTTTCTCGCGCTCGTGATACTGCTGTGAATGCTGCCTCTTCTCGTAACTCTCTCTCCTCGTCACTTGCCCTCGTATTTTTTAGCTTGTCAACACGTGGCCATGAATGGGATTTACCGCGGTCCTACTGGGAGCTGATGTCATTTTTTAGATGACAGTTGCTCCCAGTGGCACTCTTTGGTGGTTGTTAACCTTTAGTTTTTAATTATATATATCACTCCTGAATATCATATATAATCAGTAGCATTCTAGATAATTCTCTGTAATATCTGGGATGTTTAAATTAACATCTTGGATACTTAACAGTAATATCAAAGATCTTACCACTTCCTAAGTCTCTACTTCTTCCTTTAATGTCTCAGATATTTGCAATAAAGATCTCAGATTTTTAGAATAAGTATTTCAGATATTTGGAATAAGTATCTCAGATATTTAGTATGAGTATCTTGGATAATAAAGACTTAATATCTGCGGATATTAAATCCAAGTATCTTATAGATCGTCGCCCTATAGTTAAATTACAGATATATTATGACGTAGTATCCAGATACTAAAAGCCAGTATCTAATTTTCTCCGTTAGATCCCGAGTATCTAACATTCTCAAGGATAGTAAATAGATCTTCTGATAAAAGAAGAAAACGCAACTGCACTGCCCTAATATAGTAATATGAGTAATATTTGTCAATATGAAGTGAAGGCTAGAATCTATATAAGTATAGATAGTTCAAGATCTTTCGGTGGTAGTTTAAGAAATATTTGAGAAATCAATTCCTGCTTATCGAAAGATGAGAACTGTTGCTTTTATCCTGTTCTTCTACACGCTAATATTTTTTTGCAATGCTGTTCGTAAGTAGAATATAATTCAATAATAAGTTTATCCTACATTAAAACATCTTACATCCAGATATCCACTATATAGAAAAATTCACATTTCACTTTGAAACAGTTGAGACATATGTCTATTATTATTGTTCGTATTTTGTAATCAATTTTATTCAGGGCGCGGCAAAACATTTAATTCTACAGCTTTGAAACTGAAAGAGCCCAAATTTTTTAATACGGTGGCGGAAGGAAATAAATGTGAAGTACAATTTCTCTAACATATGTTAGCAGAAAATTGGGTTCATGGGCACACGTAAAGATCGAGCATGAAAATTTTGAACCTAGTTTGGTAAAAATTTCGTTTCATGCTATGTAGCAAAGATTTTTTTTACATTATTACAGCTTGAAATAAAATTTTACTTAACATATGTTACAAACATTCATATTACGTGTACCCATAATCTTAAAATTATTGATAAATTATCAAAATTAATAAGTTTTGAACTGAAATTTTTGCCAACATATGCTCGGAAATTTTTTGTTATAGTCTCACGCTTATAGAGTACAGGGAAAAAATAAGTTGTCGAAACTTTACTTGACTAGTCACCCATTTTTGGATAGGCCACTTTTTTTAGAATCCCATATGCGTTTTATTAAAGAACCGCAGACTTTATCGAGAAAGTGAAAATACAATCTAGAAACATCAGTTCTCGAATTTGTATTCAGCAGATTTTGACAAAGTTCTAGACAAGCATTCAATATTTCCTCTGAAAATTTACTATCCAAATTTTTAATGTTATTGCTGTTATTGAAGCCGATAGCGCTTTTGACATTTTTGGAAAATAATTTTTTCTTCCGAAAAGTTTTCCTCAGAAACTTTAGCATCGAAATTTTCAATGTTATTGTTGCTGTGGAAGCCGATAGCGTTTTTGACATTTTTGGGAAAAAATTTTTTATCCAGAAAATTTTTACTTAGAAAATTTACAATCGAAATTTTGAATGTTATTGTTGTTATTGAAGCCGATAGCGCTTTTGACATTTTTGGGAAAAAATTTTTTCTTTAGAAAATTTACTATGGAAATTTTGAATGTTATTGTTGTTATTGAAGCCAATAGCGCTTTTGACATTTTTGGGATAAAATATTTTCTGCAGAAAATTTTTCCTCAGAAAATTTACTATGGAAATTTTGAATGTTATTGTTGTTATTGAAGCCAATAGCGCCTTTGCCATTTTTGGGATAAAATTTTTTCTTCCGAAAATTTTTGCTCAGAAAATATAATATCGAAATTTGTGATGTTATTGTTGTTATTAAAGCCGATAGTTCCCTGGACATTTTTGTGCAAACATTTTTTCTCCAGAAAATTTGTTCTCAGAAAATGTGCTATCGAAATTTTTAATGTTATTGTTGTTATTGCAGCCGATAGCGCTTTTGACATTTTTGGGAAAAAATTTATTCTTCAGAAAATTTAACCTCAGAAAATTTACTATGGAAATTTTGAATGTTATTGTTGTTATTGAAGCCGATAGCGCTTTTGACATTTTTTCGAACAAATATTTTTTTCAAAAACTTTTCCTCAGAAAATTTACCATCGAAATTTTTACTCTTATTTTTGTTATTGAAGCCCATACTGCTTTTGAAATTTTTGGGAAAAAATTTTTTCTTTCGAAAATTTGTCCTTAAAAAATTTACTATCAACATTTTGAATGTTAGTGTTGTTATTGAAGCCGATAGCGGTTTTGACATTTTTTCGAAAAAATTTTTTGTTTACCAAATTTTTCCTCCGAAAATTTAACATCGAAATTTTTGATTTCATTGTTGTCATTGAAGCCAATACTGCTTTTGACATTTTTGGGAAAAAATTTTTTCTTCAGAAAATCTTTCCTCAGAAAATTCTCTATCGAAATTTTGAATGTTATTGTTGTTATTGAAGCCGATATGGCTTTTTACATTTTTGGGAAAAAAATGTTGCTTCAGAAAATTTTTTACTTAGAAAATTTATTATCGAAATTTTGAATGTTATTGTTGTTATTGAAGCCGATAGCGCTTTTGACGTTTTTACGAAAAACATTTTTGTTTACAAAATTTTTCTTCAGAATATTTAACATTGAAATTTTTAATGTCATTGTTACAATTGAAGCCAATACTGCTTTTGACATTTTTGGGAAAAAATTTTTCTTCAGAAAATTTTTCCTCAGAAAATTTACTATCGAAATTTTTAATGTTATTGTTGTTATTGAAGTCGATAGTGCATTTTACATTAACGGTCGAAGAAAAAGGAGAAACAACTTGGAATCTTGCTCCAAAAAGTTGGTTTAGATAATTATATTTTTTAAAGAATGTTTGCAAATATTTTCTTTCAATTGAACTATATAGTAAAGTTATAATAAAGTTATATTAAATTTATAATAATTATGATATGTTTAATACTATGTATTATATTTCTAATATTCCAGAAAATAAAATGTTAACACAAATGATAAATAATCTATGTTAAAATTTGAAAAATTAGATTCAAAATTAAATTTTGAATCTAGAAAGGTTAAAACCCCGAAATGCGAAAAAATGAGATATGTTATGCTGCTTCTAAGCCGACGATGGGCAGGTAACAAAGCGAGTGTAACGGGTTAATGGGAAACTGAGTGACTGGTTCGTTATTATTGAAAGCGTTGAACAAGGATGCGTTATGTCCTCATGGCTATTTATCATATTTATGGTCAAGTGTCTAAGAATGGCCCTCTTTGAGGAAGAAGGTGTAGATCTCGAGACTGTGAGGGTACGTGGGTTAGCGTTCGCAGATGATAAGGTGGTTATAGCAGAATCAATCGAAGACTTGCAAAGAATGTGGAGCAAACTAAATACAAGCATGAAGAACATGGGCCTCAAAATGAATGTAAATAAAACAAAAATCATAGTGTTTGAAGGAAAAAGTGAGAAAACAATATGCAACATTGTCCTAAATGATGAGAGATAAGAACAAGTTAATAAGTACATATATCTAGGTAACATATTCACTAGTGATCGGAAGATAGATGGGGGGTTAGATAGGCGCATAAATGAGGATCGGAAGGTTATTGGTAGAGCATTATCGGTAGAGCAGGGTCCATTTTCAGAAGTGAAAATATATCAAGAAAAGCTAAAATGGTAATACATAACTCTATATTTGTACCGCCTGTGTTATAGGGTAGCGAGACGTGGACCTGTCAAGAAAAGGATAAGAGTAAAATGAACGCGATTGGCGTGAAACCTCTGCGCACAATCTACAGGAAAACATTGATACACAAAGTGAGAAACGAAATAATCTCCAAAGAATGTGGTGCAACAGAGACAATAGTTGACACATGGGAAAGAAATCAGTTAAGATGGTTCAGACATATTGAAAGAATGAAAGATGAACGTCCAACGAAAAAAGTGTATAAAGGTAAAGTAAATGGCAGAATGCCCAGAGGTAGACCGTCAAAAGAATGGTTAGAATGTGTGAATGAGACCTTAATCCGAAAAGTCATAAGAAGCCATAAAAACAGGAGAGCTTGCATGAAAAAATGTATGGACGTAAAGAAAGCTAGAGAAGTATGTCAGGACAGAAATGTGTGGTGACAAATAATTTATAAAAAGAATGTAAGTAGAGTGAATGACGCCTGAAACAAAGACCTTGGATACTAATGGGCCCGAGTGAGGAACCTCACATAACAACCTTGTAAAGCTCTTCACTTGGGGTGATCGCTAGAGAGATTGATCAGCAGCCTATATATATATATATATATATATATAATTATTTATATATGAGAGATATTCACGATTCCAGGACAAGAAGGAACATTCACATGCAAGTTCCTCCTGAGCCCCAAGATCTGGCTGAAATGGATGCCTCCCTCCGTGGAGAAATCTCGCAAGTTTCCGACCTCTGGACCATCAATTGCTCAGTTTATGGTGCTGCGAGAGCTTTGGCTGTATCAACTGATCAAGAAGATTGGATGACCAAGACAGAATGCATCCCGTATTCAATGTGTGATTGACTACATAATATCTGGTAGGCCGTTCGCGGAAAGGGTTTGAAAGTTCGCCCAAGAACTGAGGATCGTGAATCACACATTGAACAAGTCAAAGCGGCTGACAATCAAGCAGCATATTGTTGACAAAATACGGTAGTTACCTGACGCAAGGAGGAGAATACAGAAGAGGGAGAAGTGGTTCAGCGAGAATCAAAAGTTTCTCGCTGACACTAAAGTCGAAAGAAGATACTGACAATATCATCCGCTTCAAGGAATTTTGCGACAACCTCATAAAATCGGAGGAGAAATGTCCATCAATCACTGTCGAAGAGGTGAAAAAAGCACTCAGAGGCACTAAGAACTTCTCCGGTGCTGGACCAGATTGTATCAAGAACTTCTGGCGAAGAAGGTCACTTCTACGCACCAACATTTGGCCCGCATGTTCACCTCATATTTGAAGTCGGAGACGCCCATTCCGCAGTGGCTGGTGTAAGGACGCACTATACTCATACCGAAAAAAGGTAAGTTGTCCAACCCAGGGAATTACAGGCCAACAACTCGTTTGAACACAATGTACAAGATCTTTACAGCTGTCATAAACAACAGGATTGTTCGGCGAATTGAGCCTGTGTGGCTTGAGATGAACGAACAACGTGGCTCGAAAAAAGCTGAAGCAGGCTGTTGAAAGAACCTGCTAATTGACGTGTGTCTCTGTAAAGACAATGCAGCCCATCAACACGTCCTGTCAATGGCCTGGATTGACTACCAGAAAGCTTTATATTCAACCTCTCATAGATTTATCATCTGTCTGTTGGCATGCTTGAAGGTATATCCACACATAGTGAGATGCATAGAGAAATTGATGTCTCTTTGGAAAACTAGATTTAATATTCCTTCTGGAAATTATCGTGTGACAACGAACAACGTCATTGTCCAGAGAGGCGTATTTCAAGGCGATACCATGAGCCCTTTCCTTTTTTGCATCACACTTCTGTCTCTATCTCTCGCACTACGAAATTCTTCTGGTTACCTCTGTGGCGACACTAACCAGCGCGAGCATAAGGCCACCCATATATTTCATACGGATGACCCGAAGATCTATGCCATTGGTAAAGGAAAACTTCTCACTTCCATCAATATCGTCAAGAAGTACACAGGAGAGATTGGGATGGACTTGGGATTGGATAAATGTGCCAAAATTCATCTGAAGAAAGGAAAGATTGTTGGCGTTCCCAAGGACCCTGAGTTAAAGCCTTCATCGTTGAAATCGTAACCAAATTAAGCCTATAGGTTGAAAAATATGAAAAATTTAGTTTTCTTTGTGAAAATATGTAAATAATTAGTAATTATTGTATATTTTCAAATATTTATAGAGAAGAGTAATCGTTAAAGCCTTTATCGTTCAACTCGTAACCAAATTAAGCCTATAGGTTAAAAAATAAAAAAAATTTAGTTTTCTTTATGAAAATATTTAAATAATTAATAATTATTGTCTATTTTGAATTATTTATAGAGAAGAGCAATCGTTAAAGCCTTCATCGTTGAACTCGTAAACAAATTAAGCCTATAGGTTAAAAAATATAAAAAATTGAGTTTTCTTTATGAAAATATTTAAATAATTAATAATTATTGTCTATTTTAAATTATCTATAGAGAAGAGTAATCGTAAAGACCTTCACAGTTGAATTTGTAAACAAATGAAGCCTATTCGTTAAAAAATTTAAAAAAATTTATTTTCTCTATGAAAATATTTAAATAGTAATTATTGTCGATTTCAAATTATTTATAGAGAAGAGTAATCGTTAAAGCCTTCATCGTTGAACTCGTAACTAAATTAAGCCTATAGGTTAAAAAATATAAAAAATTTAGTTTTCTTTATGAAACTATTTAAATAATTTGTAATTATTATCTATTTTAAATCATTTATAGAGAAGAGTAGTCGTTAAAGCCTTCATCGTTGAACTCGTAACCAAATTAAACCTATAGGTTGAAAAATATAAATAATTTATTTTTCTTTATGAAAATATTCAAATAATTAGTAATTATTGATTTATTTTAAATTATTTATAGAGAAGAGTACCTCAAAGATCTTCATGGTTGAACTCGTAAACAAATTAAGCCTATAGTTTAAAAAATAGAAAAAATTTAGTTTCCTTTGTGAGAATATGCAAACAATTAGTAATTATTATCTATTTTAAATAATGTATAGAGAAGAGTAATCGTTAAAGCCTTCATCGTTGAACTCGTAAACAAATTAAGCCTATAGGTTGATAAATATAAAAAATTTAGTTTTCTTTATGAAAATATTCATATAATTAGTAATTATTATCTATTTTAAATCATTCAGACAGAAGAGTAATCGTAAAGACCTTCACAGTTGATTTCATAAACAAATGAAGCCTATTCGTTAAAAAATTTTAAAAATTTTATTTTCTCTATGAAAATATTTAAATAGTAATTATTGTCGATTTCAAATTATTTATAGAAAACAGTAATCCCAAAGACCTTCATAGATGATTTCGTAAATACATGAAGCCTATACGTTAAAAAATATAACAAATTTGATTTCCTTTATGAAAATATTTAAATAATTAATAATTATTGTCTATTTTAAATTATTTATAGAGAAGAGCAATCGTAAGAGCCTTCATCGCTGAACTCGTAACCAAATTAAGCCTATAGGTTAAAAAATATAAAAAATGTAGTTTTCTTTATGAAAATATTTAAATAATTAATGGTGGGAAGTATGTAAAGGCGAAAGCGAGACGGACTTATGGAAGAATGGCGTGGAGAGAGAGAGAGAGAGAGAGAGATAGGACAGCGTGTGGAGTACGGAGGCTTGCAATCATCGCGGCAGCGTAGCTACATGCAAATAATGTGACAGCGGTGTTTACAACGTCTCAAATATGGTCTTGTGTGTGTGCGTGTGTGACCGCATAGCGAGTGCAACTATACCCTCGTCCTTTTCAGATTCTCTTACATGTTTTTAATTTAGGTCCTTGAGACTGATGCCTTTGAATTAATTTTCCTTTCCCTTAATTCTATTTTTTTTAATCTTTCAATCTTATATTCTAGGTACAGTGTTTCATTTTCTCTTGCACCTAGGCCCAGGTGCACACTAATCATTCCGTACATTCATACAATTTCCCTTCCGCAATCCACCCGGATGTTATTGAGTGATTCGGGGAAGAGGAAACAAAATATGAATACCTGTGTACAATAAAAAGCATGCTTTCATCAGAGAATAATTTTAATCCTTGACTAAGATCATTCTCTCAGGTCATTAATCTCCTCATTCGCAAGTGGGCTCACTGTCAGTCCCTGGGAGCTTGGAATGCCGCGTAAGCATGCAGACAGTAAGCTCTCTGGTTACGAGCAAGCAGAGAGTCCCTTGAAACTCATATAGAGTTTTAAATCAATGTAGCTTGAAATAATATTTCGAGCCACATTAATTAGAAAAAAAAGAATGGAGATTCGCTCGTAACAACCTGTGTCCTAGAAGGCACTTATATGCAACATTCTTCAATATTATGTTATAAAGTAAACATTGCGCTACATTTTGATGATTTTAATTATTTTTATTCATTTCTACACGTTTAAAATTAAGTTAATTCCATGAAATGTGTGGAAGTCCGGAATGCCGATAAAAGAAATGCAAAAAAGTGAGGTTATGCACAGTTCTACCGGTCTGCCATCTTGGCACGTAATTTACTAGATATTTGACCTGTTTTCCACGTAAAATGCTTCACTTAGGTATTTTACGTCAAAAACCTCCAGTTACGCGTAACTGCACATCCCTGGTCCCACTGCTGTAGTTTTTGTGGAAGTCAGGAAAAAAGGTTGCGTTTTTTATAGTTTTTTTTGCAAGTGCTGTGTTTTGAACGTTTTTGTGCTCCATCTTTTTGGTCAAGTGATGGACGTTTACCACCTTACTCGTACTCGAGCATCAGCAAGACCGAGCATGCTCGGTCATGACCGAGCAGAGCGAGCAAGAGCGGTCATTATTTAATTTTAAGGAAAGGCAACGTGTTTAAACTATAACATGTAATTAGAGTAAGAACTTGAGACATCTATTTTATTCGTATATATTGTTCAGCTCTTAGAAAAGTATATAATATTAAAATAAATAAAGAATCGCCGCTCTAAATGTTCGTAGCAGACGATAATTCAGGTAAAATGTTGGAATTTCGGCGGGCTATTTGAAATAATGTTTCAAAATATGTGGTTAAACGAAGAACGAGCGACCCTAACACAGAATCAAATCGCGTCATCCTCCACCTCAAATCCCGAGAAGAATTAAACCAAGCGCCGGTAATAATTCTAGAGAATTCTTCTCTAATAGAGAAAGAAGCTACCTTGTTAATAGACACCGGGTCTAGTGTGAACCTCATAAAAGACAAAGTACTCAATCCTAGTCTATGGTTAAATGATAGGCGAATGTATAATCTAATCGGAATCGGTGAAGATATAGTCACCACGTTGGATGAAGTCAAGTTATTAGTCAAAGGCTTAGAAACCCCTTTCCAAGTCGTTTCAGAATCTTTCTCCATACTGCAAAATGGAATTCTTGGTGTCGAGGCCTTGAAACAGCATCGTGCAGTTCTAAATTTCGTCGACGATTGCCTCCATCTAGGGGATCAGGATTTTCCATTGTTGTCTCATGCCATTGTTAAATTACCTGCAAGATTAAAAGCGATAGTTCAGGTTATTCTAAAAAACACAAAATTAAAACAAGGTTATATACCCATAATATTTTCTGATCATGGCATTTATAGTGGAGATTGTTTGACAATTAATTATGGGGAAATTGCTAGAATTCTCATGATAAATAGTACAATTGAGAACATCCATTTAACTATTCCTCCAATAGAGTTAGAAGAATATGACCTTGATCTTGAATTTGAATAATTTAAATGAAGAAGAAATGGAGAGCTTGCTACCTTTATTTTTCGAATTTTCTAATCTTTATAAACTACCTCAAGATGAATTAGGGGCCACCAATGTAGTCAGACATAAAATAATAATAGCTGATGACAAGCCTGTTAACCTTAAACAATATAGGTACCCTCACGTTCATAAAGATGAAATTCGCAAGCAAACTGATAAATTACTTGATGCAGGTGTAATTAAATCATCAGTTTCGCCTTACAATTCCCCTCTGTGGATTATTAAAAAAAAACGGACTCTAAAGGTAATAAAAAAGTTCTCCGACTTGGAATTTACTCGTATGCCATTCGGGTTAAAAAATGGCCCTGCAACTTTCCAACGAGTAATGGACTAAGTTCTTTCAGGTCTTCAAGGAACTGAACTCTTTGTCTACATGGACGACATCGTCGTCTATGCCCGAGACTTAGAAGAACATGAGGAAAAACTTAGATAATTATTTTCACGATTAAGAGACGCTGGTTTAACTCTTCAATCAGAAAAGTGTAATTTTTAAGGCGTGAGATAACATACTTAGGGAATATAATTACCCAAAAGGGTATAAAACCAGATCTAAAAAAGATAGAAGCAGTCAAAGATTTCCCTGTTCCAAAAGGAAAGAAGAATATCAAACAATTTCTGGGGTTAGTAGGGTACTATAGGCGATTTATAGCAGATTTCGCGACAAAATCAAAACCCTTAACACAAATTTTAAAAGATAAAGAAACCTTTCAATGGAAAGAAGCAGAACAGAGAGCTTTCGAAATCCTCCGAGATGCTATCTGTTCTGAACCGTAGCTTTTGTGAAAAGAGATGAGGGTCATAGGATCAGCGCCCCACCAGGTGCCACAAAGGAACTTTATAATATTCAAAGCTCTTGAGCATTTTTTTTGCACTTCATTGACTTGTCGAAAGAAAGTAAGCTTATAGTCGAAGATAACTCCTAAGAAGCGAACTGATTGGCTGGACTTAATTTTATAATTATCAACTGGGATTTCTATAGTACCTGGAGTTATTTTTTTATTATTGAAATGAATGATTACGGTTTTTTCAGGCGCAAGTTCCAGACTGAGGTGGCTGAGATTGGCTTGTATTTTTTTTTATGGCATTTTGCAGTGTACTTTGAGCACGTTTCACAGATTTGAATTTGATATATAAAGCAATGTCATCAGCAAATTGAGAAACGAGAATATTTTTTTTGTAAGTCTTTTGCTATATTTGCAACATATAGGATGTAAAGTAGTGGACTAAGTACTCCACTTTGAGGAACTCCTTTATACATTATGATAGGTTCATCTCCAGATGTTTCGGTAAAGGCTTTCCTCTCGAAGGTGAGAAACTTGATAAATTGGATGAGAGTTTCAGGGAAGCCCATTGAGGCAAGGACATTAAGAAGTGTTTCAATGTGTACAATATTAAAGGCACCGCGAACGTCTAAAAAAGCCGCAAGCACTTCTTTTTTTTCTAAACAGGCTTCTTCTACTTTTAGAGTTAGACTTGTTAGGTTGTCGGTGCAAGAGTGGCCTTTACGAAAACCGTGTTGGCTAGGGGGTATCAAGTAATTTTTCTCAGCCCACCATTGCATTCTGTTTTTAATCATTGTCTCGAAAAGCTTACACGAGCACCAGGTTAAAGAGATAGGACGAAAGCTATTGCCGTCGCTTTTGGGAATGAAATGGACATATGTATTTTTCCAGTCGTCCGGGAAACAATGTTTTTCATACATTTGATTAAAGATATCAAGAAGGAGGAGTTTGAATTTGACAGAAAGTTTAGATATGATTTCAAAATCGATGCCATCCATACCGGGCGAGGAGTTTATATTTTTGGAGTAAAATGCAGTATTGAATTCAACAAAAGAGAAGTGCTTTTCTATAAATTCATTCTTCTGGCATTTGGGGATAGATGGGGGGTTGATTTTTTCTGATGTTAATACTTTATTTCGGTCGTTTTGTAAGTTATTAGAAAAGTGGGGGGGATTTATTTTAACCCATTTGTTCTTGAAATTTTTGCATTTGTTCCATACATAGCTTGGATTCGAGCGGAAATTTAGTGTTTCTGAAAACCGGATAAAGCATTCCTTTTTTTTTTCTTTTGAAAGTTTTTTTTTGCTAGAGTTACCAATCTATTGTATAAGATTAAATCAACAACCTCTTTGCTGAGTCTCCATTTTTTCCAGGAAGCACGTCTCAGTCTTTTGACTTTGTCACACTCAGCATCCCACCAAGGGACCGGATTATTATGTTTGAACACTTTACTAGAGATAGCTTTTCTAGGCGTGGACTCAAACTGCGGCAAGTCTCCCTAGCGGCATCTCTCGCCCGAGACAATTTTTTAGGTATTTGTAAAGAAGGCCAAACTACCGCATGTCTCCCCAGAGGCATCTATCACAGAAGAAAATGTTCTATGTAGTAGTGAAGGTGGCAAAACTGCGGCAAGTCTCTCCAGCGGCATCTGTCACCCGAGAAGGCATTCTGAGCAGTTGCAAAGATGGAAAAACTGCGGCAAGTCTCTCCAGCGGCATCTCTCACCCAAGAAAGTTTTCTTAGCAGTTGCAAAGATGGCAAAACTGCGGCAAGTCTTTCCAGCGGCATCCCTCACACAAGACAATCTTCTATGCAGTAGTGAAGATCGCAAAACTGCGGCAAGTCTCCCCAGCGGCATCTATCGCCCACGGAAATTTTCTAAGTAATTCTAGTGCTAACCAAACTGCGGCAAGTCTCCCTAGCGGCATCTATCGCCCAATTACATTTTCCAAGTGATTATAAAGATGGAAAAACTGCAGCAAGGCGCCCCAGCGGCATCTGTCGCCCAATAAAATTTTCTAAGTAATTCTGAAGATGGAAAAACTGCGTCAAGTCTCTCCAACGGCATCTTTCACCCAAGACAATTTTCTATGCCGTAGTGAAGATGGCGAAACTGCAGCAAGTCTCCCCAGCAATATCTGTCGCCCAAGAAAACTTTTTGAGTAGTTCTAAAGATTGCAGAAGTTCGGGAAGTCTCTCCAGCGGCATCTCTCACCTAACTTGCCGCAGTTTTGCCATCTTTCCAACTGCTTAGAAAACTTTATTGTGTGAGAGATGCCGCTGGAGAGACTTGCCGCAGTTTTGCCATCTTTGCAACTGCTTAGAAACTTTTCTTGGGTGAGAGATGCCGCTAGAGAGATTTGCTGCAGTTTTGCCATCTTTGCAACTGCCTAGAAACTTTTCTTGGATGAGAGATGCCGCTAGAGAGATTTGCTGCAGTTTTGTCATCTTTGCAACTGCGTAGAAAACTTTCTTGGGTTAGAGATGCCGCTGGAGAGACTTGCTGCAGTTTTTCCATCTTTACAACTGCTAAGAAAACTTTCTTGGGTGAGAGATGCCGCTGGAGAGACTTGCTGCAGTTTTTCCATCTTTACAACTGCTTAGACAACTTTGTTGGGTGAGAGATGCCGCTGGAGAGACTTGCTGCAGTTTTGTCATCTTTGCAACTGCTCAGAAAACTTTCTTGGGTGAGAGATGCCGCTGGAGAGACTTGCTGCAGTTTTGTCATCTTTGCAACTGCTCAGAAAACTTTGTTGGGTGAGAGATGCTGCTGGAGAGACTTGCCGCAGTTTGGCCATCTTTGCAGCTGCTTAGAAAACTTTATTGTGTGAGAGATGCCGCTGGAGAGACTTGCCGCAGTTTTTCCATCTTTGCAAATACTTAGAAAATATTCGTGGGTGAGAGATGCCGCTGGAGAGACTTGCCGCAGTTTTGCCATCTTTGCAACTGCTTAGAAAATTTTCTTGGGTGATACTCTGACGAACTCAACAGAATTTGTATTTTTCCAGTCATATATAAGTCTGAGAACTTTAGATTTTTTACATGTTGATGAGACTATTGGCAATATCTGTAGAAAAATCGACATTATCGAGATTTTTTCGGAACCAAAAAAACAACTTTTGGAATTCGGAGCTGGCAGAGTCTACTACGAAATACGCTGACGAACTCAACAGAATTGTTATTTATCCAGTTATATATAGGTCTGAGACGTTCAGATTTTTAACATGCTGTTAATGAGACTATTTGCAATATCTATACAAAAGTCGGCATTATTGAGATTTTTTTTCTGAACCAAAAAAACAACTTTTGGGATTGGGATCTGACAGAGTCTACTATGAAATACTCTGACGAACTCAACAGAATTTGTATTTTTCCAGTCATATATAAGTCTGAGACCTTTAGATTTTTTACATGTTGTTAATGAGGCTATTGCCAATATCTGTACAAAAATCGACATTATTGAGATCTTTTCTGAACCAAAAAAACATCTTTTGGAATTCAGAGCTGGCAGAGTCTACTACGAAATACGCTGACGAACTCAACAGAATTGTTATTTTTCCAGTTATATATAAGTCTGAGAACTTTAGATTTTTTACGTGTTGTTAATGAGACTATTGGCATTATCTATACTAAAATGGACATTGTTAAGATTTTATTTCTGAACCAAGAACAATATTTGTTTGAGATTCGGAGCTGACCGAGTCCACTATGAAATACATTGACGAACTCAACAGAATTGTTATGTTTCCAGTTATATATAAGTCTGAGAACTTCAGATTTTTTACATGTTGTTAATGAGACTATTGGCAATATCTGTACAAAAATCGACATTATCGAGATTTTTTCTGAACCAAAAAAACACCTTTTGGAATTCGGAGCTGGCAGAGTCTACTACGAAATACGCTGACGAACTCAGCAGAATTGTTATTTTTCCAGTTATATATAAGTCTGAGACGTTCAGATCCTTTACATGTTGTTAATGAGACTCTTTGCAATATCTATACTAAAATCGACATTGTTAAGATTTTTTTTCTGAACCAAAACAATAACTTTTTGGGATTCGGAGCTGACCGAGTCTACTATGAAATACACTGACGAACTCAACAGAATTATTATTTTTCCAGTTATATATAAGTCTGAGAACTTCAGATTTCTTACGTGTTGTTAATGAGACTATTTGCAATATCTTTACGAAAATCGACATTATTGAGATTTTTTTCTGAACCAAAAAAACAAAACTTTTATGATGCCGAGTTAACCGAGTCTAATATGAAATACACTGACGAACTCAACAGAATTGTTATTTTTCCAGTTATATATAAGTCTGCGACGTTTAGATTTTTCACATGTTGTTAACGAGACTATCGGCAATATCTATACAAAAATCTACATTATTGAGATTTTTTCTGAACCAAAAAAAAACAACTTTTGGAATTCGGAGCTGGCAGAGTCTACTACGAAAGTAGAAAATTCATCTTTTTGACTTGAGAATTTAACATTTTGGATCAGATTTTTTTCTTTATTGACTGAAAAATCTTTCTTGGTTGAAAATTGAACTCTTTTCAAATATTTATATTTTTTGTTTGAAAATTATCTGTTTTTGCTGAGGATTCAACTAGTTTGTTAAAAATTCATATTTTTTTGATGACCGCAACTGCTTTTGATTAAAAATAATAATATTTTTGGTGGAAATATCAACTATTATGCTTCTCGTCGAGAATTTATTTTTTTTCAATTGAAAATGTAGTTTTTGCTTGAAAATTGAATTACTATGTTGAAAATACCTTTTTTTTTACCAAACATCAATTTCCTTAAATGAAAATTTAATAATTTCATTTCTGGTTCAAAGCTAATCTTTGTCAGTCCAAATCACAAAAAAAATTGAAAACATTTGGCTAAAGATTCATGTGTTTTATTAAAAATTTGTCTTTTTTAGTAGACAATTAATCTTCTTGGTTGAAAATTCCACTCATCTGTTAGAAATTTAACTATTTTGATGAGTATTTTATTTTGGGTTAAAAATAATTTTTTGAATTAAACTTTATCTTAATTAGTTGAAGTTTTATGTATTTTGTTAAAAATTCGTTCTTCTTGGTAAAAAATTTATCGTTTTGCTGGAAAATTCCAATGCTTGGTAAGAAATTAAATTGTTTGGTTGAAAATTCATAGTTTTAGGTAAAAGTTAATTTTTTTGTTCAAAAATTCATTTGCTTCAGTTGAAAATTAAACTGTTTGATTGGAAAGAATTTTTTGGTTGAAAATATATCTTTATGACTTAAAAATTTAACAGGTATATACAAAAAAAATCTTTTTGGCTTGAAAATTCAACATTTTTGATGAAATTTTACTTCTTCATTCACTGAAAAATCGTTCTTGGTTGAAAATTCAACTCTGCTGAAAATTTTTTTCTGATTCAACTAGTTTGTTGAAAATCCGTATTTTTTTATTGAATCCAACTGTTTTTGATTGAAAGTTATAATATTTTTTGGTGGATATATCAACTATTATACTTTTCGTTGAGAATTCATTATTTTTTATTGAAAATTTATCTTTTGTGATGAAAATTACTTTTTTCAACCGAACATTAACATTTTTTAACTGAAAAATAATTTATTCCATTTTTAGCTCGAAATTTATCACTTTAAGTTGACAACGCAACTATGGATGTCCTTAAAAATTCAAGTATTTTTTTGAAAAAGTGTGTCTTTCAATTCAGAAAAAATAAATTGAAGAAATGCTTTGCTCAAATTAAAAAAAAAGTTAAATAGAGTAAAGTGACCTCTTTCAATTAAAAAAAATACTAAAATTTTGGTCCTTCCAACTTTATAAAATTTATTTTTGTTTCTTTCAATCCAGGAAAAATTGAAAACCAAAATTTCCTCCCTTGAATAAAATAAATTTTAATAATTTTTTTTGGAAATAATAACAAAAATAAATTAGGATAAAAATAAGTATATATATATATATATATAAGAAGATTTCAGAAGCAGACATAAAAAATTGTGCAATTGACATCATTGGAATCATATATAGAAATCTTTTTGTTTTATTCTTTTTTTTTTAATTTTGAATTTTCAATGTGATATCTTAATTTTGTCCGATTTTCACCAGAAGATTTTCCAAAAAATCATTTCAAATTTGCAAAATTTTTAGTAGATAATATAATAAAAGCATAATAATTGTAAATAAAGTGTTGAAAATTAAGCGATTTTAAATGAAAAAGCTAAAAACTGTGTTGTTTACAATCACCATAGATGAAACTTGATATATCTTAAATGTATACGTCAGTAGTTGAATAATTACTGTAACTTTAAATGGTTACAATTTTCAGAGTTCTGAATTTTCAGGTTGAATGCTGATTTGCAATTCTTCGGTTTCGTAAATTTTAATTTTGCAATTCAAATAGAAATTGCTGAATTTTAAAAAGTACAATTACCAGTTTAATTTTTTTTTTCGCTTTAAAGAATGAAAATATTCTTGAAACAGAAATCGGTATTATCATCGGAGAAGGTAACGAATCGAGAAGAGAAATCCACACATAAAATGGAAATCTATAATATCGACCATTTTTTTAATTAAATTTAATTCATTAAAAAGATATTCTCCTTCCACGCCGCTGGGATTCAAACACCAGGTCAACTGCTTTCCGGTCAAGTGCTCTAAACACTGAGCTACAGAGATATCAGAGGAAGAATTCTTTTTTCTGAAATACGCTTTATTGAGCAAGATGTTATACATCAATTTTTAATAGAAATCTGTATTATCATCGGAGAAGGTAACAAACCGAGAAGAGAAATCCGCACACAAAATGGAAATCTACAATATCGACCAAAGTTATATTCTCCTATACAGGAAATGTTTTAACTTCATTTAAGACAAGATGGAGAATAAACATTTTTTTAATTAAATGTTATTCAGAAAAAAGATATTCTCCTTTCACTCCGCTGGGATTCGAACCCCAGGTCAACTGATTTCTGATCAGGTGCTCTAACCACTGAGGTACTGAGAGATTCAAGGAAGAATTCTTTCTTCTGAAATACGCTTTATTTAGCAAGATTTTATATATCAATTTTTAATTGACATCTGTATCATCATCGGAGAAGGTAACGATGCATAACGAGCGAAAGGAGAAGATCTTTTTTTTGAATAAAATTTAATTTAAAAAAGTTTATTCTTCATCTTGTCGGAAATGACGTTAAAACATTTTCTGTTGAGAAAAATATAACTTTGGTGGATATTGTAGATTCCCATTTTATGTGTGGATTTCTCTTCTCGATATGTCACCTTCTCCGATGATAATACAGATTTCTACTGAAAATTGATGTATAAAATCTTGCTAAATAAAGCGTATTTCATAAAAAAAATTCTTCCTCTGATCTCTCTGTAGCTTAGTGGTTAGAGCGCCTGACCGGAAATCAGTTGACCATAGTGTTCGAATCCCAGTGGGAATAATTTTCCACAAAAAAAGATTATTTTTGAATAAAATACATGAATTTCCACCTAAAAGAAAAAAAGCCAACCAAAAGTAGAATAGTTAAATTTTCAGTTAGAAAAGTAAATTTCTAACAAAACAGATCAATTTAAAAAAAAATTAATTTTTAATTTAAAAAATAAAGTTTTAACTACTGAGATTACCTTTCTACCAAAAAAGACGTTTTTTTCAACAAAATAGTCCAATTTTCACCCAAAACAGATAAATTTTCAATGTAAAATAGAATATAGTTAAATTTTCAGTAACAAATAAATAATTCTCAACCAAATAGAATAAATTTTCTACGAAATGTTAAATTTTCAACCAAACTGCTGGACTTTCAACCAAGAAAATTAAATTCCTTTGGAAAGTATTAATTTTAAAGAAAATACATTAATTTTTAACCAAATATTCTACCACAAAAGACGAATTTTTATCAAAATACAGGCATTTTTAACCAAACATGAAATAGTTTAATTTACAGTTGACAAAATTAATTTTCAAACAAATAAAAAATACAATTTTCAAGAAAATATTTTCATTTTGTACAACAAAAGGGGTTTTAACTAAAACAATGAATCATCAACGAGAAAAAAAAATTTTCAACATAGTTTCACTTTCAACTTATTGGTTGAATTTTGAACCCAAAAAGAATAATTCTTAACGAAAAAAGTAATAGTATATATTTCAACGAAAAATATTTTCATTTTAAATTAAAAACAGTTTAATTGACAAAAAAGACAAATTTTTTGACCTGTTTTTCTGTTCCCCGAGAGCGTTGCAATTGCTACATACATTGTCGACGAAAATTCGAAAATTTAATTCAGGAAGAAATGTCACAATAGTCGAAGTTATTTACTTAACATTATTCTCAAACTCAACAGTTTCGTTTTTAAATCTACCTATAAAAATTTTTAACAGTGACAAAAACAGAAAAATGCATTTGCTTAAGTGTAGAAAAAAATCCAAAACTGAATTCGGAAAATTTTGAAAATAATTATTCTTCCTTTAAAAAATAATGTGTTTGATATGACCAGCTCTGGAAGTTTTACCAGTAGTACAATGAACTCTTGATTATTCCAAGGCGCACTTATTCCAAGTCCCCCATGCTGGGACATTTCAAGTGACGCAGTTCTGTCACCTCCCACCGCGGTCCCTGTACGGTCTAGCCGGAGTCAATGACTAACCAATTAAAAAAAGGCCCGAAGAGCGGCAAGCCCTCATTGTTTTGAAATTAGTATTTCAGCATGACGTCATGGGAATGCATACAACGTTTTGAAGAAAATATTCTTGACGTAAAAGTAAATCATAAATGTACGAATAGTAATATTTGTCAAGTGTAGAATGTATTTTCTCAGTCATGTTCCATTCTTTTGTCGATGACCGACCTTTCAGTTTCACGAAATAAAATTAAACATGCAAAATTTGAGGTTAGTGTATCAGATCGATTTGATCAGAATCGGGTACTTTTTTGGTTAAATTCAAACTGTTTTGTTGAGAATTCGCCTTTTTGGGTTTAAAATTGATCTATTTTGGTAGAAATTACATCTTTTTTGATTGAACATCACAATTGTTTGGTTAAAAATTAATCTCTTTCGGCTAAAGATTTAACTATTATGTTGAAAATTAATATCTTTTTTTTTTTAATTAGTTTTTTTTTTCATCGAAATTTTTCTGTAACTGAAAATTTAATTATTCCATTTTTTTGAAAATTTACCTTCTTTAATAGAAATTTAATCTTCTTGGTTAAACATTCATGTATTCAAGTGAAAGTTTAAATATTTTGTTGAAACTCTTTTTTTGCTGAATTATCTGTCTTAGGTGAAAATTAATCTTTTTTGGTTAAAAATCGCAACTGCTTGGTTGAAAATTAATCTGTTTTGATTGAGAATTCAATTATTTTATTGAAAATTTGTCTTTTTTTATTGAACTCACTTTTTTTGTGTTTGAAATTAAGAATTATTATATTATATAATTAATTTTGTTCGGAATATCAACTATTAAATTTTTATTCGAGAATTCATATTTTTTGGTTAAAAATTCAACTACTTAGTTGAAAGTGGAACTACTTTGTTAAAAATTCATTTTTCGACTGATGATTTATCATTTTAATTGAAAAAACTTTTGTTGTTGTTAATAATTCAACAGTTTTGTTTAAAAATCAGTTTTCTTGTTAAATTTAAACTTTTTTGTTGAGGAATGAAGTATTTTGCTGAAAATTAATTTCTTTGGTTGATAATTAGTTTTTTTTATCGAAAGGTTTTGTTTTTTAACTGTAAATCTATCTATTTGAGGCAAAATTTGAATATTACGTTAAAAATTTATTTCGTTCGGCTAAAAATTTATCTTTTTTAGGTGAAAATTAATTTCTTTTTTTGGTAAAAATCATAACTGTTTGGCTGAAAATTAATCTGTTTTGGTTGAGGATTCACTTATTTTGTTGAAAATTCGTCTTTTTTGTTTGAATACAATTGTTTGGAGTTCAAAATTAATTAATTAATTTTGGTTTAAATATCAAGTATTAAATTTTTAGTTGAGAATTTATCTTTTTTTTTTGAAAATTCAACTAACTAATTAAAAATGGAACTACTTTCTTAGAAATTCATTTTTTTTGTTGATAATTCATCGTTTCAGATGAAAATCCTTTTTTTTTTGTTCAAAATTTATCAATTTTGTTGAAAATAATTTTTGTTTGTTTTTCTTTTTTTTCATTTTGTTTTCATACAATCTCCACGTTGTTAGATCCGCAGAGTCAGAAAAAAACGGTTTTTATGAAGGTGTCTGTCTGTCCGTCTGTCTGTCTGTAGTCTGTAGTATCGTGTAGGCACGATAATTTTCGAAAGATTGATCAGATTAGATTTTGTTTTGGCACATTTTCTGAGGGCCTGAAAAGAAAGAACGAGTTCGTTAACCAGCTATTTTGGATCAAAATTCAAAAAGTGAGCACATTTTGAAAATTCACGTTTTATGTTCCTTAAAGCCGAATGAGCTTTAACAAAAGAGAATTCACAATCACCAAAATTCCTCTTTAGATGTCTTTTTTTATATTTTAAATTTTGCATTTTTATTATTGATTTTTTGTAAAAAATTGTTCTAAATTGTACAATAGTTTTGAATGAAAAATCCTAATAATCAAACAATTTGAAATTAAATACTTTAACAATTTATTAATATTGAAATTTCATTAACTGAATCATTTTTACATTAGTAGTTTAAAACTCAACGAATTATAAATCTTATTTTAACGTTCAATTCACTTTTAATCTTGAATAAATATTAAACCCCCTCGAATAATACTCCTTGGAAAATAAAATATGAACAAAGTTTTGAATTTAAATTAATCCGGCTAAGGATCACTCTTCCGAGGCGTTAAATGCTTTACAAATTCAGTTAAATCTTGAAATTAGACTTTCATTTCTTGATAATGAAATCAAAAGTTTTTTTCTTTCTCAATTCAAAAAATATATATATAGTTTATAATATTTGAAAAAAGCTTCAAAATCTTCCACATTCTACTTTCCAATTTTTTGAAATCGTTTAGAAGGATTTGAATTCTTTTTAAATTTCACCTTAAAAATTAATAAAAAAAAAAGACATTAAAAAATTTCCCAGGAGTCTTAAGAAATTTTTTTTTATTACCTGGAAACCAGTAAAAATCCTTAAAATAATTCTAAATTTTTTTAAAATCCCGTATTCAAAACTTTACATTTTTTTAAATCTCTAGTTTGAAATTATTTTCGAGTTATTTCAAAATTTCGAAATTTCATTTGAAAGAATCAAATTTTCCGTCATATTTTTTAAAATAATGCAAAATTAAAAAATCTTATTGATTTTTTTCCAAATGTTTTAAAAAATTATTTCGAAACATTTAAAAGGTTTTTAAATTTTCTCTTAAACATTAATTTAAGAAAGTAATAATTATAAAAATCTTTCCAGCAATCTTAAGCAAATTTTTGTATCATCTTGTAAGCTTTAAAAATTCTTAAAAAGCTTCTAAAAATGTGTTTCTGAATCATCAAAAATCTACAATTTATTTCAAATCCTTTGAAATATTTTTACAGTTTAAAATTATTATTTCCTATTCTTATTTCTCAATTTTGCAAATCTAAAACTGACAATTATACAACTTTGAAGGTATAAAATTTAAATTTATTTAATTGTACAGATTTTCAATTGAAAAATTTTTAATTTTTAAGATTATCAATTAGAGATTCAACCATTTTGAATGTTTATAGTTTAAAATTATATAAATCTCTGGCATTTTCTGGAACTATTTCGAAATCCTTAAAAAGTTTCTATACTTTTGTTCAAAATGTTATCTTCAAAAATCAAACTTTTGTTTAAAATTTTTTGAAATCTTGTCAAATTTCAATTATTTTTGAATTATTTTAAAACTTCTGAATATCACTCATAATGATAAAATATTTCATAACATTTTTGTAAAATCCTGATGTTTTAGATCGTTTGATATATTTTTTTTAATGGCTTGAAATTTTTGGAACCTCTTGAAAATTCCTTGAAATCTTTAAAAATACCCTAAAGTATTTCAGATCATTTGAAATCTATTGAAATTATTTGAATGACTTGGAAATTCCCTGAAATCTTTGAAAATACCCCAAACTTCATATTTTAGATCCTTTTATATATACTGAAATCGATCGATATTTTTGAAATCTTTTGAAAATTCCTTGACATCTTTTAAAATACCCTAAGCTATTTTAGGTCTTTCGATATCTTTTGAAATCGATTAAAATTTTTGAATCTTTTGGAAAATCCTTTAGATATCTGAAAATACCCTAAAGTATTTCAGACCATTTGAAATCGATTGAAATTTTTTGAAAACTCTTGGATATCTTCCAAAATACCCTAAACTACATCTTTCTGATCCTTTGATATACATTGAAATAATTAAAAGTTGTTGAATCTCTTAAAAATTCCTAGAAATATTTCAAAATACCCTAAACTACATATTTCAGATTTTTTGATATTTTTTTTAATCGATTCAAATTTTTCAAATCTCTGGAAAAATTCTTGAAATCTTTAAAAAGGCCCTAACTTATTTCAGACCATTTAAAATCTATTGAAATTTTTTGAATCTCTTGAAAATTCATTGAAATCTTTAAAAATACCTTAAAGTATTTCAGATCATTCTAAATCGATTGAATTTTTTCAATCACTCGAACATTACTTGACATCTTTTAAAATAGCCTAAACTATTTTAGATCGTTTGATACTTTTTTTGAATCGATTCAAATTTTTTGAACCTCTTGAAAATTCTTTGAAATGTTTATAAATACCCTAAGGTATTTTAGACCATTTGAAATCTATTGAAATTAATTGAATCACTTGACAACTTCTTGAATTCTTTTAAAATACCCAAAACTAGTTTATATCCTTAATTATCTTTTAAATTCGATTGAAATTTTTTGAATATCTTGAAAATTCCTTGACATCTTTTGAAATACCCTTAACTATTTCAGATCATTTGATATATTTTGAAATCGATTAAAATTTCCTTGAAATATGTTTAAACACACTAACTATCTCAAATTCTTTGAAATCTCTTGAAGTAATTGAAATCCATTGAAAATTCCTTGAACTCTTTAAAAATACCCTAAAGTATATCAGATCATTTGATATCAATTGTAATTTTTTGAATTTTTTAGAAATTCCTTGAATTCTCTAAAAATACCCTAAACTATTTTAGAACTTTTTATATTTCTTGAAATCTATTGAAATAGCTTGAATCTCCAGAAAATCCTCTAGATCTTAAAAAATACCCTAAACTATTTCAGATCATTTTAAATTGATTCCATGTTTTTGAATCACTTGAACATTCCTTGAAATCTTTTAAAATACCCTCAAATGTTTTAGATCGTTTGATATATTTTTTTTAATGGCTTGAAATTTTTGGAACCTCTTGAAAATTCCTTGAAATCTTTAGTAGTCTGTAAGATCATCCAGACACGATACATTTCAAACGGCTGTTCAGATTGGATTGAGCTTTGGCATACTTTGTAGAATATTTTAATAATTTCAAAGATCTGGGTGAATAATTTTTAACTAATAATTTTATATAATCATTTACTTGTTTTCAATATTTTATCTGAATTTAATCTATTGACCACTGACTGGTTAACTAATTTTTATCCGAGAGGCAATTCTTTAAACGATTAATTGGTTAAAGCCCGCAGCAATTACATTCAATATATTTTTGGATATTCCAAAATAACTCAATGTCGAAGAGTATATTTATTTCTGAAAGTTCTTCAAAAGATTACAATATTTCAAACAAGGCTTAATCATGAACAGCTATTTCTTAATTGTTACAAACAAATAAAATGAAAGACTGTACAAATATCTTAGTGTGGCAGTGTTTGAAAAATTTGGATAGCTTTTGTGATCACTCGAAAAGCATGTACGACCAGGTCATATACGCCTTACTCAGTTACAGACGTTATGTATAATCCATGATTCTGATTTTTTTTAACTTCCTCACTCTTTTAATTATTAGAATGAAATATTAATTCGCTTCACACTCGTGCATCAAATTTTTCATATAAATCAGCTTGAACTTCACTTTTCGAAGTCTAAAAAAATAACAAAAACAGGCGATATCAAAAATTCTTGTAACAAAATATTTTGAGTTTTTTTACAGATTCATATTTTCCTCAATCACATAAAATTCTACAGATATTACTAAAATAATATACGTTTAATTATATATGGGATAAGGTTTCCGTTCTCCACACACGTACAAGTGGTTGGACAAATATTTCTTTTCTCTTAACGAAATGGCAAAAATGCTAATAGAGTTCAGTCATATAAAAGAGGTAAGCAATAATTTTTTCAACTGTTTTTAATAATTAGCAAAATGTAACACTTTTGATATATGGCCTTCCGAAAGTGGTGCGCGACTTCAAAATCTCTCACCGGAATGTTTACCCTATATGCTTAATATATCAATTATGATTTTTATAAACCATTCGATTGCATTAAAACTACTCAAAATTATTGTAAGAGAGACTGCTAGTCATAAAAATGCATAGAAAGTTATGAGAAATCATTGCTGTACACAATTTTTGTGGAAAAACATTTTAATTCAGAATTGTATTTCGACGCCTCGTCCTCTAAATCAAACACGTAGTCACGCAGTTACTGCTCCTTCTGCCACAGTAATTAAAAAACCAGAGTTTCTGGCGCCACCACTGGGTGTCACTTTACCTGCTTCCCTAATTTGCCCCTTGCCGCTATTACGTTCTCTTGTACGTTCTTCTCAACATCGTACTTGGATATTATTTTTATCAAAAAATGAGTTCATCAACTGGAATTTCGTCATCTAAGGAGAAGGGTCGTCGTCGGCATAAGAAGAGGAAACGTTCATCGAATAAAAGTCGTCATAAAACTACGAAATACACGAGAAAGCTGAAAAAAGCTTTTTAATTCGAAATTGCTTTATATTTACATTAAAAATGATTAAATTCAAAACTATCACGGCTTTTAATATGAATTATAATTGAATTTTCAACCAAATAATTGAATCTTCAACTAAAAAAGATCAATTTTAAAGTACAAATCAAATCGTTAAATTTTCAGTTTAAAAAGCTAATTTTCAACAAAAAAATCTAATTTTTAACCAGTTGAACTAAAAAAAGACGAATTTTTAACAAAATAGTTGAATCGACAACCAAATTGATGCATTTTCAATAAAAAGTGGACGGATTTTCAACAGTTGAACAGTTGACTTTTGAACCCAAAAAGATAAATTATTATCAAGAAAATTAATTTAAAATCAAGAAAGATGAATTTTCAACTAAAAAAGATAAATATTCAAGCAAAAATCGAATCGTTAAATTTTCAGTTTCAAAAACTAATTTTCAACCAAAAAAATCGAATATTCAACCATTTGAATTCAACTAAATAGATCAATTTTAAACAAAATAGTTAAATCCTCAAACAAAATGATCAATTTTCAACAAACGAGATTAATCTTCTATCCAAATAGACGAATTTTCGAAAAATAGATAAATGTTCTACCCAACAGTTGAATTCTCGACCAGGAAAATAAATTTTCTATCAAACGGCGATTTTTCAACAAAATACGTGAAGTTTCAAAAAAATAGTTGAATTTTCAACTAGAAAAGATAAATTTTCAACCAAAAATAGTAGAGTTAAATTTTCAGCTGAAAAATTACTTTACAACAAAAAAAAAACAATTTTCAACCAATTGAATTCAACTAAAAAAAGGAAGAAATTTTTAACAAAATAGTTGAATCCTCAACAAAATAGATCAATTTTCAATAAAGAAGTAGACGAATTTTCAACAAAATAGTTGAATTTTCTACTAGAAAAGATAACTTTTCAACCAAAAATGGAAAAGTTAAATTTTCAACTAAAAAATTACTTTTCAACAAAAAAAAGAAAAGAATTTTCAACAAGTTGAATTCAACAAAAAAAAAGCGATCCTTTAACAAAATAGTTGAATCCTCAACCAAATAGATCAATTTTCAATAAAGGAGAAGAATTTTCAAGCTAGAAAATCGAATGTTTTAGAAAACAGTTGACTTAAAACCAAAAAGATAAATTATCAAGAAAATTAATTTGCAACCAAGAAAGATGAATTTTCAACCAAATAGTTGAATCTTCAACTAAAAAATATAAATTTTAAAGGAAAAATTAAATCGTTAAATTTTCAGTTTAAAAAACTAATTTTGAAACGAACAAATCAAATTTTTCACGAGTTGTACCAAAAAAAAGACGAATTTTTAACAAAATAGTTGAATTTTCAACTAAAAAAGATAAATTTTCAAGCAAGAATCGAATCTTGAAATTTTCAGTTTAAAAAACTAATTTTCAACCGAAAAAATCAAATTTTCAACCAGTTGAATACAACTAAAAAGATGAATTTTAAACACAATAGTTAAATCTTCTTTGAAACAACAAATATGCCATTATCTAGAAAAAGTATACGAGATGTGAAAACATGTTCAGAAGAAAAATGGTTTATCTTAAAGAGATGAACACATTTTTCAAACATATTTTTTAATAAGACACATACTTTCAGTTTTAATTTTGAAAAACGCTATTTAAAATAAAAAAATTCAATTTTTCGGTGAAACTATGCAAGAAACAATATAAATTGTTGATCCAAAAAATATCTACAAAATTTGCTATGAATAATTTTATATAGAACAAGTAGTTATTGTTTATATCCTAAAAACATCATTTGAAAAAATTATAATTTTTGAAGGAGCTGCGAATAAAGGTTAATGATGTTCTGATCAAATAGACGCGCGCTCTAGGCAGCAGGCCGATTTTTTATATTTTGTTTATAAAAATCACAAGTTTATATTATCATTCAATGATAATATTAATTGCGAATCACTGACAAAGATACTATTTGATTACCACTATTAAAATGCAATGAAATAATTGTTAAGATGAAACGTCTTATTCGGACGTCAAATTGCTATACAAGACTCTTTATCTGAAAGATTGTTGAAAAAAAAAAAATTGCTAGTTGCTGTCACACTTTCTGTGTGAAATATAACCCTTGAGATAGCTGAAACGTGATTTAGCAAAAAAAAATTTCTTTCCCCATAGAAAACCACAAGTTTTTAAATTTGTTTATAATATTGCTGGTTTCTTTCGTTTTTTACTATTCTAAATACTACTTCTACGAAAATATGAAAATAATTGTTCCCATCAATTGTTTATAAAAAATGGCTTCAATCTTAAACTGAATATTTATGTTCCTGAATTGAGTCTGCAATAATTCTAATAGATAGCGAATTCTCTTCAGACTTTTCATTAGAGAAAAAAAATTGCTAAGATATCCAATTTTTAAGTTCTATTTGTTTGAATAATAAATTCGACAGAGCGAAATTAAAAAATAATGCGCTGGAGAGGGACTAATGACCATCTAGATGCATGACTTTGCATCACTGTCTCAAGGGGATTCCTGTAAGTTGCAGTGGAGCAAGCCGGCTATGGTCAGACGAGGCAAACAGCAAGCAAAGATGGCGAATGGTCATTTCAGCGCAGAGCGTGAATATAATTTCTTTCTCATATAAATGTAATGTCAAATCAAACCTCGATTTATATTTTGAATAGACGATCGCAAGCGACGCTCAGACGTCGATTGTAAGCTACTCTCCGTCGACGATTGCAAGCGATGCTCCGGCGACGATTGCGCGGGAATATCTCCAGATGAAGGAGACGATCGCTTTTGACGAAGATGAAGAGCTGAAGACGCTTCTGCAAAAAGGATACAAATTATTTTATTAGTATCATTTACTACATTATTATATACTGTAATACCTCATCAATTTTCTTAGTTAGAATAATCTTAGATTTGGTTATACCTTTTACCAAGCAAAAAACCAAATTTAAAATGGCGTCAAGAGTTAGAGCCCAAAAAGTTTGAGAATGTTATTTATTATATTCATGGACAAGTGTCTAAGAATTGCCTTCTTCGACGAAGAAAGTGTGGATCTTGGGACAGTGAAGGTACGTGTGTTAGCGTTCGCAGATCATTAAGTTCTTATGGCAGAGTCAATCAAATATTTTCAAATAATGTTTTGTAAACTGAATACAAGCATGAAGAACATGGGCCTTAACATTAACGTAAATGAAACAAAAATCATATTGTTTGATTAAACTTATAACACCTAGATGTTATAAGTTTTTTTTTATTCATGCACTGGCATAAATGAAATGAACATTTCTTAGTGAGAGAAATCATTTAGCATAATAAGCCTTCTTGACATGTTTCTGGAAAGCTAGTTAATATTAATTTTTGATCAAGATTTAACGTCATAAAAATATTAAATAATATCAACATTGCTACAATTACAATTTTTAGACAAATCATCATGGGAAGTATTTTTATCAAGGTTTCTTATTAAAGTTTTATAACATAATTTTTTACATATCAGGGCGTTAATAAATAAAGGCGATAAAAGAAGATGCTCCCTCATAGGTAATGATGTGAAATTTCTGAAATTTTCAACATTATTATTAATAATAATAACAAGCTTTCAAGAAGTCCAATCGGAAAAATGATTTTTTTCCACGAAGAAATGTTAATTTGTGCCATCAGTTCATACTATTTTTTATTAATAATAGTAATTGATACGTTTTCGACCACTTTCTCCTTACAATATCAATGTTGAGGTAATATTTAAACTGTTTATAACAATGTAAAATATAATCATTAAATAAAAATCCTGATTAAATATCAGTAATAACTTGCTTCCGACAGAACTTATTTAAAAAAATGAAAATTTTAACTAATGAAAGTTTCTTTGGAGTATTTGTTTAATATATTTGTTAAAAACAATTGAATATATTACTTATTAACAATTATGATTATAATACGAAATAGAAGGCATTTCAGTACAGAACTCGGTATATATGCATAAATTCTGATCAATAGCGATGAGACAAAAAATGAAAAGAACATACATAAGAAACGAAAATTCTTCCTCGGACTATACGCTGAAAAATTTATTATCATGCGAAATTTTTTTACGAAAAAGTGAATAATGCCTATTAAAAATACAACTTTCTAATTCAAGAAAATATCAATATTCTTTCGGCTGATAAAAATTTAAATTGTTTAATTTTCCAAACGCTAAATTTTCATTTTTTGAAGAATAAGCACTAAAATTTATGAAACAAAAAAATTTTGAAGATATTATCGTGCTTGGAATACAAAAATTTGTAATTTCATCACAATCACTGGTTTAAATTCATTCCAGCAGCTCCTTAATCGGTATTGTTTATGTTAAAAAAACAAATGGAATTTTATAAAAACTCGAATCCAAAAAGAATCCGACCCTGATCTTCTTTAAATTATATTATTTTATAATTCCAAGTGTTCTTTTAGAGAAAAAAATCATAAAGCCTACATCCTTCCTCTCTTCATGGTGGGACGAGTCTGACTCTAAGTTTGTTACTCCGACTGGCATGGATTTTAGGTAGATCACGCTTAGTTAAGTCTGAAATAAGAAGTTGTGTAACTGGTCAAAGCGTGAAACCCCTCCTAGCTTCGCAATTCATAGGCGACCTCCCTAAGGATCGAGTCATAACTTCTGGACCTTTTAAAATTTCGGGCTCAGGCCACGCTGCACCGATTCAAGTATGTACAATCAAGGGCTGGGGCACAGCTCATGCAAGAAATACTACAAGAATCTACAGGAATGTACAGATTTTGCAGACAAAAAGTTTTTTTCTCAACTAGGCCAGATATTTAAAATATTGCAATGACCTAATTTTAAATTAGGAATCATGCATGATCGCTATTAGTAAAAAGCTATTAAAAATAATTCTATGTTCAAGCTTCAAAGGAATGGTACAATATTGAAAGACAATAATGAATAATCATTATTACAATGCTCTCAATATTTCTCATCCTGGATCAGAAAAGAACAAATTTTTGACTGTAAATAAAAATTGAACAATTGAGAAACAATTGATCACGGCCATCAAAATTGGAAGATTTGCTTTAAAAATTTTGATTCACACGCTCAATAATTTTAGCGTCGAAAATGAAAGCTTTTAAACCTTTAAATTGAAAATTTGTTCATTAGAAGCCGTTACACTGCAAAAATTCAAATTTTAACTTTCATTCATTGTACAGTTAAAATATTGAAAAAAATATATGCCAATCCATGCTATTATTTTTAATGTTATGAAATGAAGAATGAATAAAAAAATTTATAAATTTTCAAAATTATATCATTTTGAGTAATTTTAAGTTGAAGACATTAATTTATACATGAAAATTTGTTTTCAAATCGTTTTTAATATTATCTTAAAAATTTTTGTTAAAAAAAATCATTTTCAAATTATCCACGAATCTAATAATAATTTTATTATCTTAGAACTCGAATGTGGCCTACAATGTTTTGCAAATCCTGCGAAAGTGAAAAAACTAACTTTAGAATCATCCAGATTCTTTTTCAAACAGTTTGGAAATCTTATTGAATATTCTTTGAAGATTAGTTTTTCAATACATAAATTATTATTAGTTTTTCCAGGAATTTTTATACAAATTTTTTACTCATTTCAAACCTATCAAACTGTTTAAAAAGCTTAAAAATTTTGTGTTCGACATTTTCAAAAATCTTCATTGCGTTTTAAATTGTTTGAAATCTTTTCACGTTTTAAATTATTTCGGAACCTTTTTAAAACCTCACGATATATTTCAACCCAAGAACAACGACGTAAACTTTCAGAACACTACATATAATGCTTGGTAACAAATAGCACTAGAAACAAATCTCTTCATGAACGAACAAAATCAAATACAAAACTTTTCTTGGAAAAAACTCTTCAAAATCAAAATCAAATCGGTATAAAAAACTTTCCTTTTGTGAGAAAAAAATTTTTGTGAACAATTTGCCATAATGTAAATAATATTTCCAAAAGCGGTTTAGATTTGTACTTTTGACGAATTTTTATTTTGTATCTGTGACAAAGTAATATTTTCAAAATCAAATTTCGAAGCTCTATAAATTATTTCTGAAGTTATTTGCTGATTTGGAAACTTTTCCATGTTGAAAATTGTAAAATTGGCAAAAAAAATAGTATTTGTGATTTTCCGACATTCTGTAATTATTAGATTTTTACTTGATTTCGGCTCCACCCAATCTCAGGATATTAATCAATTCTTTACAAATTGTATAAGGACCAAAAATAAAACGTTCAGTATAAAGGTGTTTTTTATTCGTGAAAGTTTTTATTGATAATCCAAAAAATAAAGAAATTTAAAACTATGTCAAAACTATTATGTTCGGGAAACCTGTGTTCATAATTGGATGAAGCTTTAATTTTTTGCCGTTAAAAAAAAAAAGAGTCCGCAAACTCTAGGTTTGTGAGAAATGGAACTTTATCTAAATCCTATGTTCAATAATAATAATTAGGTCGGGTTTTTGATAAGCTCCACTTGAAAGAATTTCAGAAAAATAGCCGCCATTATGTAATTTTTGAAAATGAAAAGAAAGTTTTGAATCAATTCAAAGAACAAGATTTTTCATGCCAAATAAGAAGGACAATGCCAAATACGCTCGTTCGGAAAATACTGCATTTTGGAAAAAACATGTCTGTCAGTTTTTGAGAATACGCATTTAATCTTCAAAAGATTGTACAAAATCAACAACAAAATGTTGTGTTTAGGCTGTTAAATATGTATCTCCTTATTTTCGCTCTAGAAAAATATATCCACACTCATTCTGACACCATGACCTAGACTTTTCTTGAAATTTTTCCTTATTTGAAATGGAAATAGATGGTTTTCTTTGTTTTTAAATGGTAAAAAGAAAACTAGAAAGAATTTATTCTAATATTCACCGTTTATCAGATATAGTGAAAATCAGAAAGCTTATGAAAAAAACACTTTGTTGCCTCTTTTTGAAATTGCATATAACACTAACGAGAAATCTAAAAATTTCAATAAATGGCAGAAATGAAAGCTTGAACCCTAAAATTTAACCCTTATTAAAAGCAAATAATTTTTTACTCTTCCAGGATCAAAGTTTTTGAAATGTTAACCGTTTTTCAATATTTTCTGCCTTTTTCGATATGTACATATCTTTTTTAAATTACTTTTTTTCTTTCTTCCGTAGTTTTGAAAAAAAAATGAATGGCTTTGATTTTCAAAAAAATTGCCGTAATTTTTTTCATTTTTAACATTTTTCAGATTTTTAGGCGGATTTGGAAATAAAATAATTGATAAATACCTTATTGAGTTACAAAGATACAGAAAAAAAATTTTGCCATAATTTTTTGTCAAGAGAAAAAAATTTTGTTCAAATTAAAATGTGATATCCTGTTACTTTTTTATAGTATAGGCCAAAGTTTAGGGTTCAAGCTTTCATTTCAGCCCTATCCAAACAGAGAGAGGTTGTTTCTTGTTGGCTTGTTAACGGTGAATTTGCAATCTTAAATGACAAACTAATCAAAATGCTCTTGCAGACATTTCACTCAAAGCAAGGCGAACCTCACAATTACTCCAGGTTAAGTATAAAGTCAGCAAGGTGTACTAGTGACCCAGAAGACTAGATAATTTATTGCAAATTATTGTAACGATTGATTTAGAATGAAATAAAATTACCTATGGTATTCTACTCTCTCACTGATTTTGCCCAAATCGAGCACGTATCTTTTATTAATTTTGCTATTTAAAAAGTTTTATTAACGAATCTGGAAATTTGATCTAATTAAATAAACGTTTATTTTCCGGCCTGCTGGTCTGAGAAAATTTACTTGCTAATACTTACCTCTTTCTACCGAATTTTTTCGAAACTAACCCTTAACAACTTACATCCATCCACCCCTTATCTCTAAAACCGCTCGCTCTCATCGACTTGCCTTTCTCGCTTCGCCTTGTCTCACGATTGTTATCCGGGTATCTTCTTAACCTCTTCATCATCATCTTTAATGCCTCCTCGCTCCTTGCTAGCAGCACTATGTCATCTGCATAAGCGAGTGACCATATCCTAAACCCTCATACACTTACTTCTCCTGCCACTCCGGTCGCTAGCTTACTTTCCATATCCGCGATTGAAATTGTAAAACGCGTTGGGATAAGCGGACACCCTTGCCTCAACCCCCTATGCACCCAGAAAGCCTCAGAAATTCTCTGCCCTCCTTCCATCACCTCCGCCATCACCTTTCAGAACCTCCCCCCATCCATAGAAAAAAACGCGCCTTTGAGATCCACAAAAAACGCGTACACTTTCGCCCCCTTCTTTGCTAATTCTCTATCCGCCAAAAGCTGCAGAACTAAGCTATTTTCTACCCGCTCCTATCGCCCTAAATCCTGCCTGCGTCTCCAATAATATACCTTTCCCATCGACATCTCTCCGCAGCCTCTCCGCTAACACCATCGCGTATATTTTTTACCCCATATTCATTTGCGTAATCCCTGTATAATTTTCCTGCCTATTCCTATCTTCTTTCTTAGACAGCGGCACCATCAAACCCCCTTTCTACCCTCTTGGCGATACCCCCCCCCCACCCATTCATACTTTCTTCACGAATTTCTTGAGATTCTCCCTAACCTCTTGTGTACTAAACAGCGACGCTTCGTTCTCTACTGCGTCCAGTCCTGTTGCTTTTGACCTTCTCAACTTCCATATATATTTCTCTATCTCTTAGTCATTCAACTCCTTCTCCTTTTTTCCCCTAGTTCTTCTCTTTCCAACATCTCTCTTCCGTAAATCTGAGCTCTCAAACGATTCTTTGAAAAACTTCCTCCACATCCCACTCTATATCTTCTCGCTTATGCCCACTGTAGGTACCTCAACTTATTTATTATCTTCCATACATCTCCCTCTGTATTAACACTTTCCAAGACCACTTGAAGATCTTTCTTCTTTTCATTTGAAGGCAATTTTTTTAATTTTTCCGAATTTAAAGAAAAATTACGGAAGAATTCGAAGAATTTTAAAAGATATTTAGAAGGTTTAAAAGTTTTGAGATTGTAAGTTTGAAAAGATTTCCAAAAACTTTAAACAAAATGTAAATTTTTGAAGACTTCAAAAAAAAAAAATTTCGAAGCATCTTACGAAGTTTGAGAAGTATCAAGAAATCAAAAAATATCTTGAGATTCCTGGGAAATTTTTTTATTACTTTTCATTTGAAAAATCAATTTTTAAAGAAAATTTTAAATATTTTCCAAATATTTCAAAATATTATTATAATTTCCAAATATTTCTACGAATTTCGAAAATATCTTAAATATTTAAGGGAAATTTTTGTTAATTTCGAAAGATTGTTCAAAATTTTAGGAATATTTCGAGTCAGCTTAAGAGATATTTATGGTCTAAACTTCTAAAAGTCCTACATATCTTTCAAACTGACTCGAATTTTTCCTAAAATATTTCAAAATCCTGAAAAGTAAAAAATTATACTTTTTCAACATATCTGGAAGCTTCAAGTTGTTTTTTTAATATTGTCAAGAATCTTAGGAAAATTATATATTTATTTAACCTTAAAAACAAATAAAGAAATGAACTTAAAAAGAGGAATGTGTGGTAGAGATTTTTATTTTGTATTTTAAATTATTTATCTCCCAAAAATAAAAATGACTGGAGAAGCGTTTTTCAGACAAAATTTGTACTATTTGGTTGCAAATTCGTCTTTTTGAATTGAAAATTAATCTGTTTTTGTTGAGGATTCCACTATTTCGTTAAAAAATTTTGTTTATCGCTTGAAAATGCAGCTGATTGAAAATTGATATTTTTTGGTTTAGGATTTAACTACTTTGTTGAAAAATAATTTTTTCTTATCAAACATTCATCATTTTTGTGAAAAATTCATCTCTTTGGTTGACAATGTCACTATTTCGTTGAAAATTCGTCTTTTTTGGTAGAAAATTCCTCTATTTATTTAAAAATTCATATTTTTGTGTTAAAAAATTGAACTGTTTTGTAGAAAATTAATTTTTTTGTTGGGAATTCAGATATTTTGTTAAAAATTGGTCTTTTTTGGCATGAATTCAGGTTTTCAACACTTTGAAATATAAAATTTAATGTTTTCTGTTTGAGAAATATAACGTAGAAAAGTATCTGTTAATTGCTTAAGTCTTCCTATTATCTTAGTAACAAATATTTTAAACACATAACAATTTCCAAGAGTTCAGAAAAATGTGTTGAATTTATTTTAAATTTTTGATTCAAGTTTTCGATCTAAAAAAATGTTTGTTGTTCATCCACAAAAATAAACATCTCTTTCGAGATGTCTAAAAAATGCATGCGCGCGCGTAGCGCGCTTTTGCTACTTGTATATTAAAAAGCGCATGGCGCCATTTTCGATTATTTCTCGATCCATCTCGAAATTACTCGAAACAATTTGAAATTATTGTTGTCGAGAGGAACATCTTCCCTCAAAGTCTGCAGCCTTTCCTCGCGATTTTGCCACAAGAGGTGAAAGATATAAGGAATAAGTAGAAAGAACATGATATATTCTTGAGAGATGATTCCTCAGTAATCAGACAATTGCTGTATCCTGAAGACACCAGAGATATAAGAAAAATTCTAATAAACTCACATAGAGGAAACCATGTAACTGCTAATACAACATTGTCGAATTACTAAACCTACAAGCTTATATTCATGAAGTTTCTAAATCATATTACAGACTTCATTAAAAAATACAAAACTTTTAATATCATTATTTTGAAGGTAACGATATTTTTAAGAGAGCTTTTAATGCGATAGCATTTTTTATAAAACGAATAATCATATTTCTCGAGTCCTAAAATTGATAAAGGCATGCATTACAAACTTTTCCAAAAAATTGACTTATCGTGGTTTGTTCCCTCACTTTTTATATATCAGCATAATTAAAAGAAATTAATCCTGTTTTTTCTCACAAACTTAAGTTCTTATGACAGACAACATTATACTGACAAGTCTCTTTCCCCAGCCAGACCTAATTCTCCGGCCAATTCTATTCATCTGACCGAGCCTTCTCTTCATGCCACATCCAGGTCTCCTTCTTTACTCATATAGCTCCACCTATCAGACTTGCTTCTTCTGAATTCCTTGGACATGGACTTGTCCAAATTCAATTTATTCGACTTATGCCCGATAAGGTTTCGTAACGGGTTTTCAAATTTCAAAGATACACTTTTCCTGCGAATAAACTAATTCAAATTCTGGCAGGACAGAATCGTTTTGAGCTCATGTCAACCCAAGAAGTAATTTGATAATCAAAATACGATGAAGACATCTTTGCATTCACAGAAAAGTATTATCAAAGATAAACATTGAAAACCACAACATTACCCAAGATTGCCCCAAGATGAACTCAGAGAAACTCCAGTAGGCTGTAATTGTTGAATCCTATCTCATTATAGAGTAGAAGATTTAAAACACGATCCTTAACACCATTAATTCAATTACAAATGAATTTAAATCTGGAATATCAAATTGCTTGTGATCCGAAGCCGTCTTAAAATACTACAAGTAACTTGTAGTTATACTTTTGTAGAGAATACTTTCATAAGCATACTTCTAATTATAATCAGTTTATTGAGTAAATTGTAGGTGGAGCTATTATTACCTTGCAAAAAAAACTAGAATTTGCGGAGAAAATCAAATTATTTGAAATTGTTTAATGTTATATGTAGCTAATTCGAACTTAAATGCATTATTAGTGGAAATAATAAAATAAAAATTCTATGTAAGATAGAATTAATTAATGGAATATTAAAAATATTTTTGCACTTTTTAGAAGGAACTAGTTATTATTATCGTTAAATCATGAAAAAAGGAACTAGCTATCTTCATCGTTACTATTTCAAAATGTAACTTATCTTTAGTAAATTTTGCAAAGCAGCAACTATCGTTACTACTGTAGGATGCCAAGGGACCCCCGCCTCCCAGAGAAGTGGAGGCTCTAATTCGGCACTGTCAAAAGAACAAAATTTCTCTGTTGTTGGGCTGTATTGCAAACTCTCACCACACGGCTTGGGGAAGCACAAACATCAATGACAGAGGGAGAGATTGAATTGAATACATAGCAGATACAGAGCTAAAGATTCTGAATCGGGGTGATTCTCCCACATTGCAGACTAAAAGCAGGAGTGAGGTTCTCTACTTGACTCTATGCTCGGGTCTACTGAGGAGCAGGGTAGTGGACTGGAGAGTCTCCGATGAAGAGTCTCTCTCGGACCACAAATATATCGTGTTTCGACTAACCCTAGGAAAACCGGTGGTTTCTAAAATTAGAAACTCCAGAAATACACTTTGGACTCATACAAAGAGGAACACAAAGGGAGGCTTGCGGAATTTCCCGCAAGCTATGGTACCATTGATGAGTTGGAGCACGCCGAGGATTTTATGCGAAGGGCTCTGACTACATCATATGAGAACAATTGCCCCACAAGCACAATTACGTCCAGGAAGGGAGCAGAATGGTGGAATACACACTTGGAGAGACTCCGTTAAAAAGACAACAATGTTGTGCAATAGGGCAAATAGAACTAAATTGCCTTCGGACTGGGACATCTATAAGATGGCCCAGTGTGAATACAATGAAAATATAAGGAAATATGAGCGGTGAAATTGGAGGGGCTTCTGCGAGGAATCAAAAAACATTCCGGAAGCTCGCCTCGGGCTCATAAGGCTCGATAATGGTGAGTTTGCCAAAGAGATTTGCAACGCTGAATCGCCTGATGCAAGTAGACTTCCCGGGTTTTCAGCGAATCCGAACCGACCAAGAGGAGAAAGGCTGGGGCCAAGAGGTGGGGAGGACGGACTGGACTTTCGCAGCTAAGGTCGCTGATTACAAAAAGGTGAAATGAGCCGTAGGGTCCTTCTGTTTTTTTGAATCATCAGCAGCGGGTATAATTTATTCAGCGCTTCTACAAAAATGCACGGATTTGTTCGACCCTCCACTGACGAAATTATTTAGGGGAAGTATAGCCCTCCAACACGTGCCATCGGCATGTAAGGATAGCAGGGTGGCCCTCGAGGGTTACACTGCTGCAGAAGATTTCTGACAAATCAGCCTGACGTCTTCCATCCTAAAGACGTTGAAGAAGCTGGTCGAGAGATATATTAGGGATGAGGTGCCCTAGGCCTCCTCGCTGCATAGAGGGCAGCATGCTTTTCAGGTGGGCTGCTCGGTAGAAAGTGCGCCTTATGCTGTTGTGGAAAAATTGGAGCAGCAGTTGGAACAGAAGGGGTATGCTGTGGGCACTTTCTTGGATATAGAGGGTGCTTTGAGCGATACTCCTCCAGAAGTCATCTGTCTAGAGGCTCTGAGAAATGGCGTACCGGAGCAGCTTGTATGCTGGATTTGAAGCATGCTACGCTGGAGAATACTTGAAACCAGATGGGGTGAGGGCACTATGCTCGATTAGATGCTGGTTGGATTTTAGGTTTAGGGGTTTACAATTTAGGAAACTTGTCTTCTTCTACAGGTTGAAAATTATATTTCAGTTGGGATTTTGTCAAGAAAGTAATAATATTTATTACTGCTACTTGAAATTTAAACCCTGATAAGAGAATGGAATAACTTGTAGAAAAAAAGTGTGTTTTGACGTTTAGCTTTAGACTATATGCTAGATGAGATGCTGGTTGGATTTTAGGATTAGGGCTTTACAATCAATAAAATGGTCTGTCTTCATCTATAGGTTCCAAATTTTTTTCAGTCAGACTTTTGTGAAAAAAGTAATGATATTTATTACAGCTAATCGTAATTTGAATTCTGATAAGGAAGAGTCTTAAGTTGTAGAAAGGAACATGTGTTTTGACGTTTAGACTATGCTAAATCAGATGCTGGTTGGATTTTAGATCAGGGGTTTACAATTAATAAAATGGTTTGTCATCTTCTATAGGTTCCAAATTTTTGTCAGTTAGAGTTTTTTGAAAAAAGTAATGATATTCATTACAGTTAATAGAAATAGAAATCCTGATGAGAAAGAGCTTCAAGTTGTAGAAAGGAACATGTGTTTTGACGTTTAGACTATGCTAGATTAGCTGCTAGTTGGATGAGAGGGTTGAGGGGGTTACAATTGATAAAATGGTTTGTCTTCTTCTATAGTTAGACTTTTGTGAAGAAAGTGATAATATTTATTATTGCTAATCAAAATTCAATTCCTGATAAGACAGTGTCTTAACCTGTAGAAAAGAACAGGTGTTTTGACGTTCAGACATGCTGGTTGGATTTTTCGTTTAGAGTTTCACAATTGAGGAAATATCTTGTCTTCAATAGGTTGAACATTTTTTTCCAGTTTTACTATGGTCAAGAAAGTAATAATATTCATTATTGTTACTGAAAATTCAGAACCTAATAAGAAAGTATCTTATCTTGTAGAAGAGAATATGTGTTTTGCCGTTTAGATTTAGACTACGCTCGATTACAGGCTGGTTGGATTCTAGGTTTAGGGATTCACAATTTAGGAGACTTGTCTTCTTCTACAGGTTGAAAATTTTATTTCAGTAGGAATTTTGTCGAAAAGTAACAATATTTATTACTGCTATTTGAAATTGAAATTCTAACAAGAAAGTGTATTAACTTTTAGAAAAAACGTGTGTTTTGACGTTTAGCTTTAGACTATGCTAGATTAGATGCTGGTTGGATTTTAGGATCGGGGCTTCACAATCAATAAAATGGTTTGTTTTCATCTATAGGTTCCAGATTTTTTTCAGTTAGACTCTTGTCAAGAAAGTAATAATATTTATTATTGCTAAGTAAAATTCAAATCCTGATAAGAAAATGTCTTAACTTGTGGAAAAGATCACGTGTTTTGATGTTTAGACTATGCTCGATTAGATGCTGGTTGGATTTTAGGTTTAGGGGTTTACAATTTAGGAAACTTGTCTTCTTCTACAGGTAGAGGCTGGGGCATTAAGTGCATTCGAAATGAGTTCAAAGGGTGTAGGTGTCATTCCGGTATGTTAATAGGGACCCCAGGGATGTATCACTACTTGTCAATTCCTCTCGGGCGGAAGTCTCATCTTAATTACAAGGACTTGTAATTGAATACGATCCCTTTTTTGAGTGGTGCAGTTTTCGGAAATCTATGAAAGTGGAAATTTGTTAAAAACTGTTACATTTGGGTACTCTTGAAATTCAGTTAAAGCGCCCGCGCCTGTTTGAAATTTTGGGATTGTAATTGTTATTGATCGTTGGTCATCACTGACATAAAAAATTGTCTCCTTGTGCTCTACCTAATTCAATCCTTTTTCCAGTATGAGCTAGGTACATATGAAGGGAATTCGAATCCATAAGGATCCCAATCTTTCTTACCCTGGTTTTTTACGCCTCGAGTCAAGGCTCCTGGAAATGATTCGTTTAACTTAATTTGCTCCTGGTTATATTAAATTATATTTTAATTTTTGCTAGAAGAATAGTTAAGAATAACTTTGCTTATTTCTAAATATAATAATTTTCACAAAAACCTCACGAATAGTAGAGAAGCATTCAAGGAATTGAAAGAGCTATTGTCAGTTAATGTTGAAAAAGGATTACGACTTTCAGCTGAAATGGAAGAAAAAACTTCGAATATTCCTAAAGACTTTAAACATTTTGCGAACAACTGTGGAGACCGATATTTCTAATTTTCTATAACCTATTATAATTTTTCATCAAGTACGTTTAGATTTACTGAAGAAAAATTTTTAGGCAAATTATAAGATATCCATGAAGAGCTATTTCAATTGTCAAAACCAACAGTTGTAAGTGTAGATTTTAAAAAACTGATCCGATAATTAGGAGACAAAGTACAGCTTTACAGAACCAATTTTAAATATATTCAATTAATTAAATTCATGAATAACCTTATTTCAATCAAATAGAATTGAAGCAATGGTATTGAAAACTTTTATGTTTGTCAATTCACAATTTTTAATATTAGGTAAGATATAAAATTGTTTGTCATCTTTCACGTTCCTGGTGCGTGGAAGAGAAAAAATGGATGTGTCACTAGAAGCGAGACTTATTCAAGTTTACAAAGCTAATCTCTATTATATGAAGGTTTTATTTTGTTATGCTATAAAATCTAACTACGCTCTTAATACACATTATAGGTGTGTAGCAAATATTTTATTAACTTGTAAAGGGACATCTGGAAATCACGTACCGAAAAAATGAAATGCCAACCAGAATTAATTTTCTATAAAAAAATTGAATTTTCAACCGAAATCTTATATTTTAAACAAAATTTGTGAATTTTTAATGAAGAAATATAGATTGCCAACCAAAAATTAAATACGAGCAGATACATTTGCGGTTAACTTTCGATCAGAAAGAATCATTTGAAATATAATTTTCAATTATAAAAGATTAATTTTCAACCCAAATGTTCAGTCTTGAACCAGGAAAAGGCGTAGCCTTATCATTTCACTCACAAAGGCGATCAATCAGGATGCACTTCGGGGCACCGTATTGAGAGAAAAAGTGAGCAGCAACCGAATGTGTACCGCTATGCAATACTTGCTGAAGTTGTCCTGCATAGTTAGTATATGCCGGCTCCAACTCAGGGTTGCAGGGAGTTTCCCTATAGTGTCAGAACACTTTGTCAAATACTCCAAATAGTGTATCGGTGATCACCATTGGAGCGAACGTACGGGTTCTCATGAGTTTATTCTTCAGATAACTACAAAAATTTCGTATGCACTTGTTTATTTGGTACCGCAGGTAAGCAGATTTCTAAGGATCCTTCTTTTTCCATCTGGGGTGTGGGCTGTACACTGTGAGCGTGAAGCCGTCATCATAAAATTCTCTTCAGGGATCTTGCTTTTTCAATACTTCCGAAAGTACTTCATGATTTTACACCTTCAGAGACATGTGCGCAAGGAATCTGAATAACGGAAATAATATCTTCATGAATCCAGAACCAGGAATGGTGTTCTGCAAAGGATTCGTTAAACTTGTTAATTGAATTTTTTACATCCTGAGGTACGCTGCTATCCACTATTTCTATGTATTTGCATTCATTCGAAAGAAGTTTCTAGGACAATCTATAAACTAAATAAAATAAATAAATGGAGTCGAACTCAGAATACGTATCAAATTTGGTATGAGATTGATGCGTAGTAATTAACATTAGGTGATAAATTAGTAGCTCTTGTGCATGTTAAGGTGGAAATAAAGAGGAAGAAACTGTGTGTAAAAGAAATACATTGCAAAAATCAAGGATAACAAATGGAAATTCGAAGATGAAATGTTCAAGAACTAAATATGAGAGTTAACCAGTGAGTGATTTCAAGAGTTGGGTTAGGAGTATTGTACAAATATTTGGAAAAGAAATTCTTGAAATGCTACAGGGAAGGTGCATTTCTAATATTGTATAATACTTTAATCCATAACCGGGCATTCCTCACTATGAATGATCTTTGGAGATGACACAATCTGTGAGAAGAAATCTTAAGGATTTTATGTCTTTTACTAGGCTTAGACCGTGCTGAAAGGTCTCTGTCTACAAATTGAAATAGGCTGAAAAGATACTCAGGAGTTTTTTTTTCGGAAAAAGTGTGTCGAGCAAATTACCCATAAAGAATTGTCTTCGCTTGGCAACATTAGGCAGACCAGCCTTAAGTCTGAATGTAGTTATGTGTTCGTATTCAGGCAAATTTTTGATAAAACGAATACAGGCATTTAACGCACGCTTAAGCTTCAAATTTCAATCGTCGGTCAAATCACCATATACTAAACAAACGTAGTCAAAATAAGACTTTCCCGGGTTGAGAGTTCTTCCAGGCCCATAGGATAACGCGATCGGTATCCTCTTGGACTAAAAAAAGTAATCTACTTAATGAAGAAATTGGTCCCGATAAATAAATTTCAAAATTGTCGGCATATTTGTGGTATTTGCAATGAATTAACAATTAAAAGATCAAAATTATCGATCTGGAATCGATTTACCACTTTCATATTTTGTCATTATTATTGGCTGAAAACGGAATTTTTAAGAGTTCTCAAAGAAGAGAAGATATTGTCCAATGAGGCTGAAATTTGCAGAGCTTATTAATGCCTGGAAAATACAACTTTTGCCCACTATTAGAATCCGCTACTTGAGAAGAAGTTTTTTTCCGGTCCACTCTAGCGTACATGTGAGTAGAAAATAAAAAACTTTTTGAATCATAATTGCGCAAAAACGAAACTTCTGAAAAGAGGTGCTTCTAGACAATTACCAATTTTATTTTGAATTTTTCTTCTAAGTCCCAACATTTTTTTATCGTATGAAAATAGTTTTGGCTACTAGGGGGCCAATTTATATACCACGTGGACAATTTAGAGAGGGGGGGTAGCAAAATTCTAAGATTGTAAGCGAGGGGGGCCGGGGTTCTAGCTATAATCCACGTGGACAAAGGTAGTCCGAAATTGGTCTTTTTTCAATTTTTATGCATATCGCCCATAAATTTTTACAAAAAATTCCATTTGCTTTGAAAAAAAGCAAATGATATTCAGAGATTCCACAAGCCACATGAAGTTAAACATGTATTTTTCGAAAAATAAAAAAGAGGTTTTTGTACATTTTAGTTAGAATTGTCAATATCAGGTGTATCAAGTTGACCTCTGGCACTTTTTTGTCACAATTAGCTATAGAATACGAATAAGAAATTACTTGTTGTATTTCGCACCCATTAGTATGTTTTATAGGGATTTCTTCTAGTGGAAATTTTTTCCAATACATCAAATATTACTTTATAATGATAATTAAATGTTTGAATAAATTGTTGAATCAATTTATTATTGTTTATAACTATTTTATTTTACAAGGAATATACCCGATGAGAATAAACAGAATCATTTCTTAAAACAATACAATATTCATAATAGTATTCTTTTAGAAATGATAGAAAGTTGCATTTTTTTCTGAAATTTTTCACTTTTGATCCCCTTTCGAATTATACTGACGTCATAATTAATTCAAGTTAATAAAGATAATTGTTTGAGCAATTTATTATCATTTCCAATGATATTGTCTTTGAATACTGTTAGAAAATGACCAAATTATTATTGTTTATAACTATTTTCTCTCATTGTAATACTATATAATTGCGATTAACTTCTGAAATGTTAAACTTTTTGTCGACTTATCTTTCAAAGTGACGTTATAATTAATGCAATTAAATGAGATTTTCAACTTCAAGGAAAAATTCACATTTATAATATGATCTACTAATTATCATCTCAATATGTGAAAAGCTGACAAAAAGTCAAATATTTCCGAAAAAGACTGCAGCTTCCTAGCATTGTTCAACGGAAATGTTATTCAAAATAATAAAATCTTCAAACAATTATGTCAGCTAACTTGAATAAACTATGATCTCACTCTGAATAAAAAGTGGGCAAAAAGTGGAAAATCAGCTGTGTCAATAGCGCGCTATGAGGATGTGCACAGTCCTTATAAAATCAAAGGTCAAAGCATTGACAACTGTAATGTGGTGATTGTGAATTCTCTTTTGTTACAGCTCCTTCGGCTTTAAGGAATACATTCGCGACCTATCAAAAAATTATTAACAACAAATTTGTAGACAATTTTTAGGTCAACAATTATTGTTGAATAATTTTTTTCGCATCTCATACTTTGACTGCAAAATGGGATAACGAAAATGTCGAAAATCGTTGCAACCTTTGTGTAAACTTTGAAATCTTTGGGAAAGCATAGAAACCTCTGTAAAATCTTTTAGATCCATCCGAAATCTTTGCGAAATATTCTCAAGCTTATACGTATTAAATATTTCCTTTAACGCAAAAAGAAACATAAAAGAATAAAAAAATTTTTAATTAAAAAAGTTTTTCCTCAGCTTTTCACACTGAAAAGGATAGTTTCGGGTCTTTTTAATAGCTATATCTGTAATCACGGCATCGAAGTATATATCTGTATGAGGTGTTTACAAAAAATGTATCATATGTAAATTAAAATATGAAAAAAGCCGAGGTTAATCATAATCGGCACCTGTCTTTTATCGGATCTATTCTGATCTTTTTTATTTTTAGACAATTCACGCAGGTGTACGGACTTATAAAAGATATAAAATTCATAAACACTTGGATATAAATGATGTATGCATATTTAAAATTTGCCGAAAGTTGTCAAATAAAAAAATGAATACAAAAACAAAACAGTCAAGTAAGTCATGAATAAAAGTTGAAATCATTATAAGCATTTATTGTATTCAATAGTGAAATCTAATAATGCAATTAATTTATTCATTATTATTTTAAAGTTTAGAGTAAATTTTATTCCTGGCATATTCGACTGATTCTATCTAATTAATTTGTTATCAATTCAGATAATTATATATTTTAAATCGTCAATAATTTTATTTATAATATTAAACAAGTAACAAGTTTTCCCTGATACATATTTGTCTTCAGAGAAAATTAACAAAAGCAAATATTATTTATTTTATGTGTATCTGTTAGATATATTAATTTATCAAATCATCAATATTGCGATTAAATTTTAATCACATAACATGTCTGAGTCTTGTTGATCCTTATCAAAAGATTCTGACATAGTTCTTAATTTTTTTATGACAAATTAACCATTTTCTGGAATTATCAACTCACGAAGCGGTCTTGACAAAAAAAGTAAAACCTTTTTAAAAAAGCTGCTCAATTGAATTAGCAATTGAGGCTTTTACGAATGAGATAGCAATATTTCAATAATTTTCTCATGAAATGATAAAGAAATCACAAGTTTCTGTCACTAAAGTCAATAAGTGGAAAATATTGATCGTTTTAGTGATTTCGTACTAATCTTTGGTGGCTCATTTTTTTCAATCGAATAAGTAAAATTTCACTAGCAACTAGTGAAATTACACTAATTTATAGATTTAGATAACGTTGTATCTTCAACAAAATAATAAAATCCTCAACCAAAAAGGTTAATTTTCAACCAGAAAAAGGAATTTTCAACTGAAATAGTCAATCTTGAGCCAAAAAAAAAAATAATTTTTAACAAAATAATTCAACTTTCAACCAAGTAGTTGAATTTTCAACAAAATAATAAAATCCATTTTTAAAAAGAAGAATTTTCAAAAAAATAGTCTAATTTTTCACCGAAAAAGGTGAATTTTCAACCAAAAAAATTAATTTTTAACAAAGTACTTCATCTTTTAACCATTTAGTTGAATTTTCAAGTAAAAAAAATACATTTTCAACTAAAAATGGAATATTTGATGTTTCAAACAAAATATATTTTTATTTTAGTTTAATAACAATCGAATTCAACCAAAAAAACGCACTCTCAACAAAATAGTTCAATTTTAAACTAAAAATATCTTCAACAAAATAATAAAATCCTCAACCAAAAAGGTTAATTTTCAACCAGAAAAAGGAATTTTCAACTGAAATAATCAATCTTGAGCCAAAAAAAAATAATTTTCAACAAAGTAATTCAACTTTCAACCAAGTAGTTGAATTTTCAATAAAAATAATAAAATCCTCAACCAAGACAGATTAATTTTAGTCAAACAGTGGCATTTTTAACAAAAAGAGATGAATTTTATAAACTTGAAAAACGGATTTTCAACTAGAAAAGATCAATTTTCTACCAAAACTGGAATAATTAAATTTTCAGTTAAAAAAATTAATTTTCAACTAAGAACAAAACAAATTTTTATCAAAATAGTTCAATTTTCCACAGAAAAGGTGTATCTTCAACCAAAAAAATTAATTTTTAATAAAGTAGTTTATCTTTTAACCAAATAGTTTTATTCTCAACTAAAAAAAAAAAAAAATTTCAACGAAAAATGGGATAGTTGATGCTTCAAATAAAATATATTTTTATTTTAGATTAATAACAATCAAATACAACCAAAAAAGAACGCACTTCAATAAAGTAGTTCAGTTTTAAACTGAAAACATGAATTTTCAACCAAAAAGGTTTTTTTCTGCCAAGAAAAGTCAAATTTGCAACAAATTGTATGAATTAAAAAAAATATATATATTTTTCATCCAAAAATCGAGTAGTTAAAAATTCAACTGTTTTGTAGAAAATTTGACTTTGGCTTGAAAATTCAACAATTTTGTTAAATGTTTTCTCTTTTTCGACTGAAAAATCTTCTTTGTTTGAAAAGTGAACTTTTAGATTGAAAATTAATCTTTTTTGTTTAAAAATTGAGCTCTTTTGGTAGAATGTTCATCTTTCTTAGTTCGAAATTCAACTGTTTGGGTAAAAAATAATATATTTTGGTTGAGGATTCAATTATTTTCTTGAATATTCGTCTTTTTCGGTCAAATTTATCTGTTTTTTAATTAAAATTAAAATCTTTGTTGGTTAAAATATCAACTATTACATTTTTAGTTTATAATCAGGGTGTCTAGCGTCCTGGAAATCGTGTTCGTTAAAGCCAGAGGAGCTTTAACAAAAGAGAAGTCACAATCACCAAATTACAGTTGTCGATGATTTGACCCTTAATTTTAAAAGGTCTGGGCGCAAATGTGGTGGAAATACAAAGACCGAGCGCGTAGTTCGAGGTAAACACATCATCGAGCGCGAAGCGCGTAATGAGAATGTGCCCTCTCAGCAGGCAGATTTTTTAAAATTATCATTTCGATTATTTCCATTAACTAAGCCTCAATTTTAACAACATTTAGAAATCGCACTATTGATTGAATATTAAATTTTCAAAATCTCGAATAATATTGATTTTGGAAAAAAATGTTCCTCATAAAAATTGTAGATCTTGTCGATACACATATTTTTATATTCATACTTGTTTTCTAAAAATAACATTTTTCGAGAAAAATGACAAAAATGAATTTTTAGATTTTTTGTTGGAAAAGGGGTCGGTCTTTGGAAAAGGGGTTCGGCGTGAGTGGGTGGAGAGGGAGTGGTTCACATCCACTCACGCCGACTCCATTTTCCAACGGCAAAAAAACCACGCGTTCTAATCTTGGGCATTAATCCAAGGCCCCCTTTTCCAATAAAAAATATGAAAATTAATTTTTGTAATTTTTCTCGAAAAATATTAATTTAAAAAAAAGTATGAATATAAAAAACGTGTTTGGACGAGATCTACAACTTTTGTAAATAACATTTTCCTCCAAAATCAATATTTTTCGAGATTTTGAAAAAAACTGAAAAATCAAAATTATTAATAATTTAATTAATATTGATCTGCGCCAAAAATACTTTCAGTGGCTGGAATCGCAAAAACGTGTAGATGCGAAATATCCTATTTTTAAATCAAAGAATTCGAAACAGTTTAGATGAATTTAAATTATTCCAATAATCCAAGGAATTCAGATACACCCGACTCTCGGTTTAATAACAGTGTCGGGGGTTGCCTACGAATAGCCTTGTACCCAAATCGGGAATATCGAAACATAAACAGTCAGAGCTGCCTGAGCCGTTTCCAATTAGATTGAGTACTCGCGCACTGCGGCCCTTCCAACGTGAGAGCCGCAAACGTCGCTCGCCCTGCCCGCTGAGAAACTGCTTGGGCCAGCAATTCTATGAATTCCTAAACCGCGAGTTCCTAAACCGAGACTCAGATTTAGTAATGGAAATTCAGCGCAATTTAAGGACTTTATAAAGATTTAAAGGATTTAGATAATTCGAGAAATTCCAGAAATTCAGAGGACTTTAGAAGATTTAAAGGAATTTAAAAGTATTTCAAAAAGATTAAAAGCATTCGCAGAAATGAAAAAAAATAGAATCAAGATAATGAAAGGAATTCAGAGGAATTTGAGAGGGTTTAGATAAATTCAAGGAATTCGTAGGAATTCAAGAAAATCATAGGAATTCAAGGAATTCATAGGAATTTACAGAATTCTCACAACTTCAAGGAATTCGTAGGAAATCAAAGAATTCATACGAATTCAAGCTCAAAACCTTCAGCCTTCAAACTTTCAACTTTTTTCATTACTAATGAGAAGCGTCACATATGGAATGTTTCTTTCTTGCTTTTTCTGTTAGTTCAATTCAAATAGCTACGATGGTACTTTATGTACATTCTCTGCAATTTTTGTCTTGAAGAGGCCATGATTCATGGTGAAATGCATCGACAAATTCTCTACTTGATGAACGGATCAGTCATTCAACCTTATATTTGTTGACCTAAGGCCAAAGCAGAACAACGTGATGAGCAAATTATATCTTGATAATTTTGAACCATTAAATGGAAGATTTGAACAGTTTTTAATAAAACTATTTTGAATCAAATGCCGGTAAACTAGGAAATATAACATTTGTATAAATCGAACACTCAAGATTCCTGCTTAAGAAATATAAATCAAGGCAATCGTTTGCAATAATCCAAATTTAAAAAAAAAATTGTAAACTTACAATATGAGATGATTTTAAGGAATTGTGAGATAGAAACAGTATATTTTCAATGGATTATTTTATATTATAAACACATGATATTCAAGTCATAAATAAATTCTGTAATCTCTCATTTTGAATGAATAGTCCTATAATGATAAATCTTTTCGCATTATTATTTTTTGAATTGAATTTCTCCGAATCGGCAGCTTGAAAATTATATATTTTTGAATGACACAATATTTTTAGAGAATTTGAATTGAATAAAAGCATTAGCTATGAATCTATTAATTATTAGCTCTAACAGCAGGAAATAAAAACATAGAAATCGCAAGTTTCTTAAGTCTATGTCCATTTTTTAAAAACGAATAATGTCGAGGTGAAAGTCCAAAAAAATAGTTAAAAAAATTAATTGAATTAGAAATCGTAATTATTTTATATTAATAGTTTACTAAATATCTTTCTAATATTTTTTTCAGCACACACATTATAGAGTCTGTAAGTCTAAGTATCTGTATTTGTGCATTTTGATATTAGACAAACATATATTCATCATTTACGTAATAAGGTAAATAGATCTCGTTATAGAATTTCTTTTGTTATCAGTAGCCAACTTCAGGTATAAATATTCTTGGCTTAACGTTAGAATACGAGGATTTGAAGATACAATGTTTGTTTTGATAAAGTAATTATTGATTTAACGGAAAATATATGTTTTAATAATTTCTTACAGTTGACCTCAAATGTTTTCATGGCATTTGAAATTGGAATCATTCAATTTTATCGATTAAATTGTTCGACAAAATATAAAGATTCTACATAATAAATAAAAGAATATTGAATGAATTTGGCGACAGAATGAAAATTTTGTACCGAATTCAAAATTATTCCCTATATTTTATTACTATTTCAGTTAAATTAAGAAATATATGGAAGTGAAACGGTTTCTTTAATTTAGGAAATATATATTGCTCTGAGTGAACTATTCCTTTGTCTTAATGATTAAAGTACTGGGCTTGGCAAAATGGTTAAATCAAGTACACAAACCTATTTTACTGATGTATGTACTGTGTATATGATAGACGGTATAGTCTGAAATAAACTAACATTTATTAACTGATTCTATTAGAACTTCAATTTTCTGGAATTAGTTTAAAAGGTTAGTAATAAATCAAGTTTTCATAAATTAAAGTTCAAATAAAAAAAAAACAAGTAAAAATTATTTGAATGTTTTAATGAATATTGAAGTTTGAAGCTTCTTATATTGTGAAATGATTAATTAAATATTAGCTGATTAATTTCTTTCACCATATTAAATTAGATAAAGAATAAAATCTAGCTTTTTTTAAAATTAAGTAACATGAATTGATCATTTAATTTAAGGTTATATAATTGAACATTGGATATCATTCTTGTAATGAAAATTTATTTACATTTATAATAAATACCCTTATTACAATTGCATAATTTTTCAAATGTGCCTGATTTTGTGAAATGAGTATCTGAATTTTATTTTCAAAACTATATGTAAATATGTTTTATTCTTTCAGAAATTAGTATAAAAGGTTACAAATAAATTAAATTTTCAGAAATGAAATTTCAAAAAAATGTAAAGTACAAATTATTTGAATGTTTTAATGAAAGCTATAGTTGGATGCTTCTTATTTTTTGAACTAATTGATTAATTGTTAGCTGAATAATTTCTTTTACAATATTGAATTACATAAATATTGAATTTTAATTTGTTTGCATTAAGTACGTGAATTAATTATTTACGTTCCCACTGGGCACGAAATTTAAGAACGTGATTGAAACGACCTAAAACCGTTTCTTGGACGTAAAAGAAAAAAAACGTTATTTGAACGTTTCAAGTACTGTCCTAAGTCAGACCAAATAATGCTCAGAAAACGTTTTATGTTTAAAATACGTCCTTGAAACGTCTCTGGAACATTGCATGTTCAAGGAACGTTATTTGGGCTGACTTAGGATCTTTTTAGAACGTTCTAATAACGTTTCCGGACATTTGTGCCCACTGGGTTCAGGGTTATGTAATTGAATATTGACTACATTTTGTATAATAAAAGTTTATTAACATTGAAATTACCTATTTTCCAATTATGTAATTTCTGTCAATGTTTGTGATCTTGTGAAATAATTATCTGAATAAAATGTCCAAAATTATATCCAAATATGATTGAATTTTTTTTCAAATTACGATGAAAGTACGTACTATAGAACGTTACTAATAATTCATATTTTCAGAAATAAATGTGAAAATTTGAAAAAATGTGAAGTAAAAATTATTTGAATGTTTGAATGAAAATAATCGATTAATGCTTTTTATGTTGTGAACAGATTAATTAATTATTAGCTGATTCATTTTTTCACAATATTAAATAACATAAAAATTAAATTTTAATTTGTTTAAATTAAGTAAATAACTTGATTATTTACTTGAAGGCTATGCAATTGAATATTGGCGATAATTTTTATAATAAAAGATTATTTATGTTTAAAATACCTCTATTCCAATTGTATAATTTTCCCTCACCCCCTCCCCCGCCCCGCCACAGCGCCACAAATATGACCCAAAAATCAACAAACTAAATTTTTACGTATTATTGTTACTTTTTAGCAATTTCCGTCCTCTTTTTCATACAAATAATGTTTAATGGACAATTTTAATATTTCCCATTAATTTTTAAACAGTTTTCAATTGTTTAAACAAATGTAACTTATTTGAACAATTATTTGTTCCCAAAAAATATATAAAATAATCGTATTTTCTGATTTAAATGTAGTACTTTGTCATTGTTTGAAGTCGTAAATTTGTTTAAAAACATTATGTAATTATTTAAACAATTACTTATTGTGTATTCTCAAAAATTTCTAAACATTGACCCAGAGATGTCCAGTTTTTTCTCAAATTGGTATCCTATTCTGCTTTTTGTTAAATAATTATATAATTTTGATACACATCTTTGAATGTTTAATAAATTTATATTTGTTCAAACAATTTTGATTTGCTTGAGCAGCTTTTTTTCGATAACTTTAAAAAAATAAAATAAAATACATATAATTATTTTTCTCACTGCATAGTGTATAGAAAGAATATATTAACCCTTTTTTAATTGTTAAAACAAATATAATTTGTTTAAACAATTATTTTTCCAACAAAATCTTTTGAATCGTATTTTCTGAATTAAACATAATATTGAATAATTTCGAGTCTTGGAGCAGCATATTTGAAACATGTTCAACGCTGCATGTGTGAATTACAAAAATAACTTGAAAACAGTCTTATAAATAATCGTATAAAGCTAAAACGAAAATCAGCGACATGTTTTCATATTTTTTAACAAATATGAAAATGAAAAAAAGCAATCTGTTGAAACTTGAATCATAATTTGCATTAGTGAATGTACTTTTTTTATAGTATAATTATGATAAAGATTGTAAGAATATGAAGAAAGCAATAATAAATACACTTTTATAATTTGAATTTTATTATGACTTTTGTGATTTATTTAATAATGCGCCAAGAAAGATGTAAGCCATCCATACTCGAATTGAAGGAAATTTGAAGAAAAAAAACAATAATTATATGTATAAACAAGAACATAAAGTTTTTAGCAGAATCTATTACTCCTCGAAATCATTCAATATTATGTTTAATTGAGAAAATACGATTTGAAAAGTATTTTTGGAAAAGTAATTGTTTAAACAAATTATATTTGTTCAAACCATTAAAAAATGGTTAATATATTCTTTCTATACACTGTACAGTCACAAAAATAGTTATATGAATTTAATTTAATTTAATTTTTGTAAAGTTATCGAAAAAAAACTGCTTAAGCAAATCAAAATTGTTAAAAAAAATAGAAATTTATTAAAAATTGAAAGAAATGTATCAAAATTATATAATTATTCAACAAAAAGTAGCATAGGATACCAATTTCAGAAAAAACTGGACATCTCAGGGTCAATTTTTAGAAATGTTGAGAATAAACAATAAGTAATTGTTTAAATAATTACAAAGGACTTAAAGATTAAACTTTTAGAATTGCGCATTCAAAACCATAATTTTAAATTAAAATTATAGAAATTTTAAAGGCGATAAATATATTATTGATAAGTATCATATAATGCAGTATCAAGTGACATTCGAAAAGACTGCATAGATTTTTTTACTAAAAAATGTGATTTCTCTATCTCTCTCAAAAAAAATAAATCATTTTTACTAAAAACTTAAAAAACGCGCGAATTATAAAAATACGGGAAATCTCCCGGTGTAATATTTTTCTCCCGGCTTTATCCCGGTTTTCTCCCGGTGAAAGTTTCTCCCAGCTTTCTCCCGGTTCTCCCGAGTGAGTGACCATCCTGATTAAAGGTTTCTATACAAAAAAAAAAAAACATTCAGATCTCTGGAAATCTTTGAAATCCTTTGAAACCTTTTAAATTCTTGTAGAATCAAAAAATACTTTAAATTTTGTGAAGTTCTTCGAAATACCTTAAAGTCTCTTGAAACTATGTTTAATTTAATTTATTTCAGAAATCTGTCTAGAAACCGTTAAAATTGAGTTTAAAATCTTTGGAAATCCTAACAAATTTGTTGAGATCCCTTAAAATTTTAGAAATCTCTCGAAATGTTAGGGAATCTGTTAAAATAACTTAAAACCTTTTAAAATTCCGTAAATTCTTTGAAACCCTGGTAGAAATTTTTTTTACAAGAATGTACAACATTTCTAAAACTGTAATTTTTTGTTAAAACATGTACTTTTTTGTAAAAAAATGTACAAAATTTAACAAAAAATAGAGGTAAATACAAATAGCTAAAAAAATAAAAAATTTGTATAACTTTTTATTTTTTTTTTTACTTTGTTGTAAAAATCTACAAGGCATTACAGAAAATTATAAAATTTTACATTTTTTAATTTGGATGTTTGACGTCATAAAAACACTTTTAATTTTAAGTAAAATTATTGTAGAGAATTACAAATATTTACAAAAAAATAACAGATTTCACAAGAGTTGAAATATTGGGAAACTGTACTTAAAATTATGTTTTATATACTGATAGTTTATTGTAGAAATGTACAAAATTGAACAAAAAAATATACATTTTTACAAACAATACTTTTAGAATTTGGATCAATGTTTCGACTTGTACTTTACTGTCAATTTTTCTAATATATGTAAGATATAAGTTTCTACAAGAAACTACAGTTTGAAAAAAATGTTAAACTTTTACCAAGAACTCTTGCTATTATAATAAATCACATTGAACTCTAATTTGATTATCGAAAATTAAAGAAATGAACAATAATTAACTTTGCAGGACGATTCTGAATCTCTTCAAAATTAATCAAGTTACATCTTTTAATTTTAAAAATAGAAATTTTACAATTTGAAAGCCTCAGTAGTTAAACAAATGTAAACATTCGATTGAAGCTTTATAAACTATTCTTAATTTAAAAATAATTTGAAAAACTAAACGCTCTTATTCAATTCCAAATCCTATTCAAATAAGGAACAGTGTCGGGGGTTGTCAGCAAATAGCCTTGTTCCTAAATCCCGAGTATTTAAACATAAATAGTCAGGGCCTCAACCGTTTCCAAGTCGATGAAACAGTGAGGGTGATAATGGATATTCTTACAAAGTAAGCATCATGAGTTTCGGGTCCAAGCTATGTTTAAGGTTCTGTTTCAGGCTGAGTTACCAACATTAGGTAATTACCGTCGGCCGTTAATAGTATACATCCCCAGCTTTACATGGAGAATACATCGCTACATCAGTAGCCTACCTGTCCAATCTCGTGTAAATATCTAATGACGTATATATGCAGCACGTTAACGAAAAAAAGCTGTGCCATTTCAATACTCACTGGGATTCCCCTAACGTCCAGAGGTATTCCCTGCAAGTGTCATGCATCTAACTTAAACGCAGGATTGCCCTATTTCCACAAGTACCGCGCTGTAACCGCAGTACCGCTGCACCGCGTGTGTAAGCTGTCGTGTCCGCAGATTGTAGAAAAATTGAGAAAGAGCAATATCGGTCGGTGATTCGTTTCTTGTTTTTGGAAAGAAAATCGCGCAGCGAAATCAAAGAGCGTTTGAATGCTGTCTACAGTGACTTTTCTTCTTCGAATACGACCGTCAAAAATTGGGTCAACGAGTTTCAACGTGGTCGCACGTCGGTTTTTGATGAGCCACGCCCAGGTGCCCGAAAACGGCTACCACGGAGGATAACGTGACAAAAATCCATGATCTCGTATTGGCAGAACGCCGATTGAAGTTGCGCGAGGTAGCTGAGACATCAAGCATCTCAAAAGACCGCGTGATAACCTGCATGATATGTTGGGCATGAGACAGTTGTTGTGCGATGGCTGCCGCGTTTGCTGACTCCGGACAACTAGCGCAACCCTCAGACCATTTCAGAGCAATGTTTGACGCCGTTTAAGCGTAATCCGAAGGAGTTTCTGCGTCGTTTCGTGACTGTCGACGAAACATGGCAATACTGGTACACACCAGAGACCAAGCAGCTGTCGGAACAGTGGGTTTCTCCAAAGGAATCTGCTCCGAAGAAGGCAAAGACGGTCCCATCGATTGGAAAGGTGATGGACATCGTTTTCTGAGATTCACATGGTGTGATCTACATCGACTACCTGGAGAAGGGAAAAACGATCACAGGGCTCTACGGTGCCGAATTACAGGGCCGATTCGACGCCGAATTGCAAAAAAAACGGCCTCATTTGGCAAAGAAAAAAGTGCTCTTCCACCATGACAAAGCACCGGTTCACACCTCCGCCGTCGCCCTGGTGAAATTGTTCCAATTAGGCTACGAGCCCCTGCCGCATCCACCATATTCTCCAGATTTGGCCTTGTGCAACTTTTTTTTGTTTCCCAATTTAAAAAAGTCACTCGCCGGGCAGAACTTTCAGTCGAATGAGGAGGTTATCACCGCCACGGAGGCCTACTTTGCAGACCTCCAGAAAACGTATTTTTCAGATAAGTTAAAGACTTTTCTCAAATCATCAGGGCTTAATTCAGGTACAGAGGGTTTAATTTTCGCAAGCCAGGAAAGTGTCCTTTCCACCACAACCACCGCAGGGGCCTATTGAGAGAAACTGCCATCGGAAAATGACATTGGCTCCCAGTAGAACCGCGGTAAATCACACTTATGGCCTCGTCTTACAACCGTGAGACGGATGGTCACAGGACACGATGAAATCACAACGAAAGGCCGGCGATACCCCCGTGTGTCTTGAGGACACGAAGCCTATCAGACGGATCAAGTCAGGAAGTTAGCCTAACGATCGGCCAACTCGTCTAATGGCCAAAGACCTTTCAGGATATTAGTCTCACTTTATTTCAATGAAAAGGAGTTCAGAGTAAAGGTACACATTTGTATTTCAAATTACGTGAACTGTGAATTACCTTATTTTATTTCATCATTATTTTTGAAATACGCAAGACTTTTATTACTATACGGTAACAATAAGTTTTATAAAGTTTATGGAACTAATTCAAGAGTAGCGGTTATAAGCGATAACTGAACAGTTTCATATAATTTCAGAAACATTCTAGATAAAATGTAGAATTTTTATTTTCTGAGTATTAATTTGCCAAAGCAGTTTCGCTTTTTCATTATTTTCGAAAATATTTACTTTCAAATTTTCGCAAAACATTTAGTTTCTATAAATGTTCTTTATTTTTTTCATAATGTTTATCAATTATATTTAAAATTAGAATTATATGTGAAATTTCAGAAACGAAGAATGTTATTTTCAATCAGAATTTTCAAACAGAACATTGGCTTAATGCAAAAATATTTTTTTCTCCTCAGAATAGAATATGATATGTTTAAAGATTTTTTCATGTAAAAAATTATAAATAAAGAACAGTATTAAAAGTAACATTCAATTTTGTACAATTTGCTCTCATTTGACCTTTACACTTGCATACAACCCGAGTCGAAATTTTGGCCCTACTTCAGACCTGCATGACTCCATTTCAGGCCTCCTTTAGTCCTGCTTAGCCCTCCACGTCCTCTTTTAAATCCCACGGGACCTCGAGGCCCTCTTTTGATTTGCTTACGTCCTGACGACCTATGTGCTTTTCGCGTATTTATATAATTTAATTATTCTATTTAATTACATATTTATTATAATTAGTTTATTTACACAATTTGTTAATATGCATAATAAAAACATTTATGGTACATCAGGCAGAGCTATAAAGTTAGTTTCTCTGAAATTCGAAAAAAGTCAATACAAATTTGAAATTTGTTAATATCTTCTGTTCTGCTTTTTATTGGTAAACACTTATGGCACATTATTTATTTGTCCAATTTTGAGTATTCGAACCATAACATGACAATAGAAATTTGTAGTGTTTTTCGGAAAATATAAAAAACAAATTATTTTTAGCTGCAGATTTGAGTAATTTCACATTTTCGTTAGAAAAAATTATATATATATATATATATATATATGTGTGTGTGTGTGTGTGTGACTATGGAATTTTCTAATGATATTTTTCTGATTGAAGCTGATAGTGCTTTTGAAATTTTTGGGAGAACATTTTTTCTCCAGAAAATTTTCCCTCAGAAAATTAACTATCGAATTTTTTTATGTTATTTTTGTTATTGTAGCCGATAGTACTTTTGCTACTTTTGGGAAAAAATTTTTTCTTCAGAAAATTTTTCCTCAGAAAATGTGCTATGGAATTTTTTAATGTTATTGTTGTTATTGAAGCCGATGGTGCTTTTGACATTTTGGGGGAAAAATTTTTTCTTCAGAAAAGTTTTCCTCAGAAAATTTACAATCGAAATTTTCAATGATATTGTTGTTATTGAAGCCGACAGTGCTTTTTAAATTTTAGGGAAAAAATTGTTTCTTCAGAAAACTTTTCCTAAGAGAATTTACTATCGAATTTTTTAATGTTATTGTTGTTATTGAAGCCGATAGTGCTTTTGACATTTGTGGGAAGAAATTTTTTCTTCAGAAAATTTTTCCCCAGAAAATTTACTATCGAATTTTTTGAAGTTATTGTTCTTTTTGAAGCCGATAGTGCTTTGGAAATTTTTGGGAGAAAATTCTCCCTCAGAAAATTTACTATCGAATTTTTTAATGTCATTGTTGCTATTGGAGCCGACAGTGCTTTTTAAATTTTAGGCAAAAAATTGTTTCTTCATAAAATTTTTCCTTAGAAAATTTACTATCGAATTTTTTAATGTTATTGTTGTTATTGAAGCCGATGGTGCTTTTGACATTTTTGGGAAAAACTTTTTTCTTCGGAAAGGTTTTCCTCAGAAAATTTACAATCGAAATTTTCAATGTTATTGTTGTTATTGAAGCTGATAGTGCTTTTGACATTTTTGGGAAAAAATTTTTTCTTTAGAAAATTTTTCCCCAGGAAATTTACCATCGAATTTTTTAATATTATTCTTGTTATTGAAGCCGATAGTGCTTTTGACATTTTTGGGAAAAAATGTGGTCTTCAGAAAACATTTCCTCAGAAAATTTACCATTGAATTTTTTAATGTTATTGTTGTTAGTGAAGCCGATAGTGCGTTTGACATTTTGGGGAAAAAAATTTTTCTTCAGAAAACATTTCCTCAGAAAATTTACCATCGAATTTTTTAATGTTATTGTTTTTATTGAAGCCGATATTGCTTTTGACATTTTTGGGAAAAAATTTTTTCTTCAGAAAATTTTTCCTCAGAAAATTAACTGATGAATTTTTTAATGTTATTGTTGTTATTGAAGCCGGTAGTGCTTTTAACATTTTTGGGGAAAAATTTTTTCTTCAGAAAATTTCTCCTCAGAAAAATTACTATAGAATATTTTAATGTTATTGTTGTTATTGAAGCCGATAGCGCTTTTGACATTTTTGGGAAAAAATTTTCTTCAGAAAATTTTTCCTCAGAAAATTTACTATCGAATATTTTAATGTTATTGTTGTTATTGAAGCCGATAGTGCTTTTGACATTTTTGGGAAAAAAATGTGCTCCGAAAAGCTCTTGTAGATCCGGAAAAAGTTCTCCTTCCACCTTTGCACATTAAATTAGGCTTGATAAAGCAATTTGTCAAAGCGTTACTGAAAGAAGGCAAATGTTTCAAATATATGTAAAATAAATTTCAGGCTTCATCAGACGCAAAACTAAAACAGGGCGTTTTGACTGGTCCTGACATTAAATAACTCATAAGAGATGAGAATTTTGTGAAAGAAATTAACGTTAAGGAAAAGAAAGCATAGGAAGCCTTTAAATATGTATTATCTAAGATTCTTGGCAATGAGAAGAATCCGAACTTCAAATCAATCGTTGAGAATATGCTGCAAAAGTTTCAAAAAATTTGGCTGCTTAATGAGCTTGAAGGTTCACTTTCTGCATTCATATCTGGCCTATTTTCCTAAAAATCTGGGTGCTGTTAATGAAGAGATGGGCGAAAGATATCGTCAGGACATCAAAGAAATGGAAAGAAGATATCAAAGAAAATGGACTTCTACTATGATGGCAGATTATTGCTGGATGTTACACCGTGTTGAACCCAATAAAGAGCACAAAAGGAAAAGTGCGACGCAGAGCATCAAGGGACAGAAGAAACTTCGACACGCGGATTAAAGCCGTGAGTATTTTATGTACTTTGCTGGAGGGAGGCGGGGGGTTGAACATGGATCAATAGCCTTGTGTACTACCTTTTGAAATTGCAGGGAAAAAAATTGAAATCAGTACGGTTTTTGCTAATTGAAAAATTTGTGATTTGCAAAAAATCCTGACGTGATGGTGCAAAACGAAGGTCAGTTTCAGATTCAGCGCCGAAAAATGCATAGGAATCAATAATCAAAAGTTAAAACACAACCATTGCAGGTTTGTATTATTTGCGAGTTTACAGGTGGGCTATAGTTATTGATTAAGATAGGAAGAGTCGAAAAAGCTTAAATATAAAAAGCTCTACTTTCCAAAATACAAAAGACCGATTTCACCCGCCCTGGTGATGTTACGTAATTGTTTGGGGCTTAAATCTATTGTTTTCCGAGGCAAAATATGAGACACATATTGTCTGTTCTTCACAACAACAATTTTTTTACCAAAGTTAATTATTTTTATTTGAAAAGTCTACCATTATAGTTTGGGCTCAGAATACATCTCTTTTGTTTGAAAATTCTACTGTTTGGTGGAAAATTCATTATTTTTATGAAAATTCGACTATATTGTGAAAAATCGAATATTTTGTTAAAAAGCCATTTTTTAGTCGAAAATTCAACTGGTTTGTTGAAAATTCGTTTTTGAACAGAGAATTTATCCTCTATGTTGAAAATTAATCTGTTGGTAGAAAAGTCATCTTTTTTGCTTGAAAATTCAGGAGCTAGGTAAAAGATGCAACTTTTTTGTTGAAAGTTCAAAACTTATTTTTTTTACATTCTCATCATTTATGATTTTGAAACTATTAAAATCGTCCGAAATTTCACACCTCATTTTTTTAACGGATCTGATGACGCTAAAAATATGCTTGGTCAAAGTTACCCTACTTTTGAAGACTAACTTCTCGGTTTGTAACGATTGTTTAAGAATTAAAAAGTAAGATTTCAATACAAAACGCTTTTTTTCTAGTATATTGAGAAATTTAATTCCAATTTTCACTAGATATCAAGTGGGGCTCACGTGTAAGGGATCTTTAAAGATAATTGAAAAGGAAATAAATCTTTAAAGATCAACTGGGAGTGAAAATATTCATCGATTTTTTGCAATCTTTTTTTAACTTACTCGTAATAATATAACGAGACTAATGTAGTATATTCAAATTTAATTAAATATTATAGTACACATTTTTTATTTTTCTTTACTGTGTCTAATCTCAAACAAACCAAATATTTCTTGAATTTCCACACAATTATTTAAATTTGTAATAAAATCTATTCTATTTTGAAGCATATGGGTAAATTTTGAAAAGGAAAATATCACTTTTAAACAGAAAATTTCATTTTCAACCAAATAGTTCAATTTAAAAAAAAATCAATTTTCAAAGGAACAATTCAACTTTCTAATAAAATATTAACATTTTCTGTCCAAACAAGAAACCGATTTGAAACAAAACAGTTCCATTTTCAACGAAAGATATCAATTTTAAACCAAAATGATGAACCTTGGAACAACATAACTGAATTTTTAACACAGTAGTTCAACTGTGAAGGAAGTAGTTACATTTTAAAACAGGAAAGATGAATTTTCCACTGAAAAAAGCTGAATCCTCAGTAAAATTCGATTTATTTTCTACCAAAATGGTGGAATTTTCAAACCTCAAGAAATGCGATTTTTTATCCAAGAGATAAATGTTGAAAAAAACAAGTCGAATTTTTAAACAAGAATCGAAACAAATGTCGACCAAATTCTTGAATTTAGTAGGCAAGAAGACGAATTCTCTTAAAAGTAGTTGAATGGTAAAACTAACAATATGATTTTTCAAAAAAAGAATTACTTTTCAAACAAATTAGTTTACCTTTCTACCAATATAGTGGAAACTTAAAAGCAATACATGATTACAAGTAATTACATTTTTAACCAAAACAGATTAATTCTCAGCGAAAAATGTAATAGTTTATATTACTTTAACTACAAAACATTTTAATTTGAAATCAACTACAGTTGAAGTCAACAAAAAAAGACGAATTTTCAAAAACAAAGTAGTTGAATCCTGATCAAAATCAGATTCATTTTCTACCACAGTAGTTGAATTTTCAACCTAAAAATGGCATTTTTTACAAAAAAGATACATTTTGGAACAGAAGCGTTCTATTTTGACGCAAGAAACAAGAAAAAATTCCACTACATTATCCATGTCAACCAAAAAAGACAAATTTTGAAAAAATTGATAAATACATCCTCAACGCGTTTTTGAACACAAAATTAATTTTTCGATTTCCTTGGAGTTACCTTTCGCATTAACATTCGCGATTAATTTGTATTTCGAAGTAGCATAACGATAGATCGGCATTGTTTGCCGACCCATTGTCGGGTGCTCTGCGCGTTCGATCGTTTTGAACCGCATCTACAACTTTTTGGGGTTTTGGTGGTGTCATTGTTGTTCCCACGAGCAGCTAGGGAAAGGGTACATTTGTATAAATTTTTACAAAATATGAGCGCAACTCTCATACTACGCGGGGTGCACATGGTAGCCGCACATGCGCAAATAAACTTCCGTTAATTAGGTAAAATGGTCTATTATAATTTTATCCGTTTCTTTTTTTGCCACCTGCACAAAATTCTTTTGCCTAAACAACTGGAAGGCTTGGTAGGATAAGAGTAATGATGCATTTACGTGCTACGCGAGTTTCATTATTTTTGCTCTTTTTAATTATTTTGAAGTATGAAAATTAATATTGGACCTTCATAATGATTTTTGTTTTATAATTTATATTATTTTACAATTAGAATATCCATTAGTCATCCTTACAATTTCACACCACTTTTTTTATGTGCAGAAAAATTATTTTGTACAAATATTTAGCCCTTAAAGGTTCCAATAAGTGTTTCACAGTTCTAATGTATACAGATTTTTAGGATATTACAATTATTATACTGTTCAATTGTAAAAACTTCAAAGATTTATTGTACCTTTCAACGGAAAGAAAAATAAATATTGTAAACCACGTGCTTAAAAAATTTGCATTCCACCAATTTCAAGTCCCATCGGCATTTCTTTTTTTTGTACTCTTCGATTCTTTTTATTAATGTAATTACTTTTTATTAAATTTTATTTTGTTTCCAGCTTTATTCCATTCACTCATTAACAATAAACTAAATTTTATATGACTTTTATTAATATTTTTTTGTTCTCTTCCATGCCACATTTGAATCTCCCGCATATCCCGATCCGTCCCGAGTGATCCCGAATCAAAACATCCATAAAAAATGGCGGTTCGGGCGTCTTCGAGTAGGCACACGCGTTTTCCATTGAATCCTGTATCCAGTGTATTATATATATCAGTGGTTCCAGCGGAATGTTTCCAAACGGCGGACATTTTACACGTTCAGGGAACGGTCCAAAAGTTCCCGCGGAATGTTCCAGGAACGTTCAGTGCTATTGGAAAGCAGAATAGTTTCTTTTTTACCATAGTGGACAAAACTAGAGATGCCTCTAAGAATAACTTTCCTGACAGAGTGATGTCATCTCGATTTTGTTCATATTTGCTTGCAAATTTTTCGACGGAAACTTTACATTTTCTTATCAGGAAGCCTCATTACGATCGGACCTCTCCTTCTGCGATATGGGATACACAACGAAGTAGGATCAAATTCGAAATGATACTTTCAAAAAATTTCTTTTTATTGTATGAAGTAGGCAGAGAGATTTCGTTTCTTTTAAACGACAAGTCATACTTAAAGTTTCGAAACAAACAAACCCTCTCTGTCTATCTCATACGATAGACAGAGAGGCTTCGAAATGATCATTTTAAATTCGATCGGATCTCGTTGACTTTTCGGAATATAATTCTTTTAATATACATCATATATACATATTACGTGTCATACATCAAATTTATAAGTATGATTGCCGCCAATTCAATAATTACTGCCCTTTAAAGAGAATAATCTTCCCGTAGAGTTGTCTAACGCTTTGAGATTTGTCTATAATCCGAGAGCAGTTATAATTTACACGTAACTTCAAATACTTAGAAACTGCTCTCTCATCCGTTTCTGAAAAATATCTTATTATTATTGAAATTAATTTTTTAAATAAAAATCATGCAAAACTTAGTAGGGTCGATAGTAAATTACGTGTAGAAATTTCTCTCGTAATCTTAGAATTATTAAATGCTTCTGTGGGACAGAAAAAAAACTTAAAATTAGATTTATTGGTAATTAGACCATTTCACAATGACTAACTGATCGTCTGCTGTGTCGAATAACGGGTATGCAAAATGCATTCGTGTCCTTATGAAAATCATGACTTACGCAATTTCTCAATAAAATATTATAGATTATGGGTTGCTGAATTTATTCTGAAAATTGATATTAAAAAAAATTTGATAACGAAAAAATTTGTATTTTTTTTTTGTGGAAAAATACAAATTTTTTTATAATATGTTTATGATCACTATTTCAAATGCAAAAGTTTTTATGAAGATTTATATTTTATCAATGACACGAAACTTATTTAACATATAATTTTAATGTTAATTGTAGCATATTTTTAATTTTTGATATTCTAATATTTAAAATTAATCAACTCTTAAATTTTTTGCTTACACAACTTTTTAAAAATTTGATGTTAAGTTGGCGGTTTTTACTAAAAATTGGGATATTTTTAAACTAAAATTATTACAATTTGAATAAGATTTATAATATTTTAACAATTTTTAATTAATTTAGTGTTTTTCGTCAAAAATTGGTATTTTTAATTTAAAATAAACATATTTCAAACATTTCAAAGAGGATTCACAACTTTGATTAAGAATTTTAGGTTATATTGCCGGTTTTGATCAAACATTGGGATATTTAAAAACACAATTTATTATAATTTAAACAAGATTCAGAATATTAAGAATTTTCGTTTGTGGACAAAGACAATTTTTTTATAATAAGCTTATAATCACCATTTCAAATGCAAAAGTTTTGATAAAGATTTAAATTTTATCAATGACATGAAATTTATTTAACATATAATTTTAATGTTAATTGTAGCATATTTTTAATTTTTGATATTCTAATATTTAAAATTAAGCAACTCTTGAATGATAAAATGAAAAAACAATTAGTGAAATATATTAAAATAATTCAAACTTATCAATACTTAACATTATTGAAATTTTAAATCGATTCACATTTCATTCAATGTAATAAATTCCTTCTTATATTGATTCGTTCTGAAAGTTGATTAAAAAAGAATGTGTTTTTTAAAAGAAAAATACAAATGTATAACAAGTATAATATGTTAAATAAACTTTGTTTCATTAATAAATTAATAATCACACATCACTACTTTCCAACCGAGCAATTCACGCCTACCCCGAAAGGGAAACGACCTAATGATATAATAATAATAATAATAATAGTAATAATAATAATAAAGATATAAATAACCTGGGAAATATAAAAGGGATTAGGTTTTATGGCATTCTATTCTTGGACCCCCAATAAAAGGATTATCGCTCGAACCCAAGATATGACGATTTCTGAACATTTCTCGTGAATTCTGACTTTCCCTGACGATTTCTGTCGAGAAAAGTAACAAAAGTGGTCAGCAATCATCAGAAGTCCTGACATTTTTTCTGGCGATTCCTAACTCTTTTCTTAGTAGGGCTGGTCATTTATTTCTAGTACTGCCTCCCTTCAACTGTATTTCAAATTAAAAAATAAAAATCACGGTTGTGTTTCACACACAGTTATTTAGCAATTTATTCATTATCAGTAAATATTATGAATTCTTTACACATATATGACAAGTAATAAATATCGCGTGTATCGCAGGCTGCAGGGTTTCTCAGGGATTCAAACTTAAACCCATATACTTAATCTAACTCTTATAAGACGGCAATATTCGAGCTCGGCTACTTTCGCACTTAAGAATGTTTAAACAATTCCCGTAAACAAAACAATGGCTGTACAACTATTTTTTAAAATAATTTCTGTCTCGAAATGAAAATGCTACAGATTATGAATATATATATATATATATATATATATATATATACATAACAATTTTAAGTAAACTGATTTAATGATTTTTTATACTTCTCTTATGAAAATAAATCTTTAGGTATAAGCAATTACGTTTGCTTGAGGTTCGTTGCCAAAAAGTTGTGTTTTTACTGTTAAAGAAAAATTATGAAGTATTTAAAAAAAATTAATTCCAACCCCAAGTTGAACAAAAATACTGATTTGAGAAATCATCAAAAATCGTTTTTTTTTTTGCGGTGATAAGTTTTATAAATGAGGTTCCGGGTGCAATAACCGATGGGACGTTCGGCTTTGCATTCCTTGCCTCCCATTCGAGATAAAGTGACGCGAAAAATTGAAAAAAAAATCGGAAAAAATATGAACATATAGAGCTTAATGAAGAGCATAATTTTTGCGCAGACAATTTTTTTCCGATTATAACTTTGTGAGAAATAAAATATAAACTGCAAATTTCTACGAGTGGAATTTAATGCGTCTTTTAAAATAAACTCGCCGTAACTTTTTTCATTTCAACGAAATCCGTCTTTTACACACGTGTTGATTCGCTTCGCTTCAGTTTTCAGAGATTCCTTGAGTATCTCAGATTTTTATTTATAAAAAGTTGGCATGTCGTAAGAGTGTTTGTGGCCATTTTTTGTTGTGACTTTCAACTTGTTGTTAATTCGTTCAATTGTTTCTAATCGGTGCAAGCTTCTTCAAAAAATTTATTTTTATTACGTTTCAATTACGATACCATGGGAGCGTGTCCGGAGTGCAACGTAGTGATTTCAAGAGGTGGTTCTAACCAAAAAGATGAATTTTCTACCATGATTATTAATTTTCCTCGAAAAAAGACGAATTTTCAACGAAATAGTTACACTTTCAACCAAAGAAATGAATTTTCAACGAAAATGATAAACTTTGAATGAAATAAAATTAATTAAAAAAACAATAGTTTAACTTTTAAACAATTAAATAAATTTTTAATTGAAACGATGAATTTTCTACCATGAAGATTACTTTTCTCCCAATAAAGACAAATTTTCAACAATATTCATGAATTCTCAACAAAATACTTACATTTTCAATCCAAGAGATGAATTTTTAACAAAATAGTTAATCTTTTACCCAAGGAGTAGATTTTTCCACAAAAAATATGAACTATTTACAAAAAATGCAATAACTGATGTTTCAACGAAAAAAATTTTATTTTAAATTAAAAAAAAATGAAATTCATTAAAAAAAGACGAATTTTTACCGAAATAGTTGAATCCTGAACCAAAAGAGAATGATTTTCAATCAAATAGTTGCAATTTTAATAAAAAAAAGATTAAATTTCAATCAAAAGAGATGAATTTTTAAACATCTTTTGAACGGCCTTAAGTTATTCCCAAAATTTTGAAAAATCTTCAAGAATTGAACAAAAATGTCGTAAAATTTTCCAGATTTCTTTCGAGATTTTACAAAATCTACTGAAGTTTTTTTGAAATCTTTTGAAATCAATTTTTCAAAATGAAACGTCATTGAAAATGTTTCCAGAAATCTTAAGAAAAGTTTTTGATTGTCTTGAAACCTCGCAAAATTCTTGAAAAGCTTCGAAATTTGTTTTCGAATTCTTCGAAAGCTTATATTTTGTTTACAATTTTTTGAAATCTTTTCCAATTCTAAATGTCTTTTGAAATGATTCGAATTTATACTAATCTTAAGAAAAGTTTTTTTTCTTCAAATCTTTTAAAATTCTTAAAAAGATTTGAAATCTTCAAAAGTTATATATAATTTTTATTTTTTTTCAATCTTTTCAAATTTCAGGTTATCTTCGGATCTTTTTAAAACTTCCAAAAAATCAATCCCCACTATGGGGCGCTCTGGCCAATCATAGGCATCGTAGAGAAACTATATAAGAACAACATAACCTGAAACTTCAGTTTCAGGCCAGCCCTAAAGAAGTGAACTGCAATGTTCACGAAACATCGACAAGATTCGTAGTTTTGCACACGATTGAAACCAGAGGAAGCTTTAAATTTTTAATTTAAATTTATCATAATGAATCATCGTGAAAGCATTAAATCTATTATTTTGCAATATTTTTTTATATTTTTCTGTTGTGGAATTTCTTTTGAAATGTTTACAAATCTTTACCAATTTTCATTGAAAATTATACTTTTCAAAATAAAATATCATTTGAAATTTTCTCGGGAATCTTAAGAAATTTTTTTTACACCTGTCAATTAGCAGGTTCTTTCGACAGCCTGCTACACCTTTTTTCGAGCCACGTTGTTCGTACATCTCACGCCAAAAAGACTATGTATACAAAAAACGTTTCTCAAACTTCAGATCTGCAAAAATTCTATATATTCTTAAATGCACTCAACTTTCGGTTCAAGTATTACTCTTACAATTTAGTTTAGTTATCAGCATCATAACAGTGCTTCTGTCATTATAAATTTGTCACTATTTTTTAAAAATATGTATTTTTGGTGTGCCTGGACTTCGTGATATGTGTTATTATATTCGGAAGTGCAGTGTTTATGAAGCGATCCATATCAAACCCCGTACCGCATCTAGATTTATAATATATTTGACCTGACGTAGCAATTGTGTACTTAGCATCCGAAAAAATTTATCTTGACAGGTGAATGGAAAAAAGAGAGCGTCGGTATGTTCAACCTCAAAACTGGTCGTATTACGAAAAAAAAATATATATATAGGTTTTTGATACCCGCCCCGACCAGCAAAACCTCGGCTCCGCCTCGGCTTTGCAAAAGTCGGGCGGGCGATCGATTCCCATGCATCCGCTCAGCTGACCGAGAGCAGCGCGGTGCGGCGGCGCTACGCGAGGTGGGCAGGAGCGCGTGCTGATGTAGGCCACAAAAGAAAATGCATCCGAGCTAGCAGCCGACAACGCATTTTATTAATAAAACATTAATTATTAAACGTACTCTGGGCTGGGGATGAAGAAAAATAGTATACGACACATGGCCACAAATATTGGATGCCCTGGCGTGCGTGATATGAGGCCTCGGCTTTGCCTCGGCCTTCATATCACACACGCCCGGAAATCCAACTTTCTTGCCTTGGGTCGTAATATACGATTTGTATTGTTTGACTTATCAGAAAGAAATTATGTTTATAAAAAGGATTCGTAAAAGGCGGAATGCCGTTTTTGAAAATCTTGTTGAAATAACACTTCGGAACCTTCGCATCAGTATTTCCGAAACTTCCACCAGTGTCCCTAATAGCACAGAACGTTTCCGGAACATTCCGCGGGAACTTTCGGAAAGTTCCCGGAACGTGTAAAATGTCCGCCGCCTACGAACATTCCAAACCTAAATTATCGTTATTGTTATTATTATCAATAAATATCGCGTAAACCGTAAGTGATAGGTCCAAATCGATGTCAGTTTATGATATGGATATCAAATTAGAAATAGTATATGCGGCACTCAAAACTAAAAAATGACATCCATTTTCACCTATCTCTTACGGTTTACAAGATAATTGTTGCTAAAAATAAAAATAATGAAAGGTTCCCCTCAGGTCCCAATGAAACGTTCCTGGAACGTTCCGAAGGTGCCCGTGGAACGTTTCAGGAACGTTCCGTGCTATTAGGGGTGTGCATATCAATTCGTCCGTTCCGCGATTACTCATCTCACGCCGTGAAGGCAGTCGCCGACTTCTGAATCTCCAATGTCTTTATAACCGAATTGGGCTGGATCGAGAAACTCGCCCAGCGCTTGAGATCGGGTAGAAGTATTGTCCAAACGTCTGGGTGGACGGAAAATTTGAAAATAGAACTGATTAAAATCTGACGTGAACGCGCGCGTTTAATAAAATTAGTGTATTAAAACTCTGTGAACTATTGGGTTAATGTGGTTGCGGAAGACACGTGAAATTGTGAACGACATTTGTGAAGGAATTGGGTACCTCCAAACCCAAAATCAAAACTTTGTTGAAGTATAATTAGAAGTCCCTCCCCGAATTTCCAGTGATTGTAATTATTTATTTAAATAGACTTTATCTCCCTGACCTAATATTCGAGGTTTTGGCTTTCAAGCCATTCAAAGGCAGCAACGGACTCCACGTTTCTTCTCGTCCAATCATCGTTGGAACCAGCGGAATTGCATCGACACCACCGAAATCCGAACGTAACAATTGGTGACAGCTTCGGTGGGATTGCTGCATCGCGAACTTGTGTCAGTGTTGGCGTCGCTAAGTCAGGTCTGCGCGGTAGAAGAATAACTATTATATATATAAAGCGGTAAACACTTTTGAATGGACGGTCTTCAAGTCTGGGAAAGGCTTATTAAAAGCAAAGGGTGTCCTCGTATTTATTTGCAGCCACCTACTAGTAGGAAAAGCCTTCCTCAAGGAATGGAAATACTGGATGCCTTCCTGAAACAAAGCGAAAAGGGAAATAATGAAAAAAAATTATCAATAGCAAACAAGGAATTCAAAGGATGTCTCTTTTACTGAGTTAGGTAAAATAGATCTGATTTTTCACAACAGTGACGTGATTGAGTACTTTTGCGCGGAAATTGTTTATAAGGATCGTTGGGAAATTTATATATCCACCTCCATTGGAATTGTGAAATTTATTGAATATGTAAATGACAGTTCGGAAAGTGATGTTGAGGACTCATTTTATGGCTAATTGGAAGTAAAAAGGTGTAGCGTCACGGTTCATGAAAGTTATTATGAATTAACAGTAACATTTAGCGAAATAGGAAGTGCATTCATCCAAATACTAAAGAATCAAGCTTTGATTCTCTAATTTAAAAAGAAAAGAAAAACCTTGAGAATTTGAATTCTCAAGTGTTTGAGCGCCTTGATTGATTTCGAGTGTTGGTGGATACTCTTGGGACGATTACATTTAAGGCCCAGGACCCATCAGTGCGAGAGATTGAGAGAGGTAAAGCCAAGGCTCGAATCGGAAGCAGAGTCACCAGGCCTGTGAAAGGTTACGGCAACGAGGGACCCGCCCAGGAAGGGTTGTGGCAACGTGGGACCGGCCCAACAGAGGGTTACGGCAACGAGGGATCAGGATCTTAGACTCGTCAGGACTCTGCGAACAGGACCAGTTCTCCGATCAATACTTCGTTGGAATCTCAAGGACCGAATACAGAGGAGTTTCCAGAAGTAGTGACAGCGTGCTCAGAAGAGAGTTCTCTCATTTTTCCTAAAAATAATAGAAGCGTAAGAGGGGATTAAGTGAGTGAATATTCTTAAACTACTAGTTGAAAGGTCAACAAACTGTGAGTAGAAAACAAAACACTATATTCTTATTTTATTAATTATAACAGGGAGAAGCTGCAAGGATAATAGATTTAAAATCAATACCCTTAGAGCCGCAGAGCACCGATTTGACCTATAGAGAAAGAGTGGAGGAAGGTAGTACGAAGAGGGCAGCAGCTACGGACCGCACGAAAGTAGTTGCTTGGTGCCAAGCTTGAGTGAAGCTTGGGTGAGAATTTTTATGGCCACTTTTCACAAGTTTGGCCGGTATTTTGATGCGCTTATTACACCAATGTTTTGAGAGATGGCGCTGTGGTCTAAAGTCTCCTAGTGCTATGGAAGCGCACTGTAATCAAAATCTTTCTTATCTACGGAGCCTGAAGTAGCGATGCCGCTGCTCAATAGGTGGCGCTGCTGAACGCGTGGCGAGGCGTTGGCGTAAGAAGCTTGAGTCAAGCTTGGGTGAATATTTTGCCCAAGTCTGCCAATGTTGGTGCCAAGCTTGAGTCAAGCTTGAGTGAAAATTGTGATTGCCACTTCTCCCAAGTATGGCCCACGTACGAATTAGAGTGACCTAGCGTAAGAAGCAAGAAGTGTGCGGGGGTACCCACAATCGGTTGGAGGTGGAACTGAGCCGCCACTTCGCTTTGATTGTGTTAGAATTCTCTAACGCTCTGCCCCCCCCCCCTTCCAACTGATTGCGGGTTACCCCATGCACCAGTCACGTTGTCCAGGTGAAAAAAATCATATATAGATTATATATAGTGGGCAAGACAGTGATATGTTTCATTTGCTTCATAAATTTGTCCGTATAAAACCAATTAAAAATATCAGTGTTTTGTCCACTGCATATAAAGTATATATAACTTTTCCACCTGGTTGGACCCTTCCAGTTCCTACCTCCATATGGCGATAACTGCTTTATATGTATTTTTAAAACTATATTCTACTACTACTTAGATAATATGATCACTAAGTATTGCAGTCTTAACAATGTACTATTTCAATGAATTAATTCAGAAAAATTTATTTATCAATCAATTTATTTTGATAGCGTATAATGTTACATTAGGGTGGTCCAAATATATTTTTATGGAAACAATGATATTTAGAGGTGGCGCCAGCCCCATGAAGTTTAACGCGTATTTCCAATAAGAAACAAGAACGCTTTTGTAAATTTTACACAGAATCGTCAATATGAGTTGAGTCGAGTTGAAACTCAACATTTGTCTTTACGAATAGCCATGTCATAAGAATAAAATATTACTTGTCAACTATCACCACGATAAGTTTGTTTGATAGGGTTTGTTAATGTTTCAGCAATTTCCTCTTAAAATAGAGATAGGAAGTGTTGATTTTTTCAAAAAATGTCCTAACTTTGTCCAATTTCCAATTAGAGTGAGGTGATACTTGATTAATGCTAACAAACATAATTTCCTACACAAATTATTATTATTAATTTTAATGATATTCTATTAGAATAATGCTAGAAAAATAAAGTTTTGTCGATAATTTTCCACTTGTTGTCCAATTTTCAAGACAAAGGACAGATTTCTGGAAACTGACACAAGATCGCGACACTTCTTACCAGAAATATTAACCAGAATAGTTTTAAGCAAAAAAAATCAACCAGAGTTAATTAACTAGAATTTTCTAGTCATATTAACCATAATTTCGGATTAAACTAACCAATTAACGACCAAAACCTACAATTTTTTAAATTATGTTCAAGCCTCATTCTCATGACTGAAGAAGAGAAATTTCCAAACAAAAACCATGTTTCCTTGTAGTTTTGGGCATGCTATTCAAGAATCCGTGGTCCTAATGGAGTTTGGTCCAGTAGGAAATCCAATATGGCGCCAAATTTGGAGAAAAGTACAAAAAAATCGGGAATTCTTTTCTTCATACATTTTTTTCGAGCCAAAAGAGTATTGGGACTCAATCCTAACTATGATCAATGGTTGGGAATAGTTGAACTGCAAGAAAAAACTTGTCTCATCGATTTCGAATGGCTGCACTCTTCGCAAAATGACGGATCCAATATGGCGGACCTGAAATTTTGGAAACTCTACGATATTTGCACAACTGTGTACTCAGGGGTTTTCGGGGTCGCTGATTATGAATTTGACATCGAATTTTTTAATTCAAAATGGCGGACCCAATATGGTGGACATGAAATTTTGGAAACTCTACGATTTTCGCACAACTCTTTACACGGGGGTTTTCGAGGTCGCTGATTATGAATTTTATATCAAATTTTTGAAATTCAAAATGGCGGATCGAATATATCGGACCTGAAATTTTGGAAGCTCTACGATTTTCGTTCAACTGTGTATTTGAGGGTTTTCGGGGTCGCTGATTATGAATTTGACATGGAATTTTTGAAATTCAAAATAGCGGACCCAATATGGTGGACATGAAATTTTGGAAACTCTACGATTTTCGCACAAATTTGTACTCGGGGGTTCTAGGGGTCGCTGATTATGAATTTGACATTGAATTTTTGAAATTCAAAATGTCGGACCCAATATGGCCGACATTAAATTTCGGAAACTGCGATTTTCGCACAGCTCTGTACTCGGGGGTTTTCGGGGACGCTGATTATGAATTTCACATCAAAATTTTGCAGTTCAATATGGTCGAGCCAATATGGCGGACATGAAATTTTGGAAACTCTACGATTTTCGCACGACTCTATACTAGGGGTTTTCGGGGTCGCTGATTACGAAATGCACATTGGACTTTCAGAATGTCATATATCGCATCGAATATGGCATCCACCCCGTACTCCACATAGGTAGGAACGGAACGACTTTTGCGTTTTGTTTGCGACATGGCGATGTTAGTAAAAATAAATCAAGCAGACAACGTCGGGTCGATTGCATCGGATCTTCATTTGTTTCATACACTGCATTCAGATCGAGTTATAAAAGACACTGTAAACATTCCGTTTTGAATTGATTGGACGAGTTTCAATACCAAGTTCCTGGAATATTCAGTTATTTATTTTTACTACCATCGCCATGTCGCATAAGAATTACCTTAACGAAATGCAAACTCGCCAAAAATGGCATAAATCAACTGAGGAACTAAAGGTTGGTTCAGTTATCATGCTGATGGATGACAATCTTGTATGTGCACGCTGGCCACTGGGTATGATCGTTGAGATATATCCTGGGAGCGACAACATCGCAAAAGTAGCTGACGTGAAGACCGCGAGCGGCATCTACAAGCGTAAACTTACCCGACTTTGTCTGTTACCAACTCCGCAAAAATCCCTTGATAGGGAATTGAATTCTCTTTGATATGAATGAAAATTGTATATTTCCTGTTAATACGTTAACTTTTTAGTTTCATAAGTCAAACTGAGAACTAGTCCAAGTAGATTAAAATTTGTAGATTCTTGTAAATACGTTAAAAACAACAACAACAAAATTTTTTTTTAATATCATTCAATGTTGACATTAGTTTTAAGAACAAACATAAGTTCATTTAATCTTATTTATCTTCGTTGTATCCAACTCTGCTTCGTTTGTTAAAATGTAATTTAATCTCATCCCGCAGCTTCCGCTGGGAGTATGTTCCGTCGGCACACTAGTCCCCGATTGTGAACCCGGATTTAAGAAGGAATGCTTACGTGTAGATCTCTGAGTTCGGGCCTGCTACGAAAGAGTGAGAGTAGGGAAAGAGTGTGCGTGCGCACGAGCGGCATTGGCTCATGATCACTCGTGTTTCAACCATCGGCCCGCGCAGAGTTCTCGTGTGTCCGTGACCGTTCCGTCCGCGAACGTACGACGCAACCAGTGCGTCGTCGCTTTTTTCCGCCTGCGAAAGAAGCTAAATCGACTTGGCTCCAACATATGCCGTAACTGCGGCTGACGTTGCTACCACTTGCGAAGCAACCTTTCAATCGCCACTTGCGCGATTGTCCAGTGTGAACGATTTGTTTGCGTTTGTTCTTGTTGCCCACCACGCGTGTGATGCCAACGCCGGTTCTTGTGCTTCGCGATTGTGTGTTCTTCCTTAAAAGTGTAAATAAATCCCTGTGGTGAATCTTTTCACCTTCGCGGATTATTCCACTAAAACTGTGTAAACTAATTGTTTTCCTTCAATAAATGGGTTTTTTTATGCCTCTTGTAGGCTTTTCCCCTAAAGTGAATTGTGTTATTTCAGATCCCATTTCATTAGTGCTTAACAACCTAATTTTATCTAAATTCATTGTTTTAATTCTTTTTCAAAAAAAAGTTCTTGAACTAAGTTGTCGAAACCTTTTCCGGCAAGACAATTTAAATAAAAACAATAATAATATAATTATTAATAATAATGATATTAATGAACTTGAGCTCTCAGTTTTATATTTTCATACTCTTCTGGATTAGCGTTAATATATATATATATATTATTTGACAAATTTTTTTCGAAAAATATTATATTATAATACAATTAAGCCATGCTCCAGATAATGTGACACATATCTGAGATATCATTTTCTCATGTAACAATCACCTGTGGAAATATATGTAATCACAAAATCCTCAAAATGACGGCCTTTATACACTTTTTTTCAAGTTAAAAATAGTATTAAATTACCTTGTCATAAAACAAGTTTTTTGAGTTGGGTAGGTGCCGCCGGAAAAGATATTTAAAACCACCCTTAGTGTTTCACAATCACAAAATCGTCAAAATGACGGCCTTTATACACTTGTTTTCAAGTTCAAAATGGTATTATATTACCTTGTCGTAAAAAAAGTGTTTTGAGTGGGGTAAGTGCCGCCGGAAAAGATATTTAAAACTACCCTTAGTGTTTCACAATCACAAAATTGTCAAAATGAGGGCATTTATAGACTTTTTTCAAGTTAAAAATAGTATTAAATTACCTTTTCGTAAAATGAGTTTTTACAGTGGGGTAAGTGCCGTTGGAATAGATATTTAAAACCGCCCTTAGTGTTTCACAGTCACGAAATCATCAAAATGATGGCCTTTATACACTTTTTTTCGAGTTAAAAATAGTATTAAATTACCTTGTTATAGAGAAAGTTTTTTCAGTGGGGTAAGTGCGGCCGGAAAGGATATTTAAAACCACCCTTAGTCTATCAAAATCACAAAATCGTCCAAATGACGGCCTTTATATACTTTTTTTCGAGTCAAAAATAGTACTCAGTTACCTTGTCATAGAACAAGTTTTTTCAGTAGTGTTAGTGCCGCCGGAAAAGATATTTAAAACCACCCTTAGTCTTTCAAGGTCACAAAATCGTAAAGATAACCGTCTTTATACACTTTTTTTCGAGTTAAAAATACTGCTAAATTACCTTGTCATGAAACAAGTGTTTTCAGTGGGGTAAGTGCCGTTGGAAAATATATTTAAAGCCACCCTGGAAATTTTCAAATTATTTTTCAGATAGAAAAGTGATTGTAAAGAAATATTTAAAAAGATTTTGTTCTATAAAAACAATTGAAAAATTAATTATTTGCAAGGACTTAAGATAAAAACAATTTAGCTTCTAATCGAAAAAGTGTACCGTATAAAATTGCCTAAAATGACATAATTTCGAAAATTTACAAATTTGTTGATTCATTCTTCAATTTAGAGCATTGACAATGATAGTGTGGATTTATATGTTTTAAACTTTAAAATTCAAAATAGTTCCATTTTATGTGTTTTAATTTGCAGTTTAGTTGTCATAACTTTAAATGCCAACATTTTTTGCTTCAAGGTTTGAAATCTTTTAATTTTTATGAGCGTGAAAAATGTGTGTGAACCGGGATATGCCCGGGATTTCTTTAATGGATTAAAATTGCCACCCTGTAATAATTTCAATTTTGACACAATGTGAGTTGATTCGTTTTGCTGTGCTGCCCTTCAAGTATATTTTCTTTTAAATCACTGAAAATTTAATATTTATTGGTAAAAGGCCCTCTAATAACACCGGCACACAAACAAAAAAAACACTTTTCTGTTCTACAGATGCGACACATATATTCCCATGTATTTTGACCCGCTGAGCATGAATCCGGCTGGAAGCGGCCACATTACGCCTGCTTCACGTGCATGCAATGGCGCGTTTTCAAGGGGGGTCGGACAAAAAATAATATTTTGGCAATAAAATTACTTGATTTTATAGAAAAGGTGTAGTTGCTCATAAAAATGTGACTCGATATTATTTGTTAAGTTTACAAAACAAATTATATAAATAAATACACGTTATGGATAGAAATTTGTTTATTATCTGCAATTTACGTTTACAATAATGTCTATTGAGATGAAAATTTGTTATTCAATATTAAATAAACAAATCCTTAGTGTGGATTTTTACAAGCAGAAAGAAATCATTTTTCATCTTAATTATTGTCAAGTTATGTATTTTTTTACGTAATTTGTTCATAAAATTAACAAATATTATCAGGATATAGTATCACCCCGTTGATAAAAGCAAGTGAATTTATCGCCAAGCTATATTACTTTAAAAACGGAAAATCCACAATGTTCACTATTTGATAATATAATTTATTTATTACAAATAACATTACTTATAAAACATTTCTTGCTTCCACACACCCTGCGCATTAAATCCGAAAGATACTGAGCTTGGGAAAATTGTTTGAATCAACTAACTACTCCATCTAGCAAAATATTTGGCTAAAAAAACCAAAAAATTTCGTTGGTTCAACCAAATATTTTCTTGTTCATATATAATAACCATATTCTATGTTTGAACCAACAAGTTTTTGTTGATTCAATGATATACTTTTCAGAGTGAAAAAAAAGAAAAGTACCGGCATCTGTTCGCTATTTGCATTAACATACAATTTTAAACAATAACAATAAAAAATTGCTTGCACATATCAATTATAAATATTATTTCACATCTTTATAAAAAACAAAATCTAAAATCAATTAAGAATTGCGTTCTAAAAGTTATTTTGAACTTTGTTTTTTTGATTTCACCCCACTGCGCCGGTCGTTGCGCGTGGATAGTGAGGTCACGTGGCCGCATTAAAAAATTAATATCTCTGAAAGATACAGATCTTCCATCAATTTTGCTTCCACATAGAGGAAGCTTTGTAATGGTAACAATTTCGAAAAATTTCTAATTCACTTAATTAAACGTTCCTCAATTTTAAAATGTCCAATACAATGTTCTAAGCAATTGTCCGTATGTATGTGTGTGTATATGTGGATGTCACACTTTTTTGTGAACACGATAACTTGAAGACGGTTGCAGATAAATTGATGGTTTTTAAAGAGCTTATTTTCATCACTAATATCTTAAAACTGACCGAAGAATTTCTAAAAATATTCATTACATTTTGTTAGCACTTTACATTATTTTAAAAATCGGTCTTTTAAAGTAAAACTCTTTTCATTTATATAATTCAAAGTTGATACAATAATATACAAGATTTTTTGCCTTAAGACGAATCGATTGACCTATTATTATTATTATTATTATTATATCATTAAGCCGTTTCCCTTTCGGGGTAGGCGTGAATTGCTCGGTGGTAAAGGCATTCAAATACAACATTTATAAATTAAAAAACTTAAACTTCAATCTAAAAAGTTTAGGATTCAAGAGTTCCACCTTGAGTGCTTTAATTTGTAGTTTATTTTATATTACTACAAATGGAAAAATGTTTAGCGTGAACATTTTCACGTTTATTGTGATAGTATAAAATCAAAATGTCAAAAATACAAACAAAAAATGTTTCAAGACAAAATTCCAATAGAAATGGTTTATACGACCCTGATTGTTTATGGTTTCGAGAGTCCCGAGCGGTTCCGAGATAGTACGAAGGCCATCGAGGGTACCCCCGAGACGGCCACTATAGCGAGACTGCAGTGTAGCATCACAAAGAAGCCACTTTATTGCCATAATTTTCGCGTGGATTCAAAATGATTCGAACGAAAACTATCGAATGCCAAGGAGCGCATTCGGACTGGCACGCCACACCTCGAAGCCTCTCGAAAGATGACCTCTGGACGTTAAGCTGATCAGCCGGAAATTTTTTCCAGCAGGGCATTCCTCCTTCTCAGGTTTGGGAATGAAGGCCACGCTGCCATCCTTCCATGCTAATGGCACGTGTTTTAGGGCAATGCTTGCGCTAAATAGTTTCGTCAGTGGAGCGACGACGAACTCCATGCCCTTTTGTAAGAGCGCCTTTTGTAAGACGCCATCCACCCTTGATGATTTAAAGAGACAGAAGGAACCTACGACCCATTCCACCTTTCTGTTATCAATGACCTTGGTGGCGAAATTCCAATCAGCTCGCTGTTCCAATTCGCTGAAAACCCGGGAAGTGAACTTCCATCAGGAGTTTCAGCGTTGCTTCTTTGCCTTCGGCAAACTCACCATTATCGAGCCTTATGAGCCTGAGGCGAGCTTCCGGATTTTTTGCCAGAATCTTGTGCAGCTTAGCTGTTTCCGAAATGTTCTTCTATGCTGCTCCTTTGCTAGACTTAATTGTGCTTATAGGTCAATTTTCCTCATATGATGTAGACTGAGTCCTCCACAGAAAATCTGCGGCGTGCTCTCACTTATCTATGGTACAATAGCTTGTGGGGAATTCCACAAGCCTGCCTTTAAGTTCCTATTAATATGAGTCCCAAAGCTCAGTGCCCGCTAGGTATTCAATTAAATCTCTCCCTCTGTCATTGGTGTTTATGCTCCTCCACAGGGTATGGTAAGAGTTTGCATCCCAGCCCAATAGCAGAGGAATCCTGTTCTCCTGGCATTAAGGAATTAGAGCCTCCAAGTCTATGGGAGGCGGGGATCCCTCACCTTAATAACGGTGAGACCCCAAGAGGCACCAAGATGGTATATATACCTTCGACGGCTATGCATTAGGGTGTCCTAAAAAACGCAATGTTCTTTTTTTTATGACGCACGCCCTAAACTTGTTCTATTTGGTGAAAAAATAAATTAATATTTTTCTTTTCTTTTTAAAATAATTTTAAACCGTGGTCCTGGGGCCTTAAAGTGTCCCAAAATGATTAAAATGAAATATATCACATACAAAGCTTCTAAATTTAATTTCATGAATTATTTTTAAATTTTGTTCATATTTTCATTTAGGCTTATTAAATTTAATAAGAAATGTTAATTCATTTTGAATGCATGTTTATAAATCTTACGTAAACCACAGTGAAATTTATTCACCCACCAATAATATTTCATGTACAATCAATTGAAACAGGTTTCAAAGTCAATTTTATGAAATTTCAATAACTTTTGCTTTAAAATTAAGCTTCGTGTTACTGAAAATTAATGAATATGCTCTCAAATTAATTTTCAAAACCAAATTCATGACATTTTAGTGACATAAGTAATTGAAAACTGACTAAAATTTCAGGAAATTTCTAAAAGTTTAGTCGATAACTTTTATTGAACATCGTGTCGTCTTTTTTTTAATTGTTTAGCTATTATCAATTTTATAAATTTTGATTTGATGATTTTAAATATTGGTTCTCAATACTTTTTCGCCTGAAAAAAAGAAAATTTCGAGTAAGAGGAATATGCATTTGTATCAAACGTAACTCATAAGGAAAGTTATGCGTTTAAGGTAAATTGTTGATGAAAGGAGAGGAGAAACACAACGTCAAATTGTTGCCGATAAAATGATCGAAAGTTCATTAACAAAATTCTTTAGGAACAGTTTAATATGCGTAAATAACTCCTGCCAACATGTGCCAAATAACATTCCTCTGGAGTATTCTATGAAACTGTGTACCTTCTTAAATCTAAATCTTTACCAATAAGTCTTTAGCAATGTAAGTCCCAATCCATTGTGATTGAAAATGCATCTTATTTGATAAATTTTCGTACTTTCTTCTCGAAAATTCAACTATTTAGTAGAAAATTGAACTATTTATTCGAAAGTTGAATTATGTTAGAAAATAATTTTTTTAGTTGAAGATTCGTTATTTTAGTTGAAGTTTCATTCCTCAATATATGTAACAATTATGGTATGTTCTTGAAAATCCGTTTTTCCTTTTTGATTGAAAATTCAACTATTTGGTTGAAATTTCCTTAAGAAATTCAATATTTAGTTGAAAATTCATGTATTTTATTAAAAATTAATCTTTTTTTGTAGAAAATTAATCACCTTCATTGAAAAATTATTATAGTATTGTCCGAAATTTCACACCCCAGTTTTTCAACGGATCTCTACGTTTACAGACCCCCTAAAGCCATAAATCAAGTTTTGGCGATGACGTTTGCATGTCTCTGTATATCTGTCTGTCCGTAAACACGATAACTCTAAAAAAAATGAACGGATCAATTCGAGCTTTGACGAAGTATCTCGTCGTTCCGAAATTCGGGATGAGTAGTCAAGTATTTTTCATATACTTGGCTAGTCGTTCCGAATTATTGGCATATGTTTGATCTAAAATCGATTTGACTTTTTTCGCAGGCGGAAAAAAGCGAGGACGCACTGGTTGCGTCTTACGTTCGCTGGCGGAACGGTCACACACTCGCGAGAACTCTGCGCGGCGGCCGGTAACCGGGCGGCTCCCGACCATGAAATCCAACCAGGGGTAGCCCGGCCGGGATCCGACCAGAAACCTTGTAGTAGGGCCAACCGGGGCAATTTTTGCACGGGACGGGTGGAATTTTCTTCAAAATTCACTGTAAATGTCAACATTTTAACGTGAGTACCGCTGCTTTTAGGTTAGGTGTCTTAATTATTCGCTTAATTGAACTTTTTCACTTAAAACCCAGTATGATTCATATCTAACTAGAAAAAAATTTTATGCCTTATCATTTAGAATTGAAAATTACTGCCATAATTATTTTTAATTTGTTTAAAGTGAGATTACCTGACTTTTATAAAAGTTGATCAATATAAATGTATATGAAATTTAATATACAGCCTCTTAATTAATGTTTCATAGACCGAGTTATTAGATTTAATATACAAATGTATAGCAAATCTATATTAAAATTGCAAAGATTTTTAACAGTGTGCAGTAACAGAAATTAAAACTGAGACAAGGCTATAAAATTGCACTTTATTACATGCTCATCTCAATGAGAAGGTATTGGTTTTATGTGAAAAATGGCTTTCGCTAATTCAATCAAATGTCGACGTTTTGAGGCCCCTTGAGTCAGAAAAACGGTTTTTACGAAGGTGTCTGTCTATAGTATCTTGTAGGCACGATAACTTTCGAAATATTGATCTGATTGGATTGTGCTTTGGCAAACATTTTCAAGGTCCAAAAAGAAAGAACGAGTTCATTAACCAGCTATTTTGGATCAACATTCAAAAAGTAAGCACATTTTGAACATTTTTAGACCACTTTTTTTTGGAAATTTGAAAATTCTATGTACGGTTATCAGTAGAACTCTAAAATAAGAACAATTTATCCAAATTAAATTTTTTGCTCAAATAAAAATGATGAAAGTTATAGCATTTTCAAAATCCCAAAAAACAAACCAAAATTAATATTTCAAGTGGAACAACGCACGATATGAAAAAAGTAAGGATGAAAAAAACGTTTCTTTTTGAGAGCCCTACAAGATTATCATTATAACTTTTTGAATTTTTCCGAAAAATCGAAAATTCAAATTTTGATCGCACAAGAAATAATGAAAAATTCCATCTTGTGGGCAAACTATGCAAGATACAAAACAAGATGCAGATACAAAAATCGTGAACCCAAGAAAGATCTATAAATTTTTTAGAATCAATTTTTGATAAGAAGCGTAGTTTTTGTTTTATTCGCGAAAAATAACATTAAAAATAAAAAATTGTAATGTGTTCAAAGATGACGCAAGGAAAGAAAAAAAATAATAGGCAAGCTGGTACTGCTTACTCAGATTTTGTAAAATGATGTACAAATGTTATTCTTCATGATTACTTCAATATTTGCTCATTATTTTGCACTAATTTTTATCCTCAGCTACCTTGAAAAATCTATCATTTCAATAATTTTATATTATCAAAATTCATAATATGCATTGGTATTGAAACATACGTATTTTCGATAATCAGGTTTAAACTCCAGGATCGTAAACTTTACACTCTGGGGTAGTGAAGCTAACCATCAAATTTTGACACTTTATGTATGGTACGTTAGACCATCTAGGGGGCTGTCCCATAGCTGAAACTGAAATATAGTTAGTCTGACACTCTAGATTTTCAGGCTGACTAACTATTTTTCTCCGTGTACGATGCGGAAACTATAAGGATACGCTGTACCGTATCCGTTCCGTTCATTCGGTCCGCTAGGGTCAGTACTAAAGTTGAAGAACATTCAACAAAATTGCTCAAAATCGAATAAAAAGTGACAGCTTTATGATACGAAAACCATCATGTGGAACATAACCTCATGAAGGAAACGTGAAATTGAACTAAATACTTTTTAGCGGAAGAATTGTTCAAAATTCTTTAATTTACATTTAATTTAAAGTGACGTTGTGCATTAAAATGATTTTTCGCAAGATTTCATGCAATTTTTGCGCCTAAAAGGTAATTTCATAATCTCCATAGTAGGAAGGAGAAGTTATGTTTTCGTGACAGGTAAGAAAGAAAATCATACAAAAAATTTAGAATTTTCTAATTTTCAATTCACTATACTTCTTAAATTATTCAGGTTATAATTTTGTATTAAAGTACTTGAATTTTTTATTGATTATGAAAAGCAATGAATTCTTCTTTGCATATAAAGATACGTCCCATTCTTGAAACACGAAAATTGTTCTTTTGATTACTCCTTTCATTTTTCCGAGTCGACATCTTTTACGATTCGTAGTTTTTGTTTTATCAAGTGATGAAGGGAATTTGAAAAAAATTGCTTGAAAGTGGATAAAAAGTGACAGGTTTATGACATGAAAACCATGTGGAACATAACCTCAAGAAGGAAACGTCAAGTTGAATAAAATACCTTCGAGTGGAAAAATTGTTCGAAATTCATTTAATTTACATTTAATTTAAGGTGACGTTGTGTATTAAAATGATTTTTTGTCTGCAAAATGAAAGGAGGAATCAAAAGAACAATTTTCATGTGTGAAGACTGCGACGTACCTTTATACAAAGAAGAATTAAAAATTCTAAATTTTCTGTATGACTTTCTTCCTTACCTGTCATGAAAACATATAACTTCTCATTCCTACTATTGCAGAATGTGAAATGACCTTTTAGGCACAAAAATTACATGAAATCTTGACAAAAATCGTTTTAATACACAACGTTATCTTAAATTAAATGAATGTTGAACAGTTCTTCCACCTAAAGATATTTTATTCACTTTGACGTTTCCTTTTTGAAGTTATGTTCCACATGATGATTTCTTATCATAAATCTGTCCTTATTTATCCAATTTGAAGCAATTTTGTTGCATATTCTTAAACTTTAACACTGACACTTTATTTTTAATACTTTCTATCAATAATTTATTTATTATTAAGAAAATATGTTATTCAGGTGGCCCATGCACTTTTTTAATGGATACGATCCCGAAACTCTTGCACTAACGGGAACATAAAGGTCACACTGTTCTGCAACGCAGTTACTGTAAGGATACGTAACAGTTCTGGAATTCTGTAATGTAACTAATATAGAACAGAGTCATAGAACTGTTGTGTCACTAGAATGTGATACGTATTCCAGGAAGGGAGCATGAAGGTCACACTGTTCTGTAACGATATAAAACCAGAGTTGTGCGGACGGTCGGGCCAAACGAGAAGAAAATATTTTATTTTATAACTTTTTTTTTTGTTGAGGGTATAGCCGGGTAAACATGCGAAAAATTCCCCTCAAAGGAATCAAATGTTGAATCAGGCATTTAAAAGCATACAATAAAAAAAAAAATTTCCCCTAATTTGAAACCGTTAGCTGCTACATTGGATGAGATAAGGGGGGGTGGGAACGTCAATTTTTAAATACTTTTTTTCCTCTGTTTCTATCGTTCGAAAAAATCTGAAAGAGTGCACAGGACTTCTTTCAATCATTCTCAACGTCTATGATTATCCAACAGTTTTTGGCGGGAAATTCAAACTCAAACAAATTTTCAAAATTTTTTGTGTATTTGTTTGTGTGGTAAAACTCAAGTACTACCAGTTTTTTTTACCACAGAAATGTAATCCACAATTGTCACCCACAGATTACGTCATGTCAGGTTCAGTTTTTTTCATCAGTGTAATAAGTCACAACACGAATTGAAGTTAAAAAACAAAATCTGACAAATTCTCGGCGAATCCGTGGAGATTTTTAAAGTTTTATTGGCCTAAATTGAAGATAAGAGCTCAAGACCTAGGTCTTGTCACGAGTTGAATTAGAGGTATAAAATTCCAGAAATTCTTGCATTTTGCAATTCTTTGCATAAATTCTCGTGTGGTATATTCTCTTCAAAATGTCAAAAATATCTTTGTTAGGGCTTATTCGATGCGTAATTCAATAAGCTTCTTAACGGCTTTTTTTTTTAATTCTCTCCTATTTTGGGACCGAGTAATCACGTTTCAAAGTCATTAGTGATTTTTAATAGTACTTTCGCTGATCGTACGGACAATTTCCGACGGTAGTGTACTATTTAGCTTATGGTCCATATTTGTCGAGAATTATCAGACCGGCAGAAATTTTGAGGAGTTTATTATCAAAAACAAAATGTGTGAGTGTGATAAATGAGAACAGTGACGAGGATTAAGTTTTCGATTAATATGAAACTAAATCAGATATATAAATAAAACTTCCAAAAAATTGAAAAAATAATAGTACCACGAATAATCATTTTATCTCTTCTGTTACAATGTATATATACATTATGTATATATAATGTATCTAATAAGGTATAAATGCACTTCCATAACTGTATTATATGAATACATTCAGGTATCAATGGGCCTCAGGAGTTGGAATATGTGAAAATTAAAGTTTTTAATTTTTTACACTAACATCCCCTAAATTTAAAAATCTGAAAAAATTTACAATAATAACTCTTTGGGTGACTATTCTATGGTAAAAAACTGAGAATAAATAATATAAATAACCTGGGAAATATAAAAGGGATTAGGTTTTATGGCATTCTATTCTTGGACTCCTAATAAAAAGGATTATCCTTCAAACCCAAGCTCTGACGATTTCTGAACATATCTCATGAATTCTGACTTTTCCTGATGATTTCTGTCGAGAAACGTAACAAAAATGGTCAGAAATGGTCAGAACTCCTGACTTTTTTCTGACGATTCCTGACTTATTTTTAGTAGGGCCATGCCACATATGAAACTCCCGCATATCCCGAACTGTCACGAGTGGTCCCGAACCAAAACATCCATAAAAAATGGCGGCTCGGGCGCCTTCAAGTAGGCACACGCGTTTTACATTGAATTCTGTATCCACTGTATTATGTACGTATATCAGTGGTTCCAGTGGAATGTTCCCAAACGGCGGACATCTTACACGTTGCGGGAACGGACCGAAAGTTCCCGCGGAACGTTCCAGGAACGTTCAGTGCTATTAAGGAGCAGAATAGTTTATTTTTTACTATAGTGGACAAAACCAGAGATGCCTATAACCAAAGATATCATATACACAGATGCGGCAAGTGGCGGCGGAGTGGGGATATAATTATTAGTAGTGTAGGATAAATGTAGACGGCGCTGTCGGCGAAAATTCTAACCCACCCCGCTGTGCCTCTCTACCCGCTGAAGTATCCATCCCCTCTTTAACAGTTGTCACGAGTAAAATGGGCGAAAGAGGCGCTGCGCCGAAATGATTTTAAGTAGATATAGTAGTTTTCTTAAAATATTCATGATCACTAGTGCTAGTGCCACGAACCATTGTTTTATGCTTAATGTAGGCAAGTGGGGGTAGGTAAAGAGAGTTTGCCGTGTACATGAGTCGAACCGTAGAGGGAAGACAGGTCGAACTGCAAAAAATTTAGAACCCTTATACCTGACAGGTCTTTCTGAACTATATTCTGGCTATTCACTTTTTTCCAATATTTTCGTGAAAGGAAATATCCTCCGATACGTTTCTCATTTGATACTTTGTATTTTGATATTTTAAGTTAAAATTGAAAGAAAAAACATTTTTTTTTACCGACCCCATTAGAATTTTTTTGATTCGCCCAGACGAATAATTCTTTTCTTAAAATGATTAATTACAATAGTCATTATTATTAATCCTCCGTTTACACACAGGGGATTTTAAGGCACAAACGATTTTTCAAACTGGAATGTCTCGTGTTTAGAAGAATATGGAAGTTCGGTTCCCCCTTCTAAAAAATCTAGATAGTAGTAGTGTCAGGTCCTGTAAGTGGCGCTGCAGTTCGTCAGTTAATCTTTGAGCGGTGCGCAGTGAAAGTGCGCATCGTGACATAAAAGACCCTGTGTGTAAACCACGTTAGTGTTTTCACAAGGTAGTGAACATTAAATGTTTTGCTTTGTTTGGTATTTTCTGGTATTTATATGAGCAACATAAAGTTTTCATGTAATTCTGGACAGTTGTTCAGTGGAAAAAAGACTTCCCATACATGCTCCCATGTTTCCTCTTCCCATTCACAGATTCTGCACTTCCTGTTCTCTTTCTTTTCCCAATACGTACCTGCCCTTACCTCGTTTCCTAATCTAAATCTTGCTATTCTGGTCCATCTTTTCTCTCCGCATCCCTTTTCCAAATACGTTGGTACTCCTTTCTTTTTTATCATCTTATACTATTTATTATATTTTTATTCCTCAATCATCCCCCATCTCTCTATTAATTGTCTTTCCCTCTCCCTTTTTCCATGTCTTCTATATCTCTAGCCTTAAAGAACTCCCTCCTTTTTTCTTCCCATCTCGTTAATTCCATCGACCTCCCTCTCCTTTCTTCTACCTCCATCAAACACTTTTTCAACAACTCCCCTCCCATTCCCTTCCTCAGCTTCCTCTCAAAACTCCATGCCCTCTTTCCCGCTCTCGTATTTAATTTATCCCTTTGCATTTCTTCTCTCACCATATATCCTGGCGTCCTCCAGTCTACCTCTAGCATCCACCTTATATACCTTTCTTGTAAACTCTCAATCGCTTTCATTTCTTTCCATCCCCATATCTCTGCTCCATAACCTAATATCGGCCATATCAGCGTGTCAAATGATAACCACATTCTCCTTCTCTAATTTTTTTCAACCTTCTTTTTCCTATTCCCATATCTGTTTCATTACCCCTGCTGCTTTTTTCCCGTCCTCTTATATGAGCTCTATGATCTCCATTTGTGTGCAAGGTATATCCCAAATATTTCAACTCTTTTACTTCTTCTAATTTTATTCCCTTCCATCTCCCCGTTCATTCTTTTTTTCTTCCCACTCCTTTTCTAAACCTTATTATCTTTGTCTTTTATACATTTAAATTCAACTTTTTCTCATCTAAGTTTTTCTCTAATCCTGTAATAAAGCCCGCCATCCCTTCTTCATCCTCTGCCATTAACACTATATCGTCTGCGTATGCCAGTGTATATATCTTTTTGTTCCCAATCCTAACTCCTCCCCACCCTTTTCTCTTCATTTCTTCTTGCAAGTCTGATATTAATATATTAAATAAAAGTGGGCTCAGGGGACATCCTTGCCTTACTTCATTCACCAACCAGAAAATATCTCCTACTTTTTCTCCTACCTTTACCTTGCTTTTGTCTCTCTAAAAATTTCCGATACTCTCTTTATTAATCCCTCTCATATCCACTTTTTCACCGTAACTTTTTCTATCTCGCCTCGGTCTAATGAGTCAAACGCTGCCTTCAAGTCCACGAACATTGTTATCATTGCCCCTTTCTCCCTTTTAATCCTCTTATCTACTAGATAGTTCAGAACATATATATTGTCCATCACCCCCATCCCTTTTCTAAACTCTGTCTGTTTCGGTGGCTCTATCTTTTTTCCCACAACTTCTTTTTTTAACCTCTTTGATAAAACAGTCATGTGGGAATATTAACTATATATATAATATATACATCTATTTATATTCTATAATATATATATATATTAAATAACACGTTCATTCCGCAACATTGCTCCGACCCAGGCTGCTGATCAATCTCTCTAGCGATCACCCCACGTGGTGAGTCTCACGAAATTGTTATGTGTGGCTCTCCACTTGGGCCCATTAGTAATGAATTATAATAATATAAATTTATTGAAAAAATACAGTTTTCAGGGTAGCTGCGAGTAACAATTAATGCAAAATAAGGAAGAAATGTTAAAGTAATCATGAAAAATAAAATTTGTACCTTATTTTGCAAGACATATCTGAATGAGCAGTCCCTGACCGAGTAACAAAAATTAATATAATATACATGGGATATTAAGGTGGTTCACAAAAAACTTGTTTTCATTTTTCTGCGGCCGTATCGCGATAGTTTGTTCCTCTGGGTGAGAAAATACCCTTCTAATTTTTTCAGTATTTCAGGAAGTTATTCAGATATATTATTATATATATTAGTTTAGGAGAACTATCTTGTAAAGGAAAATTATAGCTAATACAAAGGACAAAACTCTCATTCGGTGTCCGATTGTAACAAAATTATTTGGCGCTGGTAAAAGTCATAAAATATACGATTTCTGAGGAGCAGAGAAATATAAGAACATTATTGTATCCCCAAACATTTCGTTTAAGAATTGCCAAAATTCTGAGACATTCCGCCAGCCTCTGGTCATTCAATGCTTTGAAAATGAAGGACGATACTCGCGCGCCTCATAGCTCTCCCCGATTTGCTCCCCGAAGATGTTAATCTCTGGAATCTGAACTGTGTAGTTTACGAGAAGGCGGTATCCCTGCTTAGCGACAATAACAGTAACGATACTTCAGTACGCCTGAGTAAGACTGTTCAGTGCGTGATTAGCTACATAACATCAAATAAAAAATTGACTCCAAAAGTTAGGGCACTTGCTCGAAACATAAGGGGATTTATCAACGTTCTAAAATGGATTTTCAGTTTCCGGCCGCACGGTTGAATATTTTTGTCTGATATTTTGCATACCTCGTCTACATATTGGTGTCTTTTGTTGTGAAGTCTCGGTTTTTTAAAAAAATGTTCATATTTTACGTTATAAACAAAAAGAAAAGAATAAAAGAAAAAAAATGCAGTATGTAAAAATTAACAATCAATCATTCTTATTATCTATTCTTGTAATTTTAAATGTCTGGAATTTTTCATGTATTAAAAACATCCTTTTATTGATCCATTTTACCAGGTCAATAAATCAGATTACTTAAGGTCAAGTTTGGCTATCTCGTGACCACAGGCTGCATTACGCATACAATAGGTGAAAAATTTATAATAGATATGAGATGAAAACTTTAAAACCTTGGCATCATAAAAAAAAAATAATAAAAAAGTTTCTTTAATAAGGCTTCTAATAGCTTCTTCATGACTAAAATTTGATTAAATAGCAATATGCCACCCATCTCACGGTTGTGAGACGTGGCCATGAGTGGGATTTACCGCAGTCCTACTGGGAGCCGATGTCATTTTTTATATCCTATGGATATTCAATGTAAATAGTGAAACTTTTTAAAGAACAGTTCTCTGAAATTACTTCTTTCGAAATGACGAAGTAAAACCAATTTTGTACATGTAATTGCAAAAAGTGTATTAATCGATAGAAAAATATATCACATACAAAGCTTCTAGACTTAATTTCATGAATTATTTTTTTAATTTTGTTCATATTTTCATTTAGGTTTATTAGATTTAATAAAAAATGTTACTCCATTTTCAATGCATTTTTATAAAATTTACGTAAACCACAGTGCAATTTATTCAGCCACCAATAATATTGTATGTACAAGCAATTGAAACATGTTTAAGAGTCAATTTTATGAAATTTCAATAACTTTTAATTCAAAGCTAAGTTTCGTGTCACTGAAAATTAATGAATATGGGCCTAAATTAATTTTAAAACTCAAATTTATGAAATTTCAGTGACATAAGTCATTGAAAACTGACTGAAGTTTCAGGAAATCTGTAACAATGTAGGTGAAAATGACATGAAGGCTAGCATAGTTATTCTATATTCTATATACTATATTCCAAACCTAGAAGTAAGTTATAAATGTATAAATAGTAATATATTTCTAGTGTGAAATACATTTTAAGTTAATCAACATTTTAAGTTATAGTGCCCGATTCTCATCAAATCGGTCCGATACTCCAGCCTGAAATTTTGGTATATTTTATTTTATTGTAAATATATACCAATTATGCTAACGTACCTGATATTTCCACTTATCCTATCATAACCATGAGGTCATGCTAGAATAGTCAATTGTAATAGAAGTATGAAACATAAATAAACTTTGATTCTACAGATCATAGCCAATATTAAATAATATAATATTAATGTCAGTAATCAATTCATGTTACCACACAAAAGAATAATTAAAATTTAATAATTATGTGGTTGAATATTAAAAAAAAATTAATCAGTTCACAACGTTAAAATTAATTTACAAATATTTTCATTGAAATATCCAAATAAATTCAACTTTATATTTTTATGAAAATTATAATTATAATTAAAGTTTTAAATTGATTTCAGAAAAAATTAAAACACATTTACATATAATTGTAAGAATGGAATCGAGATACTTATTCCAAAATAGCACAAACATTTAAAAAAATTATATAGTTCCAACAAAGATATGTTAAACATAAATAAACTTTCATTTCACGAATTATAGCCAATTTCAACCACATAACCTCAAAATAAATAATTAATTCATGTTCCTTATTATAGAAAAATTATAATTCGATCATTATGTAATTCAATATTGTAAAAACACTAATCAGCTAATAATTAATTAATCAGCTCTCAACGTAAAAAGCAATAAAGAATTATTCCCATTGAAACATTTAAATAATGTTCATTTTATATTTTTCAAAAAATTTTCATTGTTATTACCCTTTTAAATAAATTTCATAAAAAATTAAAACCTAATTTTGAAAATTGAATTTAGATACTCATTTGCAGTGCATACGAGTTATCTGCGTAGCTGGTGCAAAACAGGTCTGATATCATGAGAGTGATGCAAACTTCAAAAACAGACGAACTCAGCGTTTTGCACGTGTCGAGCACAACACTTTTTATCACATCCTCATTGCGAAAAAGTTAGATGAAAGATACCAACAAACCGTAAAATAAAAAGACGCAATTATTAAACATCAAAACTGGAACAGGACTGCAATACGTGAGTGAACCTTGAATCTCATTGCTCGGCACTGCCTATCTCTTCCCCTGGATAGAGTTCTCAGGCTAAATAAATTCAGTAAACCTACTATTTTCTGGAGCCAATCTACATTCACTTTATAAAACTTCAGAGCAGGCAATAGACCTTTTTATCTTAAATAATCTGGATATTAGGGAACCTGGAATGATAGAACATATATGCATGTTAAATTCCCCACGCGTGAAGTTTTCCTATATTCAAGCTTGAATCTCTACAAAGATCAGAAAGCCTACCACCTCCATCAGTCTTCAGTATTACTTTACGCTTGCCCTACCTTTTTAACGGTTAGTCTACCATCCGAAATCACAAAAGTATAATTACCTTGATTGGTTTTGGTCTTCCATCCGCATTCTTTCAGAGTGGAAGAAAGCATGGTATTTTGGTTTCCCGGAATTGTAAGTGAAATAGGGTTCATGTATGCAGAGCGCCTTCTCAACCGCAGCCAGAAAAAGCTGACAACAGAGACGGAGAGGTGACACTAAGAGCAACTCCGGGCAGGCATTGAATAGATGAAGAGTGATGCTTAAGGACCAGGAGAAACATCAACATACAGGTTTCTTTCAAACCCAAAGATCAGGCTGAACTGGATGACGAACTTCGTCGAGATTCCTTCCAATATTCCGACTTCTGGTCTACCAATTGTAGTGTGTAGAATGCAGTGAGAACTTTGGCGGCTGGAAACCGTAAGGTGAAACCAACGGCTGATCATAATACTAAAAGACCCTACTTACAAAGATCGCACGGTTTTCAAAGTAATACAACATACATTATATATTGCTATAGTTTATCAAACTTTATTTAAGTTTTTTAGAAATGAGGAAGAATTTACTTTGAGTATTGGCAACTTCTAGATTGAGTCGTGGATTGAGAAGGGATTGAATAATATCACAACTAACACTTTTTCTATCAATTCAAGATTAAGCAGTTTATTGAAATACAAACGAACACAAGATGTGTTTGATAGCCGCGCGCTAAAGTACTCCAAATTGAGCGGCTTTCTTGGCTTGATCTCATACATAAACGCGAATCAGATCATTATAATTATAAAAATCGATAATTCATTCCGGTGAAGGAAACTGCTCCTAATTTCGAGATTATTGTAGTCGCACATCCAAATTATACTCATTTTTATATCGTTTTTGAAATTATTTTTGGCTGTGATGATCGGAGAAATTGCGCACTTTCAAGCTGTGCCTGAAAAGTTAATCCAAGGTGGCGGCATGCGCCTGCAACTTAGAAGAGAGCTGCAACGACTGTACCCAAAATATTCGGTACGAGTAATTGTCCTTGTGATAGGTGCTCTCGGAGGAGTGAAACTATCACTGGTTCGTAACCTCAAAGCCATTCCCGCGTGCCAAAAATATCCCACGGCACTTGCGAATAATAGGTGCTATTGAACAATGGTAAGAAGCGATTGTATAGGTTTATGCGAGAGGAAAAATTTTGCTGGAGCTTCATTTATCGTCTTTTGCGTTGCTCAGCTGTAAATTTGAATTTTCGATTTTCTTATGGCATTTTCTACGTTAAAAAAAAAACTATTATTCCTATTGACAAATAGTCGCAAGCAATTTTATAGAACTTTTGAAAACAAATAATTTTAGTTTTCTGTCGTTCTACCGTATCTTGCGTAGTTTCGTAGGAATATAGAATTATTACGATTTACACTTTGATTTTCTATGGTTAGAACCATAAATATTGGCAGTAGAAGGTTGGCTAACGAACTTGACCTGTCTTGTTGGACCACAAAGCAGTGTGCGAAAGAAAATTTGAATTCCAAGATTCCATAGAAAGTTCTCGCGTTGTTAGACTATAGACCAACAGACAAACAGGCAGGTGGACATATTCGTAAAAACTATTTGTTCTGAACCATGGGGTCTCGAAACGTCGAGAATTGACGACGACGGGATAGGTCCAAAATCACATGAATCTAAGACATTCCATCTAAGTGATAAGAATTTAAAAATTCAAATTTTTCTGACAATCTATGGGTGCTATTAAAAAATTGCAAAGAATAATTTTTTAGGTTTATGCGCAACGAGAAATATTGCTGTTGCCTGTTTCATCGTGTTTTGCGTTGTTTAGCTTTAAATTTGAATTGTCGATTTTCTTATTGCATTTTCTACGTATAAAATAAAAACAATTTTTTCTATTGAAAAATAGTTAAAAGCAGTTTTGTAGAACTTTTGAAAACAAATAATTCAGGTCTGTTTTCATTTTACCGTATCTCGCGTAGTTTCGTGGGAATATTGAATTATTACATTTTACAGTTTGATTCACCATGGCTAAAACCATAAATATTTGCAGTAGAAGGCTGGCTAACCAACTTGACCTGACTTTTTCGACCGCGGACCAGTTTACAAACGAAAATTTGAATTTGAAGACAGACATGTTTGTAAAAACTATTTTTCAGGCTCAGGGGGTCTCAATACGTCGAGTATTGATGAAAACTGAATATGTCCAAAAAAACATGAATCTAAGACATTTCATCTAAATTATTATTATTATTATATCATTAAGCAGTTTCCCTTTCGGGGTAGGCGTGAATTGGTCAGCTGGAAAGTAGTGATGTATGGATGGGTATATAGGTATAGGGTAGATAGGTATATAGGTTTAAGGTATAGATATTTCAGATTGATCTAGAATTCTTGTGTTACTTATTTAAATAACACGTTCATTCCGCAACACTGATCCGACCCAGGCTGCTGATCAATCTCTCTAGCGATCAATTTTACTGGACCCGAGCCAGTTGTAGGTATTTCCAGTAGGTCAGTCACTGAAGAAATTAACAGTTGGCTGACTGATGAAAATCAGAATGAGTGGGAGTTGGTCTCTGGTTGCAGACAGGCCAAAACACTCTTGGGCTCAAAACTTAACTTTAATCGAGCAAGGGAAATACTCAAGCTCGGGAGAAAAGCGATCAAAGTCATAATAGAAATGTTTATAGGACATGGGAATCTCGAATATCACAGACATAACATAGGGCTTGAGGAAAGTCCCCTCTGTCGTCTGTGCGGAATGGATGATAAGACAGCTACTCACATCCTTTGCCACTGCCCTGCGATTGCGGGGAAACGTCTAACACTCACTGGCAGTTTCTGCATCAGTGAGTCAGAGATATCAGCCAACAGCGTGGCTGCGGTCCTCTCCTTACGGAGAGGGCTTTGGGGTCACGCTTAGGCTCACAAGGGGACGCAACGGGATTACCCAAGCATCAGAGGCTGTTACGGTCTGAACCCAACTAATAATAATAATATAAAACAGTAAAAATACAAAATCGTAAGTAACTAATGTTAAGTAAGCAATGACACATTCAAATTTTTTAAATTTAAATCTTCTTTTATATTATATTTGTTGTCGAGATTTCATCTTTTTTGGTTGAAAATTCAACCACATGGTTGAATGTTGAACTACTTTGTCAAAAAATAATGTTTTATTGTTGAAGATTCATCATTATAGTTGAAAATTCATCTCTTTTTTTGAAGATTTAACTATTTTGTGAATTTTTTATATTTTATGAAAACAAATGATTTTTACTAAAAATGTAACAATTCCATTTTTTGTTGAAAATTGTTCTTTTTTAGAAAAAAAATCAAACTATGCATTTGTTTCTGTCTGCAATATTAAAATTTCAATTATCATAATTTATAATTTTCTGATTTTCCAGTTCCTATTGTAAGCATCAAAATATAAATAAGGCAGGTAAGTGTCAAAGGTTTATTTAGCTTGTAATACAATGAATTGTACTTTGTGTAAACATTAATTGTACAATTGATTCTAGCACACGGTGATTGTCTGAGGTCTTTCGGTTTGTCTTGACTGACGAAAAATTCTGAGTAGGTTATTCTATTGTTTTTGACCCGTAGAATCCGAAAATGAAGGTCCCAAAATCGTAGCTGCTCCCCTTTCCAAGATATAGTCGAAAATGTCCTTTTTTATTAAAAATGATGCATTAAAATGGGAAAATAAAGTACATTATGTAATTCTATCACAAATCATAAACATTTGTATTACAATTGTATGATTGAGTATTTTATAAATGAAACTAGGAAAATTCTACAACAGCTTCTTTCAGTCTTTGTGGGTAAGAGAAATCACTGATCAAATTTATTTTTATTTTCTCCCAAAATCGTAAAAATTCTCTGTGTGCCGATTCTCCAGCTTGTTCTGACCATAGTCCTAAACCTTCTGAATGTTCGAAAAATGTTAAACAATCTTTAATTTATTAATCCTGACATTACTTATAATAAAAACGCATACCGCTCAAAATATCCGAAATATTCCACTACTTTTGGTAAAGATGCTCTCAACTACGTCTGTGAATTCTAATATAATCTCGAAAAATTTCGCATCGTTTTGTGAGATTTCCACAGGATCCTTACGTGTTTTAGAGTAAGGCCATCTAATTTAAAAGGTATTTTGTTAGCTTTTGGCTTTAGATCCTTTGGATGGAATGTTCAATTCATATATCAAACTTTATCGTCGTATTACAAAATAAAAATTGTATAATTTTCAATGCTATTAATTTGAAATCGTTAAAGCACCAAGAGCATAAGGTGTCCATTTTGAAATTTATAAATGTACAGAAGAAGCCTTATCGATATATTGGCCGAAGGCCATTTTTCGTTGCAATATCAGCATAGGTTTACTCACTGTAATTAATGTCGCTCGGCTAGTAGTAGCGTTTTATTATGTTTCTTTCCTTATTTCTGCATTTAGCATTGTGCTGATTGCAATAAGGAACCTAGTGCCTCTATTCCAGGTCCATCTTCTTGCTTTTGCCAGGTGCCCCATCGCATGAGCCGGCCTAGCAGTTATCACAACTTGTAGGAGTTCTTCATGGAGCATTCATCCTACCGTCCTCATTGCTTCATCCGTAACCCTGAACGCTAGCAATTGTAATGGTTACAGCATGTCTCGCATCGTTTCAAGTTTCACCAGTTGTTACCAAACATAGGCCGCGTATAAGAGCGTTTGACTAAGAACAGTGCTATCTAGATGCATCGCCCAGTTCAATTAGCTATCTAGGATTACTCCCAGGTATTGAGACGAGTCTGAAATCGTTAGCCTGCCTTCAAGCAATGCAGGGACGCCAACTTTCGACATTTTGTACTTTTTCGTGAATATGACCAGACTGGTCTTTCTTGGATTTACCCAGAACCCTGAGCTGCCGTACTAGAGCTTCACGATGCGTAGCGCCGACACACAGTCGCACAGTGGGCTATTTTGAAAATTTCACTTTCGAAACCTTATATTTTTGGGAAGAATCGACCAAAATGGGCGTTATTCGAACGAAACTGAAGATTATCAAATAGACAATGAGGAAAAATTATAGAGAAAAGTTTTCATGGATTTCTCAGCCTGCGAAATGCGAAAAAGACCGTCATTTTTTGACAAGACTACAAAATTATAGCAGAACTACAGAGAAAGAAGTTTTGTTTAGTGCAAACCGTCATATTTTATAGATTTTTCAAAGCTGAATATGAAGCTGCCAGGAAAAATAGCGCAGCTATTTCTTATCTGAGAATAATGTAGTTAAATAAGAAAAATCCAATGTGGAGAGACAGAAGACGGAAAGATGATGGTAGCTTAACAAAGTTAATTATCTTTAGGTTTTTAGGGTCGTTTAAGCCAAATCTGACGTCAGAATAACTGAATGACACATATATACGTTATCCTCTTTTATTTCGTATTTCGCTTCTTTTACAAACGTGGAGCGCGAGGTTTACAGGAGTTTTAAACCAAATATCGAGCGCGAAGCGCGAGTGTCTTGATGAGAATGTGTTCCGTAAGGTCGATAGAACCTTAAGTAAATTAGTTCTTCTTTTTATGTAAAATTGGCATAATTATAACAAAAGCAGGTCATAACGATGAAGCTTGATAAGAGAGTATTTGCCGGCTAAGCGCGCAATAGTAAGTACACGAAGTGCGAAAACCTAGAGGAACCGAGCTTAAACCGTCAGGCAAATGTGTTCGAGCGCGTAGCGCGAGGTGAATACATTATCGAGCGCGAAGCGCAAGATGAATACAAAATCGAGCACGAAGCGCGAGGTCCAACAGGTGCGCGCCCTAGGCGCGCTCATATTTGCGAGCGAAGCGAGCCGCGCGCGAAACGCGCGATTAGAATCTGCTCGCGAAACGGGCAGATTTTTTTATCCTAAATTTGTCTGAAGATAATATTTATTTGGGATTCTATAATGAACAAGCAATGGAATCCCTTCACCATGACTTTAAAATCACGTGGGAGAAGTACGAAGTTGGAAAAGCGATTCTAATTATGTTGAACAATTATTGCGGGCTGTTTGTGAATACAATTCTTCTCATATATAAGCTTTCTCCTCTTTTAAAATATACAAATACATTTAAAAAACTTAAATTAAGTTTTAGTGCTCAAGAATTCATTTATAAAATTATTGTACATATTGTTATGATGATATGAAGCTTATTTAAATAAATCCATAAGTTCACAGCTTCATTTAAGTTATTCTTTTTTCACTGCAATATAGAGGCTAATTTCTACTGATCAAATAAAATTTAATGACATTAAAATTTAAGAAAAGTTATGACGGAGAAACTTTCAATTGATAAAAATTAACCGAAAAAAATACGAAAAGTAAGCTGCAGTCGTTCAAAAAGAGTCCGAAAAGATGGCAGGTAAAAACGACATTCGTATGGCGACTGTATCAACTAAATTTGAATTAGAAGTAAATGTGCAGTCAATGTACGTGTTTGTTCGCTAAGAGTACTTGATTCAAACAAAATTTTTAATCATCATTTGCCGTATCTTGCATAGTTTGAACTTGGAATTATATTTATGATTTTTCATTATTTTTTGTGCAATAAAAATGAGAATTGTCGATTTTTCAAGAAGATTCAAAAAGTTGTGATGATAATCCTGTAGGGCGTGCAAAAAAAAACTTTTTTTGCCTTGAGTTTTTTTTGTTTCGTGCGTTGTTTGGCTGAAAATGTTAATTTTCGTTTCCTCTTCTGGATTTTGAAAATGCTGTGAGTCTGAAACTTTTCATTTTATCGAAAAATGTCATGGGAATAAATTGTTTAAATTTTCGAGTAACATGAACACCCGTACACATTATTATTATTATTATATCATTAAGCCGTTTCCCTATCGGGGTAGGCGTGAATTGCTCGGTTGGATAGTAGTAATGTGTGGATGGGTATATAGGTATAGGGTAGATAGGTATACCTTCTCATCTTCACGTATTCTTTCTTCTGTCCCCTTTTTCTCACCCCTTTCCTGCTCAATTTCTTCCCCTCCCGTAACATTTAATCCACTGCCCTGCTTGTTTTGCGTAATTCTCACTACCGTCGGTAGACCCATCTTTTCTGGCCATTGATCTAACTGTTCACTTTCATTCTCTTCCGAATGCCCATCACTCCCCTTTTCCCCGTCTTGTTTATTTCAACTCTGCTTCCGTTCCGCCACCGGTGAGCGCCTCTTTTTTCGAAAGGGTCTTGCTCGTTAGAATTTTCCTCTGTTGTTGATTCTGGCCCCCTTTCCTTTTCGAAGAACTGCTCCATGATCTTTGCACTTTCCTTGTCCCCAATCTTACTTATAATGTATTTTTTCGGTCTGCCCCGTAACCCCTTTTTCCCCCCTTGATCAGCGTCTTTTTCCTATCGGTCGGTTCCTGCATTTTCATTTTCCCACTGCTTTGCATCGCCGTTGTTGTTGTTGTTCATGTTGGACGTTGTTACGCCTGATTCCACGTTATAAGGTCCTTATATCTGCGATTCAAAACTTTTCCGCGGCACAGCGACCACTGAGAATTACCCTGAATGCACACTGCTGACCCCTGCTGGATCCCACCGGCTTTTGCTCTTTATCCCCGCCAATGTGCTTCCTAACAGCTACCCACACTCTGGTACTACTTACTGCGGCCTATACTGTTTTTGTGATTTTGAAAAAAAATTGCAATATTTTTTCTCTTGAATTTTTTCATCGATATTTTCGCAGTGGACATGATAGTAGTTCTCATTACGGCCCATACGGTTTTTGTGATTTTGAGAAGAAAATTTCAAAATTTTGTATCGAAAATTTTTTCATCGATATGTTCACCGTAGACAACATAGTACTTATTATTTCGTCCTATACGGTTTTTGTGAATTAGAGAAAAAAATTTCAAAATTTTGTCTCGGAAATTTTTTCATTGATATTTTCACAGTGGCCAAGTTAGTAGTTGTTATTACGTCCTATACGCTTTTTGTGATTTTGAGAAAAAAGTTTCAAAATTTTTTGTCGGAAATTTTTTCATTGATATTTTCACAGTGGCAAGTTAGTAGTTATTATTACGTCCCGTACGGTTTTTGTGATTTTGAGAAAAAAAAAGTACAAAATTTCTAGTCGGAAATATTTTTATTGATATTTTCACAGTGGACAAGTTAGTAGTTATTATTGCGTCCTATACGGTTTTTGTGATTTTGAAAAAAAAAGTAAAAAATTTTTTGTCGGAAATTTTTTCATCGATATTTTCACCGTGGACAGCACAGTAGTTATTATTATGTCCTATACGGGTTTTGTGAATTAGAGAAAAAAATTTCAAAATTTTTTCTTGGAAATTTTTTCATTGATATTTTCACAGTGGCCAAGTTAGTAGTTATTATTACGTCCTATACGCTTTTTGTGATTTTGAGAAAAAAGTTTCAAAATTTTTTGTCGGAAATTTTTTCATTGATAAATAATGAAAGATTAGTTGAAAAGAAACAATATCATTCGATTTTTAAGGCACGAAGTTTTCACAGTAGTGATATTCTGCGAAAGAGTGTTTTAGGCACAACCTCTTCTTGCACCATGCACATTGTACATGTTATTACTGCAACATCACCGCAAATATCACAAGAAGGTTCCATATATTTGTTGAAACAAAAGTCTACGAGGTTATCAAAATGTGGAGGTCTGTTTTCTGTATATCAGCTTTTATACCAAGAATATTTTAATACGTCAATAAATCTAGGTGAAGACAATTAATTATGTGTGAGGGACTGTAATTTTATAATGTTATTCACAATATGCAAGTTAATAGACCTCAAAAGAATAGTTGTGTCAGAGATTTTTCATGCGAAATTCTTTCAAATCTTAAAGCCAAACACATCCAAGGGCTGAATTTTCCCAGGTGTGCCTTTTGGAATGGTTTTTAGTAAAAGGATTTCACATTCTGGCATCGCTGTTTGCACGGTCCATTCACACTGGCCACTCCATGAATCTAATGACAGAATTTTCTACTACGTTAGGGAAAAATGCATCTTGAAGCCGCCTTCGAATCAATTCTGAAAAAAGTGTACCGGATTTAGAGACTTGCAAATAAATATTGTTTGCCTTAAAAAGTCCTTCTTTTACTCTTGGTCTAAATTGTCCTGATGGTTCTTTTAAAACTGCACAAAGGGACGAAAGTAATCTTGCATCAGAAGATATGTTTGGCTGAATTGTATAGCTGTGCGTGGTGGATGAAACCGATTGATCAACATTTTCCACAGTTTTTGTTCCTTGAAAGCTCAAAGTTCTTCCACTGTGTAGTTTCAAATTGAAGCCACTTTGATCGGAATTGAAAATGTTGCTTTCCCTATACCTCAGAACTTCTGATTTTACATTGTTTTTAAAAACATCGCATTGTTGTTCTATATCTCTAGTTTTATGTAAAGATGACACAGGTATAAATTTTGTGATTTTTCGCGAAACAAAGTTATGCAGTTACTTGAATTTCCATACCCACCAACGTGATGCTTCAAACCATGGCATGTCCAATTCCCGCTTCTTTTGTGAAGCCCATCTTCGAAGATCTATATCGTGAGCTGTCATCTTCGAATCAATAGCCTTCTTAAAATTGTCGAAAGTGTATTTTGCAACGTTGTATAGCTTATCTTATGGATCACCACCACTTTTGTCTTGTTCTGGCCATCTTCTCAATTATCGCTCTGAACGAAGCTGCATGACCCTTTGATGAACGGATGTAAAAGATAAATGCTTTTTCTTTCCAGAATCCCAATAGTCAACAGCTTCTTTTTTGCAGTCGAAATTTACTTTTCCCTCTTGATATAAACAACTGGATACTTCACCATAATCGTTTTCTTCTTGTTGCTCTTCATCTTTAACCTGTTGTATGTCAATTTGACTATCCCCATAACCAAATTGTAAGTCAACTAAATTTTCAATAATAAATGAGGAATCAAACGGTTTCTCCAATATAGACTTTGCCACAAGAACAAGGAATTTTATATACTCCCGCATCACTGAGAGGTGCCTTTTTATATTTAGGGTTGTTCAGAAGTTGTCCTATTTTCGCAGGTGGTTTAAGTATGATTTGGATGTTGTGTTTGTTGAGAATTCTTCCTCTTTGTTCTGTGATACCTTTAATGTAGGTATTATCTTATATCACGATATCTTATTTCTTACGATATCTTATATCACTTATATCACGAAACGTCGCATAGTTTTGTAGTTTTGCACACGATTAAAACCCGAAAAAGCTTTGAAAAAAAGGAAATATGTTGTTTTTCAAAGGTTTTAGACGACACGTATTTCACAGATTAGATGAAAAAATTTTGTTGACAAAGTTATGAGTATTGGAATTTAAAAAATTGAAAACGTGGATTACCAAAAAATTGTCAACATTTTCGTTAAAAGTGTGATGTTTTTTTAGCGATCATAGGTATTGATTTTTTTTTTTCTGATTCTGAAAATATTTTTTGTCCTCTTTTGAAATCCATTGGAAAAATTTGAAAAAGTTCAAAATTGACAAAATGGAGGTAGTTTTTCTTAAAAATTTCAAACCTAATTTTCTTAAAAATGCCAGCGTTTTTTTTCTCTTGATCCTTTTTTGAGTTGGTACGAATAAGGTGAATATATTTCAGTAGAGTTTATCTTGTGCCCGTGCCTTGAAGAGGAGAAAGAATTTTTTTTCTTCTGAAAAATGAAAATTCACGATTTTTGCAAAAAACAACGAGTTATGAAAAAAGTTTCTGCAAAAAAGTCCTCTGGCACTTTTTTCTGTCGAGCGTTATTATTAAACTATTCGCTAAAATATAGTTAATAACAATTTGCCACTGTCATAAATATTCAAATAGGATGTAAATCAACAGGAAGAACAAATTTTTCTACACAATTTTTTCCTGAAAGTCTAAATATTCGAAACGAATATTCAATGTTTTATATACCTAAATTACCTGATTTGTGTTACAATTGTTATTTTGCATTATTCTTCAACAGTCGAGTGGACAATAGTATTTTGCCAATCATGGTTAGCTGTTTATGCCATGAAGGAATTTTTTTTACCTTTTTTCTCCTATTTCGAGCTTCCATACGTGGCTCTTCTGAATTCCCATAACAGCTGGTGCTTTCTTCAATTCCACAGTTCTTTTTCTGCGAAATTGTTGTATATCTTCAGCAGCAATGGACCATAATTTAATTGCATTGGCGTACTTTTAAACTTCTGTGACGAAGGTTTTTGCGTCTTTAATGCCTTCTATATGTTATTATTATCATATCATTAGGCCGTTTCCTTTTTGGGGTAGGCGTGAATTGCTCGGTTGGAAAGTAGTAATGAGTGGATGGATATACAGGTGAAGGGTAGATAGGTATATAGGTTTAAGGTATAGATATTTTAGAATGATCTAGAATTCTCGTGTTACTTATTTAAATAACACGTTCATTCCGCAACACTGCTCCATTAAAATTAATACACAATTCGATTTTTCCTGATAGACATCGTTACGAAATGATAGAAGTATGAAATTATAAAAAAAAGGGAATTTTTATAATGTTTCAGGTCGGGACAAAGTTCTGTCAAGATAGGTTGAAATATCTAGAATAAGGTGGCATTAGTATAATATTTTAGGTCGGGAGAGAGTTCTGAAAAGGTGGGTCGAGATATGTATAATAAAGGGTGTCACATTTGTAAGGGTTCCAAAATTTATAAGTTAGTTCAAGGCGAATTGGTCTAATATACAAATAAATTACAACAGGCCATGCGGAAACAACGAGCCAAGCGCCGGCACTCCAAAATTAAAGAATTAGTGGATAAAAATTTTAATTGATAACCAGATTTTACAAGTAGTTCAGCCAAGGAGATAAATAAAAGAGGATCATAGCGAAAGAACTTGGCTAAACCACTATTAAGATTGAAATCCTACCTCGAAATTGATAACGATGCTCCGCTTATCCGTTACTCGACGCTTCGCTTACAGTAAATATGGTTCCTGGCTCGCAGCTACAAAGGCACTGTACGTGCGAACAGTCCTCGCACGCACGGGGACCGGCGGGTGTCAGAGTAGGAGAGAAGAGAGAGAGAAAGGCGCGCGAAACTTAACTATTGGTATTCCTACGGTCGAGAGAGAGATCGACGATATCCGCTCAACGCTGGTCTGCTCTGCTGCCGTATCTTCTCCACACGTGCTTCCTTCCTTTCCGCGGATTGGCTATTTCCTTAGACATGAATTCTTTGATGTAGGAATCCGGACCACGGGATTCGAAGCCTTTAAGGGATGGTTGAACTCCTAGGCGAGGGGCTATTCACTGAGAAATCAAGTGTACTAATGCTCATTGAACTTTATTAAAATCTTGGAAATTAGTATGAACTCGATGAATTCAGCGACTGAAACTTTTAATGTGAACAGAATCTTCTAGTAATAGTTGAGCTTGGAGATAACTGGAGATCACATGGAAATCATCCGAAATCATTTTGTCTTAACTGAATTCTAGACTGAACTCTGTGGAAACTGAATTCAGTGAGTTCGAAATCAGTGAAATCAATTGAACTCTACGTAATGCTCGAAGAGGCGACTTTGTTAAGCCTATAGCACGAACACTACCTATAGCGTTTGCATGAGCCGAGAGTGTGCGTATTGGTCTCGTTGTTTACCCTGAAAACCGGTTGAAGGCGGTTGGACGGTGTGATGTGTATTCAATTTGGACTCGAATTTGAAAAGTGCTTTTAGACAAGGTATGTACATTTTGTAAAAATTATCAATATAGTTTTCGTATTTCAGAATTCAAACTAGTAAAAATCAATCAAAAAACCTAAAGATGAAAAAACTTTATTGCACACTGAAGAAACTTAACCTAAAAAAAAAATATTTCATACATTAGATTCGATTTTATATCTTCTAGAATAAAGTACATGTACTGAAATTTCTTTACGAATAGCTGAATTTTCTTAGGTTGTTGAGGATGCCAACGGATGCAGTGAGGTAGTAGGTGCTGCATTAGTTGCCACTGAAGATTACGAAACAATTCATTGGATGTTGACTTGTTTTAAAATTGAAAATGCAGAAGCTTGCAGTAAAATTAAATGCTGTATGACCGACAAAGGTCTTCTAGAAAGAATGGTATTAAAGGAAATATTTTCCGATGCTGCTATCTACATCTGTGTGTGGCACACACAGCGAACTTTCAGTCGTCAAATAATAACGGAAAAGATGCAAATAACCAGCAAAGAAAGACTACATTCGCTGGAATTGATCTCTAAAATGGTTTACAGCGACTCGGCAGAACACTAAGATGAACTATATGATATTTTTCTACCTCTGTACCAGAAACTGTGTTGGATTATTTAAACAGGAACTGGCACATCATCAGATCAGAGTGGACTGTCTATAGTATGACTGAAGGAAATACTGGTCATACCACAAATAATAAATTAGAGACGACAAACGGAAAATCAAGCAAAGCGTGATAAAAATATCAGTTTAGCAATGTTCGCACACAGCTTTATGACTTGGCTTAATTCGCACAAATTTGACAAGGGCCACAAAGCGGCAGATGCGATTTAAAAAAGGCCAGCTAATGATTATGGAGAAGCGAGCGAGTATATAGATACCTTGCCAAAACGTTGGCATCCGTATATTATTACACAAATAAATGTATGCAATAATGTGACGGTGCTTAGCAAAGAAGTTAATTCGTATCGTGATCAGTCATCAAAGGGCATTACTCACGTCACAACTCAAGAATGTGAATGTAGAGACTGGCTCACCAAACGGATGCCATGTAGGCACATGTTCGCTCTACGATGAGTTGAGAAGTTACCTCTGTATGACAAAATGTTATGTAATGAACTATTTACTACAGATTATTACCTTCGCAATCAAGGATTACTCCGAGACTTTCACAAGAGTCAAAACACTGATATTGGTGAAAGTAACAGTATTGTAAATGTTGGTGAGAATCTAGGATTGCCTGTGGTAGTTCAAACTAGTCGCAATAATAATTTAAGTTATGCGCGAAAAAGGACGAATGCGTCATTTATTACTAATAACCTAAATCATTTGATGGGCGTATGTTCCAACGAGCAGTAGTGTCAGAGATTGGATTTATTGAAAGAGCTTGATGAGTGCTGCAGAAATGGTACAGAAGTTACCTTAATAAAAGCTCCTAGTGAACATGATAAGCTTGAATTAGATTTTACCGGTTTCAGAGGTACTCCTCCGTTGGTTATTACAAATGAATTTGTGGTAAAAAATGGGATTCTCGTGGCTGAAGGAATAGATCGTGCGATGAAAGATGTAACTGCAAAAAACTTCGCGAATTGTATAGTTTGTCCTGTAATTTTTAATGAAACAGCGCCAAAAGAAGATACGAAATCGACGTCAGAAATTAATGTAGAGGATATTAGAATGCCTTCCGTTATTAAAAAACGCGGACGCCCTAAACATACTATTCTGTTGAAAATTCGTTTTTATTCAGTTAAAAATAAATTTTTGAAGTGCAAATTCAACCATTCAATTTTTGATTCATAATTTATCTTTTTTAGTTGAACATTCAATTATTTTGGTAGAAAATTCATATTTTTGTGTTGAAAATTGAACTTTATTGTTCCAAATTCATATCTTTGGGTTGAAAATAAAACTGTTTTACAGGAAATTCGTCTTTTTGTATTGAAAATTCGACATTTCGGCTGAGATTTTTTTTTCTGCATTGACTGAAAAATCTTTCTTGGTTAAAAATTAAACTCTTTTTTTGAAAAGTATTATTTTTTGGTTTGAAAGTTAGTCTTATTTTATTAATTATAACAGGGAGAAGCTGCAAGGATAATATATTTAAAATCAATACCCTTAGGGCCGCAGAGCAACGATTTTACCTATAGAGAAAGAGTGGAGTAAAGTAGTACGAAGTGGGCAGCAGCTACGGACCGCACGAAAGTTGTTGCTATATATATTGTTCCCCACTCCGCCGCCACAATTACAAAACATAAAGGTCACACTGTTCTGTAACGCTGCTACTGTGAGGATATGTAACAGTTCTGGAATTCTGTAGTGTAACTAATATAGACCAGAGTGACAGAACTGTTATATCTCTAGAATGTCACACGTGTTCCAAAAACGGAACACAAAGGTCACACTGTTCTGTAACGCAGTTACTGTAAAAAATTCACATGACTTCTTTTAATCATTTTCAACGTCCATGATTATCCAAAAATAATTTGGCGGGAAGTTCAAACTCGAACAAATTTTCCAAATTTTTTATGAATTTGTTTGTGTGATAAAACTCAAGTACTATCTAAGTTTTTTAACCACAGAATTGTAACCCACAATAGTAACCCACGGATTACCTCCCTTCAGTTTCAGTTTTTTCCATTAGAATAGTAAATCACAACACGTGTTGAATTTAATAATCAAAATCCGAGAAATTCTCGGCGATCACCGCTTGCGCGGCCGACAGCAGTGATCGCCGACTGAAAATTGAAGTTTAAGACTTGGACATTTTGAGACGTAGATCAGGAACCCGTGGAGATTTTTCAAGTTTTATTGGCTTAAATTAAAGATAATACCTTAAGACCTAGGTCGTGTCACAAGTAAATTAGAAGTATAAAATTCGAGAAATTCTTGCATTTTTTTTATATTCTTAAGTGGTACATTCTCTTTAAAATGTCAAAAATACCTTTATTAGGGCTTATTCGACGCGTAATTTAATAAGCTTTTTAAAAGGTTTCAAAAAAAAATTCTCGCTCATTTTGGTAACGAGTAATCACGTTCCAAAGTCAGCAGAAATTTTTAATAGTACTTTCACTGATCGTACTGACAATTTCCGACGGTAGTGTACTATTTAGCTTATGGTCCATATTTGTCAAGAATCATCAGACCGGCAGAAATTTTGAGGAGTTTATTCTCAAAAACAAAATGTGTGACTGTGATAAATGAGGACAGAAACAATTCAAAGAACTATTTCAAATTTTCGCGGGCAGGGTTGCGGGTTGAGAGGGGGAATATTTTCTCGAGTCCAAGTGAAGATGACGTTGGTGCAGCAAATATCTAGGAAAAAAAATACATTGGAGTCGGGACACCGTGTTCGCGACTTCTCATCCCGCGGTCTCGTCTCGTTTTGCATCATTTCCCATGGGAAATTTCGAGATTTGTTTTGTTTGGTGTGTTTTTCTCACCTCGTTGAAACAACTTGTTAACCTGATCGCTAACGACGTGTATCATGATTTGGACAAATCGTGGAGCACGTACCTTCTATAAGAACTAACTAAAATACTTATCATGCAATGTGCATAGATTTACAAACATAACTTTAGCATGAATGTGACATTAAACTGATATTTTGCATTTTTTGAGAATTTTCCGGGCAAAATTCAAGGGGGTTAGGAGGGTAAAAATAAAAAGTATGTACTTTTTTTTCGAAAACTGAGCTTTTCCCATTTAAAGCCCAATGGTAATTTCAAAAGTTCGGGTTCATGTGGATGGATTTTGAAAAAAGTGGAATTTCTTTTACCGGAATATGAACAATTTAGGGGACGGGGGGATTGATCAACAAAAATCAGAAGTCGAATTTTCGGACCACCCAAATATACACTCTGTCAGAATAAATTTCTTCAAGAAACTACATTTCTCCAAATTTTGTATTTGTCCGGAAATTTGTACTGTCGGTTTAAAAAGGTACGAAGTACACGCCTGTAATTATTTAAACTCATTTATTGTAACTCATTCAGGTACATTAGAAATAATAATTTCAGTCAAATTTTTTATTTATTTGTATTTTTTGTAGGTTTTTATTTTTTGTTTCGATAAAAATTAAAATTATTTAAGAAAAAATATGCTTACAACAAATAATAACGGTATGATTGCTAAAAATAAAATTAGAAACAGCTATTTAGCTGTTTATTGTCTCTTATAAAATCTATTTTATAAGACGACGGCAAAATCCCGAAAAATAAAATTCCCGAATTGGAAAATTCCGGAATAATGAATTTGAGGAATAATAAAATTCTCGAATAATGAAATTCCCGAAGAGTTTATAATATTACCGAATTAGAAAATGCCCGAATATTGATATCTTCGACGGACAAACAATTTTGATCAGTTCCGTCAAGTTTTACGAATGGAACTTGAATTCTTTGGAATTCACTAGAAATTCTTTGTGATTCACCATGAATTCTTTGGAATTTTTAATTAAATGTTTTTGAATTACAAATAAAACTTCAGAATCCCACATGAATTTTATGGAATTTATAGTGAACTCTTTAGAATTTATTAGAATTCTTTGAGAAATTTTTTAAATTTATAATAAATTCTCTGGCATTCTTCGGGACAAGTCTCAAAATATTTAGAAATATTTTTAGTTCTTTACAGTTTTTAGAAATCACCTTAAATTATTCAACATTAATTCTTTGAAATGTACAATTGAAGTTTAGGAATGGGTTCGGGTCAGATGACCTAACCTCCCAAGTTGATGACAGTTGATGCCGTATTTATTTTTAAAAACTGGTTTACATTCAATCAAATTCAAGGTGAGATGACTACAATTATTAAGGATAATAGCAAATGACTCATTACGTTATAATGAGATATTAAGTGGTTATTGACGTTAACAATCTTCCACGGTTAACACAAGACATGAAATCACAACGAAACCTAAAATTATTTCGACTACTTGCCGTAGAACTCTTATTTTCTCGGCTAGTAGGGCGCTTTTCGCAGACATCCCGTAGATTTGATTCGTGATACCAAACTCATATCCCCAGTAAAATGATTTTAAAGCTGGATTTTATTGTTTTTAGATTTATTTGTGCGGGGTACAAATTACCCCGTCAAACTATGTATTCAAAATTATGAAGTTACAGATATATAATAGTCATTACATATCAGCTCACAGATATGTAATGGCCATTATATATCTATGTAGTTAAAATTATGACGTCATAGATATATATTAGTAATTATATATCAGCTCACAGATATGCAATGGCCATTATATATCTATGTAGTCAAAATTATAAAGTCATAGATATATAATAGTCATAACATATCAGTTCACAGATATGTAATGACCATTATATATCAATGTAGTCAAAATTATGACGTCATAGATATATATTAGTCATGACATATCAGCTCATAGATATGTAGTGACCATTATATATCTATTTACCCAAAATTATGACGTCATATATATGTATAATAGTCATTACATATCTGCTTATAGATATGTGATGGCCATTATATATCCATGCGGTCATAATTATGACATCATAATTATATAATAGCCATTACATATCAGCTCATAACTATTTAATGGCCATTATATATCTATGTAGTCAAAATTATGACGTCATAGATATATAATAGTCATTACATATCAGCTCACAGATATGTACTGGCCATTATATATCTATTTAGTCAAAATTATGACATCATAGATATATAATAGTCATGACATATCAGCTCAGAGATTTCTAATGGCCATTATATATCTATGCAGACAACATTATGACGTCATAGTTATTTAATAGCCATTGCATATGAGCTCATAGATATGTAATGGCCATTATATATCTATGCAGTCAAAATAATGACTTCAGAGATATAGAATAGTCGTAACATATCAGCTCATAGATATTTAATGGCAACTATATATCTATGTAGTCAAAATTATGACATCATAGATATATAATAGTCATTACATATCAGCTCATACACATGTAATGGCTATTATATATCTATGCAGTTAAGATTATGACATCACAGATATATATTTATTCTCAAAATCAGTCGCAGGCGTGCCTGAGAAGAGGAAGGTCGGGTCTGCCAGAATTTGGGAAACAAACAAAATTTAAAATGCTAAAGTTTGATTATTTGTAACAGTGTAACCGGAAAATCGGAAAGAAAATAGAAAATGTTGGAGTCTACTTAAAAATGTTGGAAAGGGGTCGGAGGTGCCTACGTGTTGTAAATGAGAACCCAGTCGTGATCGTTTTGAATTCGAAGTCACCCCGACCCCATTTCCAATTTTTTCACAAGCCTCCCCAAACCTTACGCATCCCCCACACAAGAAAATGTTGGTGCGGGTTCGGGGGTGCCAGCGTGTTGTAAATACCCTTCCGTGTCGGGAACGTTTCAATTTCGAAGAGACACTGACCCCTTTTCCAACTTTTCGAATCGCCCTCTCCACATTCCCTCCACGAACAAAAACTGTTGGAAAGGGGTCAGGGTTGCCTTTCGTGTTGTAACTGCCACCCAGTTGTAATCGTTCTGAATTTGATGGTACACCGCCCCTTTTACAAATAATTCCATAAGCCTCAGCTAACATTACGCCCCCTTACATGAAGAAAAATGTTGAAAAGGCGTTGGGGCTGCCCACGTGTTGCGATTGAGCGCACAGTCGTGATCGCTTTAAATTTGGAGGTACATCAACCCCTTATCGTAATTTTTAACAAGTCTTCCCAAACCTTATGCATCCATCGACACAAGAAAATGTTGGACAGGGGTCGGGGGTGCCTACGTGTTATAAATGAGAACCCAGTCGTGATCGTTTAAATTCGAAGGTACCTGCACCCCTTTTCGAACATTTAACAAGTCTTCCTAAAAAGTTATGCATCCCCTCACACAAAAAAATGTTAAAAAGGGGTCAGAGTGCCTACGAGTTGTAAATGCCCCCCCAGTCGATATGGTTTCGATTTCGAAGGCACACTGACCCTTTTTCCAATTTTTTCACAAGCCCCCCCAAACCTTATGCATCCCTCCACGCACAAAAAATTTCAATGGGGTCGGGTTTGCCTACGTGTTGTAAAGGCTCCCCAGTCTTGATCGTTTTGGATTCGAAGGTACCCAGAACCATTTCGAACTGTTTGACAAGCCTTCCCAAACCTTATGCATCCCACCACGCAAAAAAATTGTCTACCTGTTGGTGAGGGTTTGGGGGTGCCTACGAGTTGTAAATGCCCCATAGTCGGAATAGTTTCGAATTCGAAGGCACCTTGCACACTTTTCCAGCCTTTCCATTCACCCTCCTCACATACCCCCCACGAACAAAAACTGTTGGAAAGGGGTCGGGGTTGCCTACGAGTTGTAAATGCCCCACAGTCGGAATCGTTTCGAATTCGAAGGCACCTTGCACACTTTTCCAGCCTTTCCATTCACCCTCATCACATACCCTCCACGAACAAAAACTGTTGGAAAGGGGTCGGGGTTACCCACCAGTTGTAAATGCCCTACCCCCGTCGGGATCGTTTTAATTTCGAAGGCGCATTGACCCTTTTTCCAATTTTTCCCCAAGCCTTCCAAAACCTTATGCATCCCCCACACAAAAAATGTTGGAAAGTGTTCTGGGATGCCTACGACTTGTAAATGCCCCACATTTGGGATCACTTTGAATTCGAAGGCATCTCCACCCCTCTTTACAAAGTGATGTAACAGTTCTATCACTCTTTTACATGTCACATTCTAGAGACGTAACGGTACTATCAATCTTTTATATTACTTCTATTACAGAGTTCCAGAACTCTTACGTACCCTTATAGTTACAATGTTACAGAACAATTTGACCTTTATATTCTGTTACTGGAACACGTGTGCTTCTAGTGATGTAACAGATTTATCACTCCTTTACATGTCACATTCTAGTGATGTAACAGTTCTATCACTCTTTTATATTACTTCCTTCACAGAATTCCACAACACATACGTACCCTTATAGTAACAAAGCTACAGAACAATTTGACCTTTATGTTCTGTTTCCTGAACACGTGTGCTATTCTCGTGATGTAACAGTTCTATCACTATTTTACATGTCACATTCTAGTGACGTAGCAGTTCTATCACTCTTTTATATTACTTCGATTACAGAATACCTGAAGTGTTACGTATCCTTATAGTAACAATGTTACCGAACAACTGGACCTTTATGTCCTGTTCCTGGAACACGTGTGCTATTCTAGTGATGTAACAGTTTCATCACTCTTTTATATTGCTTCCTCCACAGAATTCCACAACTCTTACGTATCTTTGTAGAAACAGTGTTACAGAACAATTTGACCTTTATGTTCTGTTTCTGGAATGCGTGTGCTATTCTAATGATGTAACAGTTCTATCACTCTTTTATATTACTTCCTCCACAGAATTCCACAACTCTTACGTATCTTTATAGTAACAGTGTTACAGAACAATTTGACCCTTATGTTCTGTTTCTGGAACAAGTGTGCTATTCTAGTGATGTAACAGTTCTATCACTCTTTCACAATCCACATTCTAGTCACGTAACAATTCTATCACTCTTTTATATAATTTCCATGACAGGCTCTCAGAAATGTTACGTATCCGTATAGTTACAATGTTAAAGAACAATTTGAACTTTATGTTCTGTTTCTGGAAGACGTGCGGTATTCTAGTGATGTAACAGTTCTGTCAGTCTTTTACATGTCACATCCTAGTGACGTAACATTTCTATCACTCTTTTATGTTACTTTCATCAGAGAATTCCAGAACTGTCACGTATCCTTATAGCAACAATGTTACAGAACAACTTTACATTTATGTTCTGTTTCTGGAACACGTGTGCTTCCAGTGATGTAACAGTTCTATCACTCTTTTACGTTTCACATTCTAGTGACGTAACATTTCTATCACTCGTTTATATCACTTCCATTGTAGAATCACAGAACTGTTACGTATTCTTATAGTAATAATGTTACAGAACAGTTATGACCTTTATATTCTGTTTCTGGAATACGTGTGCTTCCAGTGATGTGACAGTTCTATCACTCTTTTATATTACTTCCTTGAGAGAATTCCACAACTCTTACGTATCCTTATAGTAACAGTGTTACAGAACAATTTGACCTTTATGTTCTGTTTCTGGAACACGTGTGCTTCTAGTGACGTAACAGTTCTATCACTCGAATGTAGAAAATCGATGAAGAAGGTCCCACAATACTGGAACGATGGTGGCTGTGTTGACTTGCACCTCTCGTTCCTTCATATCCACATTATTCTTCTTCCTTGACCGAGGACGGACTGGCCAGATGGACGATGACGTTAACGAATCTGGTCCTTTCCACCAAAGTGAAAAAAAAGCTAAGTTTTTAGCAGAAATACCTCGCGATGCACAATCAGCTGGATTACTCCCTGATGGTACATAAAGCCAGTGTGCTGAAGGTAGCGTCGTTTGAATTTCAGACACCCGATTTGCTATGAAGGTCTTCTATCTCATGGGATGTGCTTCAATCCAGTCAAGAGTATCAGTTAAATCGCTCCATAAATGTACAGGTACATTTAACTTGAATGCCTGGTGCACATACTGCATCAAGTAAACCAATAGAACTGCTCCACATAGCTCAAGTCGCGGTGAGCTCAACTGCTTCACGGGAGCCACCTTAGATTTAGAAGCCACGAGTGACACATCAGATTCTCCAGAAGCGGACATAATGAGAAGGTAGACAGCAGCAGCGTAAGCTCTTTCCGAGGCATCGCAGAATCCGTGTAGTTCATAGGAACCAGAAGACGAACGAAATCCAATCCAACGAGGTATCTCAATCCCTGAAAAATATTGAAGATTGTCTTGATATTCAAGCCATCGATTGTGATCCGTTATCGGAAGAGAATCGTCCCAAGAAATCTCTGAGAGCCACAGCAATTGAATGAAGATCTTGAATGTAATAATCACTGGGCTCAACTAACCTAGGGGATCAAAAAGTTGAGCTATCTGGCTGAGAACTGATCGTTTTGTTACGACAGGCACACAAGCTGGCAGATCAACATCAAATGTGAAGACATCCCTCTCTGGATTCCAATTGAGACCCAGCATTTGAACAGATTGATGAGTTGGTAGAGACTTGGGTTGCGATGATGTCTGATGTTTCTCTGGTAAATTTCTTTAATAATTCAGAATCATTTGACATCCATTTTCGAAGCGGGAAACCGCCCACTTTGAACAGATGATGTAACTGACTCTGAAGAAGTATGGCTTCGTCCAAGGTATCCGCACCTGTAATTACATCATCAACGTACGTCCCTTGTTGAATTGCTTTAGCGGCAAGGGGATAGTGTGACCCCTCATCAATTGCAAGTTGCTGTAGGCATCGAAGAGCGAGAAAGGGTGCACACGACAATCCATATGTGACCGTTGTAAGACGAAAAGTTTGAACTGGGTCCTCGGGTGATTTTCTCCACAGGATCAGTTGAAGATCTTGGTCATCTCGATGCACCTGAATCTGTCTATACATCTTCTCTACATCAGCACAGACAACGATGACATGGAGTCTCCAACGAAGTACAATATCCATCAAGTTGGGTAGAATAGTAGGTCCAACGTGGAAGCATTCGTTGAGCGAAATTCCAACTTCTGTTCGCTGAGAACCATTGAAGACCACTCGAAGCTTAGTAGTTGTACTACCCTCGTTTTCAACCCCCAAGATAATAAAAAATCGAAAAAAATTCGAAAAAATGCCCTAACTTCCGGACCAAAAATTTTATGCTCTGGAATGGTTCTATTCGATTTCTTAAGATACCACAAAAAGTTTCATTCACCGATATCTTCCGGATCACCCTCGTTTTCAACCCCCAAGATAATAAAAAATCTAAAAAAAATGGAAAAAAGGCCCTAACTTCCGGACCTAAAATTTTATGCTTTGTAATGGTTCTATTCGATGTCTTAAGATACCACAAAAAGTTTCATTCACTTATCTCTTCAGGATCACACTCGTTTTCAACCCCCAAGATAATAAAAAATCGAAAAAAAAATTTAAAAAATGTCCTAACTTCCGAACCAAAAATTGTATGCTTTGGAATGGTTCTATTCGATGTCTCAAGATACCACAAAAAGTTTCATTCACCTATCTCTTCCGGATCACACTCGTTTTCAACCCCCAACATAATAAAAAATCGAAAAAAATTTAAAAAAATGCCCTAACTTCCGGACCTCAAATTTGATGCTTTGGAATGGTTCTATTCGATGTCTTAGGATACCACAAAAAGTTTCACTCACCTGTCTCTTCCGGATCACACTCGTTTTCAACCCCCAAGATAATAAAAAATCAAAAAAAAATCGAAAAAAGGCCCTAACTTCCGGACCTAAAATTTTATGTTCTGGAATGGTTCTATTTGATGTCTCAAGATACCTCAAAAAGTTTTATTTACATATCTCTTTCGGATCACCCTCGTTTTCAACCCCCAAGATAATAAAAAATCGAAAAAAAGTCAAAAAAATGCCCTAACTTCCGGACCTAAAATTTTATGCTCTGGAATGGTTCTATTCGATGTCTTAAGATACCGCAAAAAGTTTCATTCGCCTATCTCTTCCGGACCACCCTCGTTTTCAACCCCCAAAATAATAAAAAATCGAAAAAAATGCCCTAACTTCCGGACCTAAAATTTTATGCTTTGGAATGGTTCTATTCGATGTCTTAAGATACCACAAAAAGTTTCATTCACCTATCTCTTCCGGATCACACTCGTTTTCAACCCCCAAGATAATAAAAAATCGAAAAAAATTCAAAAAAATGCCCTAACTTGCGGACCTAAAATTTTATGCTTTGGAATGGTCTTATTCGATGTCTTAAGATACCACAAAAAGTTTCATTCACCTATCTCTTCCGGATCACACTCGTTTTAAACCCCCAAGATAATAAAAAATCGAAAAAAATTGGAAAAAAGGCCCTAACTTGCGGAACTAAAATTTTATGCTTTGGAATGGTCCTATTCGATGTCTTAAGATACTACAAAAAGTTTCATTCACCTATCTCTTCCGCATCACCCTCGTTTTCAACCCCCAAGATAATAAAAAATCGAAAAAAAGTAAAAAAAATGTCCTAACTTCCGGACCTAAAATTTTATGCTTTGGAATGGTTCTATTCGATGTCTTAAGATACCACAAAAAGTTTCATTATTTTCAAATAAAATTAAGAATCTTCAACTGAAATAGTTTAGGTTTTGTTTAAAAAATAAATTTTTTACCAAAAAAAATGAATTTTCAAAAGAGAAAAAATTTTCAACAAAATAGTCGAATTTTCGAAAGAAAAAAAATTAATTTGCAACAAGCAAAACGAATTTTCAAAACAAAAAATTAATTTTCAACAAATAAAACAAATTAAGTTTTTGCTTGAAAAAAAATTTTCCACTAAAAAATCGAATTTTCGTAAAAAATTAATTTTCGACAAACAAAACGATTTTTCAACAAAATAGTCAAATTCTCAAACAAAGAGAGGAATTTTCAACTGAAATAGTTAAGTTTTTGTTTAAAAAATTAATTGTTAACAAAAACATCGAATTGAAAAAAAAAATTAATTTTCATCAAAGACTACAAATTTTCAACAATATAGTTACATTTTCAAACGAAGAGAGGAATTTTCAACTCAAGCAGTTAAGATTTTGTTTAAAAAATTAATTTTCAAACAAAAAAATGGAATCTTCAACAAAAAAAAATTAATTTTCAATAAACAAAATGAATTTTCAACAAACCAAACGGATTTTTAACAAAATAGTCCAATTTTCAGCCAAAGATAGGAATTTTCAAATAAAATTAAGAATCTTCAACTGAAATAGTTTAGGTTTTGTTTAAAAAATAAATTTTTTACCAAAAAAATTGAATTTTCAAAAGAGAAAAAATTTTCAACCAAACAAATTTTCAAAAAAATAGTCTAATTTTCAACCAAGATTTAAGTAGTCCAATTTTTTAAAAAAGATTGAAATTTTCAAAAAAAAATACTCAATTTTTCAATCAAAGAAGTGAGACCAAAGAGGATGACCTTAAGAAAATAGTTTAAAAAACTAGTTTTCACTTTTAAAAACGAATTTTCAATCAGTTCAAATGAACTAAAAAAAAAACGAATTCTCAACAAAAAAATTAATTTATGACCAAATAGTTAAATTTTCAACTAAAATAATAAATATTAAATAAAAAAAATACGTTTTTTACCAAAAATATTCAATTAGTTGATTTTTCAACCAAAAAAGGCAATTTTTTTTAAATAGTTGAATCCTCATCCCTAACCAAAACTGATTAATTTCCACTAGAGGATTAATTGTTTACCAAGATGTACGAATTTTTAACAAAAGAAACTAATTTTCACACAGAAAAGATGAATTCTTAATTTAAAATATCAATTTTCCACTAAAAATGAAAATGTTAAATTTTCAATGAAGAAAATTAATTCTCAAAAAAATAAATAAACTAATTTTTAGTAAAATAGTTACATTTTTAACCAAAAAGATAAATTTTCAACTAAAATGATGAATCTTAAAAACAAAGAATTTTTAAGAAGAGAGTTCATCATTCAACTAAAGAGTTGAATTTTCCAAGAAAAAAATATAATTTTCTAAACAAAATGTGAATTTTCAACAAAATAAGAAAATTTTAAACAAAAAGTTTAATCTTCAACATTTGAATCCAGTCTATCGCCATTGTTGGAGTTTCAGCGATAAAAACTCGCCTCATACTGTTCGCAACGCTGAAATTAAAAAAAATTCATAAATCATAATTAGGTAATTTATATTATTAATTTATTTTCGAAATTTAAAAAAAATCCAATAAAATCAACTAAATACGACTAAAATAGCATTTTTTTAAAACAAATATAGTTTTCCAGTTAATTGTCCACTAAATTTATAAAAAATCAATTTTTCTCAATTTTGAAGCTCAGGATCTTTATTAAAAAAATTTTTTCACATAATATGTAGAATGTTATTTAAAAAATATTTTTCAAGTCGCATTTAGTCAAATCTATTCAATTTGTTTAAAAATTGCAAAATCTACACGTCGTAGAATATTATAAAAGAACAAAATTTTGCTCAAATTCGTCTAACGAGTATTTTAATTTTCCTATTTGAAAAAAAAATTGGTGGAACGAAATTATCGAAAATCTGTTTTCAGTTTTTTTTTTTTTAATTATCTTGAATTTTAATTCTAAACATTTATTTATGAATGTTTCTAAACATCATTGATAAAAGAGTACATAAAGAGATAAAAAAATTAAATTATGGGTACAGATAAATTTTTTTTAATGATTTAGGTTTTATTTTAAAAGACTAATTTTAAGCTTTGATGATTTAAAAATATTTCGAAAAAGAATCTAAAAGATTTTAGGACAATTTTTTTAGTTCTTGTAGGATTTAAAAGAATTTTAGGAAAATTTTGAATTATTTCAAGAGATATTTCAAAGTCTTCGAAGTTTTGAAAAGATTAAAAAACAATTTAAAATTTGAAAAGATTTCAAAGCATTTTAAACAAAATATATATTCTTCAAGATTTTAAAATAAAATTTCGAAGCTTTTTAAGAATTTTGAAAAGAATATATTTTTTTTCTTAAAATTCCAGAAAAAAATGTAACTTGATTCTTTATTTTGAAAAATTAATTCTAAGAAAATATTTATAAAGATTTGAAAACGTTTCAAATTTTTTCCTAAATTTTCAGAAAATATAGGTAGACGATTTTTAAGCAAAATTTTGCAATTACGTAAGATTACAAAATTATAAAAGAAATTCGAATAAGTTTAAGAGATATTTATAAGTTTTGAAAAGACACAAAAATAATTTTAAACTTAAAAAGATCTCAACAAATTTAAAACAAAATGTATATTTTTGAAGATTTCGAACAAAAAACTTATAAGTTTTTAAAAAACACAGAAAGGTTTCAAGGGAATAAAAAAATTTCTTAAGATTTCTGGGAAAATTATTAATGATTATTTATTTTAAAATATTTTTTTTAAAAAGATATCAAAACATTCCCAAAGATTTCCAAAATTGTCAAAAAAAAATCGGGAAGACTTAAGGGATTTTTTTTTAATTTCCAGACAACTATTTTTAAAAAAATAGCTGAAGCATCAAACAAAAAAATTAAATGTTAATTTTCAATGACTTTCAATCAAGTAGTTCAAATTTCTCTTCTTGATTTTTTGATTTAGTTTTTTTTTTTGTTGTAAAAATTTAACTATTTTGTCAAAAATTAATTTTTTCGGTTGAAAATTCCTTTTTTTTGTGAAAAATTAATATTCTTGTTTGAGAATTTATCTTTTTGTTTGAAAATTTATTTCATTTGTTACAAATTTAATTACTTTGTTGAAAATTCACTCCTTTGTAAAAATTCAACTATTTCGTTGAAAATTCATGTATTTTGTTAAAACTTCAACTTTTTTGGTGGAAGATTCATCTTCTTGGTTCGAAAATTTCTGTTTTTTTTGAAAATTTATTTTTGTTGTTGAAAATTCATTTCTTTGGTGAAAAATTTATCTATTTTTGAAAATTCATTTTCTTGGTTGAAAATTTATCTTTTTGTTTGAAAATTCCTTTTTTTTTTAAATTTAACTATTTTGTTAAAAATTAATTTTTTTGGTTGAAAATTCAACTATTTGGTTAAATTTTTTTTTTTTTTTTGAAAATGTATTTCTTTGTTTCAAAATTCCTTTTTTTTGTGAAAAATTAATCTTCTGGGTTGAAAATTTATCTTTTGGTTTGAAATTTTTTTTATTTGTTAAAAATTTAATTACTTTGTTGAAAATTCATTTTTTTGGGGGTAAAAATTCAACTATTTCGTTGAAAGTTCAGATATTTTGTTATAAATTCAACTTTTTTGGTGGAAGATTCATCTTCTTGATTAAAAATTTATGTTTTTGTTTAAACATTCCTTTTTTTTTTGTTAAAAATTTAACTATTTTGTCAAAAATTAATTACTTTGGTTGAAAATTAAACTATTTGGTTGAGAATTTATTTTTTTGATTTAAAATGTATTTATTTGCTTCAAAATTCATTGTTTTGGTGAAAAATTAATTTTCTTGTTTGAAAATTTATCTTTTGGTTTGAAAATTTATTTCTTTGGTTGAAAATTCATGTATTTTGTTAAAAATTCATATTCTTGATTAAAAATTTATGTTTTTGTCTAAACATTCCTTTTTTTTGTTAAAAATTGAACTATTTTGTCAAAAATTCATTTTTTTGGTTGAAAATTCATTTTTTCTAATTGAAATTTCACTTCTTTGGTTCAAAATTCAACTATTTGTTTGAAAATTCATCCTTTTTGGTCGAAAATTAATCTTCTTGGTACAACATTTTTTTTTTTTTTTAATTCAAGTATTTTATTGAAAATTTATGTATTTTGTTAAAAATTCATCTTTTCTGTTGGAAAGTTCATCTTCTCGTTTGAAAACTTATCTATTTGTTTTAAAATTCCTTTTTTTTTTGTTAAAAATTTAACTATTTGGTTGAAAATTTATTTCCTGGGTTCAAAATTTATTTTTTGCATGAAAAATTAATCTTCTGGGTTGAAAATTTATCTTTTTGTTTATATTTGTTTTTTTTTGCAAAAATGTAATTACCTTGTTGTGAATTCATTTTTTTGGTTAAAAATTCAACTATTTCGTTGAAAATTTATGATTGAAAATTCATGTATTTTGTTGAAAATTTGTTGTTTTTTTTTTTGTGGCAAATTAATTTTTTTAGTTGAAAATTCATGTATTTTATTAAAAATTATTATTTTTTGTTTGAAAATGAATCTTTTTGGTTGAAATTTCATTTCTTTGGTTGAAAATTTATTTATTTATTGAAAATTGATTTTTTAAACAAAAAATGTAACTATTCCATTTTTTGTCGTAATTTTTTTTATAGACATTTAATGTTTTTGGTAGAAAATTCATTTGTTTGCTTGAAATAACAAATTTGGTTAAAAATTAGTTTTTTTTGTTGAAAATGAAATTTTGTAACAAAAAATTTAACTATTCCATTTTTTGTCGATTTTTTTATAGATATTTAATCTTTTTGGCAGAAAATTCATTTCTTTAGTTGAAAATTTAACAACTTCGATTAAAATTTATTTTATTTGGTTAAAAGCTTATTTCTCTGACTTAAAATTAAACTATTTTATTCTTTGTTGAAAATTGATCTTTTTTGTTGAAAATTCATTTATTTTGTTGAAAATTTGTTTTTTTTATGGAAAATTATTCTTTTTGTTTGAAAATTCAACTAGTAGGTTGAAAATTCCATTAAAAATTTAAATATTTGGTTCAAAATTCATGTGTTTTGTTGAAAGCTATTTTTTTAGTAGAAAATTAATCATTTTGGTTGACATTTAATTTCTTTGGTTAAAAATTAGTTCTTTTAAAATAAAAATTAATTTTTTAAACTAAAAATTTCACTAAATTTCTTCTCGAGATTTTTTTGAATAGAAATTTTACCTTTTTGGCAAAAAATTAATTTGTTTCCTTGAAAATTTAAGTTATTCTATTTTTTGTTGAGAGTTTATCTTTCTTAGTTAAAACTTTATCTATTTTTTGAACATTTGTCTTCTTTTGGTAGAAAATTAACCTTTTTAGTTAAAAATTCATGTATTTTATTTAAAATTAGTTTGTTTTTTTTTGGTAGAAAATTTAACTTTTTATTTGAAAAATTATTTCTTTTGTTGAAAATTAGTTGTTTTTTTTCATTCAAAATTAATGTCTTTAACTAAAAATTTAACTCAATTTTCTGTCTATTTTTTTCTTTTATAGACATTTAATCTTTTTGGTTAAAAATTCTACTATTATGTTGCAAATTTCATCCAAAATTTAAATATTTGGTTAAAAAATCATGTATTTTGTTTAAAAAAATTATCTTTTGGTAGAAAATTAATCTGTTTGGTTGAAATTTAATTTCTTTTGTTGAAAATTAGTTTTTTTAAATCAAAAATAAATTTTTTTAACTACAAATTTAACTTCCATTTTTCGTCAATTTTTTTTAAAGACATTATATCTCTTCGGTTGAAAATTCATTTGTTTGGTTGAAAATTTAAATATTTCGTTGAAAATTTATTAGTTTAAAAACGTATTTCTCTAACTTAAAATTAAACTATTCTATTTTTTCGTTGTTGAAAATTTAGCTTTTTTAGTTGAAAAATAGTTAAATTTTCAGTGGAAAAAATGGATTTCCACAACAAAAAAGTTCAATTTTGAACTAAATAAGCTAAAGTTTTGACTAAATAGATGAAGTTTTAAATAAAAAAAGTAAATTTTCAACAAAATAGTTGAATTATTAATTAGATAGATGACTTTTCAAAAAAAAAATATTTTAGTTTTCAACACAACAATTAAATTTTCAACAAAATAATTGATTTTTTTTATCAAAAAGATTCATTCTGAATGAAAAATTTAATAATGGAAGTTTCAACCAAAAAAGACTAATTTTTAACCAAAAATATTTGCATCCATAACCAAAACAGATCAATATTTAACCCAACAGCTGCACTTTGAACCAAAACATTTTTTTTTTTTATTTTTCAACAAAAATGGAATAGTTACATTTTCAGTTAAAAAAAATAATTATAATTTAAAAAAAAAAAGAATTTTCAACAAAATTATTTAATTTTCAACTTCAAAAGACGAATTTTCAAGCTAAAAAGTCTAATTAAAAAAAACTGAGTTTAAAATAAGAACAGATGAGTTAAAAAAAATTAGTTTTCAACCAACTAGTTGCATTTCAAACCAAATTGTTGTATTTTCAAGACCAGAAGATTAATATTCTACAAATCAGTTGAATATCAAACCCCCCAAAATATTAATTTTTAACAGAAATGTTAATTTTTAGCTAAACAAGTTGAATTTTCAACCAAATAGTTGGATTTGATACCGAATTATGGAAATTTCAAGCCAAAAAGACGACATTTTTATAAAAAAATATTCATTTTCAACCAAGAAGATTAATTTTCTATATCAGAAAAGACGAAATTGCAACAAAATACATGCATTTTCAACCAAATAGTTAAATTTTCAACCCAAATTTTGTATTTTGAAGAAAAAAGATTAATATTGTACAAAACAAACCCCAAAAAATATTAGTTTTCAACAGAAATGTTAATTTTTAACCAAACAGTTGAATTTTTAACCAAATAGTTGGATTTGATACCAAATTGTTGAAATTTCAAGCCAAAAAGACGACATTTTCTACCCAAAAATATTCATTTTCAACCAAGAAGATTAATTTTCTATATCAGAAAAGACGAAATTGCAACAAAATACATTAATTTTTAACTAAATAGTTACATTTTCAATTAAAAAAGATCAATTGTCAACCAAAAATGGAATAGACAAATTTTAAAATAAAAGACTAATTGTATAAAAAAAAGAATTATTTTCGACCAAAGAGATGAATCTTCAAAAAAAACAAATGAATTTTTAACAAAGCAATTCAACTTTCAACCAATTAGTTCCACTTTCAATACATTAGTTCAACTTTCAACCAGAGGTAGTTGAAGTTTCAAGAATTAAAGATAAATTATCAACGAAAAATTTCATCTTTGATACTTCAAACCAAAAATATTTATATTTTAAATTAAAAAACATTTAAATTAAACGAAAAAAAAAGATTTTTTAACTAGATACTTGAATTTTCATTTTCCCCTCAAACTGAACAGAAACGTTAATAGGAAAAAAATGGCATCTTCCAATTCAGAAAAAAATAAATAATCAAAATTTCGTTTCATCCCACTCTATAAAAATCTTAAAAATAAAAAAATGTTCGCTTTCAATTAAAAAAAAAATGAAAACCAAAATTTCCTCCCTTCCAATTTAATAAAAATGTCAAAAATTTCCTTTTTCCAATTCAGAAAATAATTGAAAATACACCATTCTTCCTATAAACTCAATATAAATGTTGAAAAAGAATAAATGGCATCTTTTAATTAAGAAAAAAAATCGTCTCTTTCAACTCTCTAACAATCCTAAAAATAAAAAAATTTCCATCTCCAATTAAAAAAAAAAAAATGAAAACCAAAATCTCCTCGCTTCTAACTCAATAAAAAGGTGAAGAGTTTATTTTTTTCAATTCAGAAAAAAATTGAAAATGTACAATTATTCTTCCCTTAAACTCATTAAAAATTTTAAAAAGAAAAAAATGGCATCTTTCAATTCAGAAAAAAATAAATAATAAAAATTTCGTCCCTTCCAATTCTATAAAAATCTTAAAATTAAACAATTTTTCTCTTTCAATTCAGAAAAAATGGAAAACGAAAATATCCTCCCTTCCAATTAAATAAAAACTTGAAAATATATAATTCTTCCTTTAAACTCATTAAAAATGATAAAAAAAAGCCTCTTCAACATTAAGGAAAAAAATAAATAAAAAAAACTTCGTCTCTTCCAACTCAATAAAAATTTCGAAAATTTCCTTCTTCCAATTCATAAAATATTAAAAATATTCAATTCTTTCCGCAAACTCAACAAAAATGTTAAAAAGAAAAAACGGCATCTTCCAATTCAGAAAAAAATGAATAATAAAAATGTCGTCCCTCCCAACTCTATAGAAATCTTAAAAATAAAAAAATTTTCCCTTTCAATTCAGAAAAAATGGAAAATACACAATTCTTCCTTTAAACTCAATAAAAATATTGAAAAGAAAAAAATGGCATCTTTTAATTCAGAAAAAAATCGTCTCTTCCAACTCTCTAACAATCTTAAAAATAAAAAATTTTCCATTTTCAATGAAAAAAAAAAAATTGAAAACCAAAATTTCCTCGCTTCTAACTCAATAAGAAGGTTAAAAATTTCCTTTTTTTCAATTCAGAAAAAAATTGAAAATACACCATTCTTCCTTTAAACTCAATGAAAATGTTAAAAAGGAAAAAATGGCATCTTTTAATTGAGAAAAAAAATCGTCTCTTTCAACTCTCTAAAAATTTTAAAAATAAGCAAAAATTTCTCTTTCAATTCAGAAAAAAATGAAAACCAAAATTTCCTCCCTTCCAATTCAATACAAATGTCAAAAATTTCCTTTTTCCAATTCAGAAAAAAATTGAAAATACACAATTTTTCTCTTAAACTCAATAAAAATGTTAAAAAAGAAAAAAATGGCATCTTTTAATTCAGAAAAAAATTCGTTTCTTCCAAATTTGTTGAAAATTCATCTTTTTCGTTAAAAATTTAACTATTTGGTTAAAAATATAAGTAATTGGTTAAAAATTCTTCTTTTATGGTAGAAAATTATCTACTTAGTAGAAAATTATTCTTATTTGTTGAGAATTTTAGTATTTGGTAGAAAATTGACGTAATTTGATGAAAATTCTTCATTTTTGGTAGAAAATTTATCTTCTTGTTTGAAAATTTGACTATTTATTTGAAAACATAAGTAATTTTTTGAAAATTCTTCTTTTATGGCATAAAATTAATCTTCTTAGTTGAAACTTCAACAATTTGGTTAAAAGTTTATGTAATTGATTGGAAATTTGTTCTTTTGGGTAGAAAATGATTTTTGTTGTTGAAAATTTATGTATTTTGTTGCAAATTCACCTTTTTTAGTTACAAATCAATTTCTGATAAAAGATTTATCTTCTTGGCTGAAAGGTTATCTATTTGATTAAAAATTTTTGTAATTTGTTGAAAATTCGTCTTTTTGATTAGAAAATGAATCTTTATGTTCAAAACTTCAATTATTTGGTTAAAAGTTTGCCATTTTATTAGAAAATTAATCTCCTTAGTAGAAAATTAATCTTCTTGTTTGAAAATTTAACTATTTGATTATAAATTTTTGTAATTTGTTGAAAATTCTTCTTTTATGGTAAAAAATTAATCTTCTTAGTTGAAACTTCAACTATTTGGTTAAAAATTTATGTAATTGATTGGAAATTTGTCCTTTCTGGTAGAAAATTATTTTTTATTATGTTGAAAATTTATGTATTTTGTTGCAAATTCATCTTTTTTAATGAAATATAAATTTGTTTATTGGAGATTTAAATCATAATTGGTTTAAATATCAGTTATTACATTTGTTGTCGACAATCCATATTTTTAGGTTGAAAATTTATTTTTTTCGTTAAAAATCAATTTTTGATCGAAAATCTATCTGCTTGGTTGAAAATTGAACTATTTGATAAAAAATTTTTCTAATTTGTTGAAAATTTGTCTTTTGGTTAGAAAATTATTCTTCATGTTCAAAACTTCAACTATTTGGTTGAAAATTTTCGTTGAAAATTTGCCATTTTTGGTAGAAAATTAATCTCTTTAGTAGAAAATTAATCTTCTTTCTCGAGACTTTAAGTGTTTGGTAGAAAATTAATCTTCTTTGTTGAAAAATGATTCTTTTTGATTGAAAATGATTTTTTTTCCGATTAAAAATTTATGTATTTTGTTGCAAATTCATCTTTTTCAGTTAAATCCAACTTTTTTTATTTGAGATTAAAATCTTATTTTGTTTAAATATCAGTTATTACATTGGTTGTTGAGAATCCATCTTCTTAGGTTGAAAATTAATTTTTTTTGTTAAAAATCAATTTTTGATAGAAAATCTATCTGCTTGATTAGAAATTTAACTATTTGATTAAAATTTTCGTAATTTGTTGAAAATTCGACTTTTTGGTTATAAAATTAATCTTCATGTTCAAAAAATTTAAACATTCTATTTTTGGTTGAAATTTTTTTTTTATGAAAATTCAACTATTTGTTCGAAAATTTATGTACTTTGTGGAAAAATCGTCTTTTTGTGTAGAAAATAAATCTTTATGGTTCAAAATTCATCTTTTTGGTGAGTATAACATTCAACTATTACAGTTGAAGATTCATCATTTTAGTTGAAAATTCATCAGTTTGGTTGCAAATTAATTTCTTCAACTGAAAATTTGACTGTTTCATTTTTGGTTGGAAATTGACCTTTTCTAGTTCAAAAATCAACAATTTGGATGAAAATTTCTCTTTTTTAATTGAAAATTCAACTATTTCGTTGAAGAATCACGTATTATGTTAAAAAAATCGATTTTTTGGATAGAAAATGATATTTTTATTTAAAATTTAATCTCCTTGTTTCAATTTTTTTTTCGGTTAAAAATTCAACATCCCAGTTAAATATTTTTAATTTTAGTTGAAAATTCATCGTTTAATACAGAAATAAAATTACTTGGTTTAAAGTTAAACTATTTTGTTAAAAATTAATTTTTTGCTTTAAGTTTCATTTTAATTAAAAATTCATTTCTTTAGTTGAAAAATGAGCCATTTGATTAAAAACTTGTTCTTTCTTTGGATGAAAAAGAATTTTTTTGCTGAAAATTAAACTATTTTGTTGAAAATTTGTTTTTTTTTTGGTTGCCAATTTTCCAGTTGAACATTCATTTCTTGACTCAAAATTTAATTATTCAATTTTCTGTTGAAAATTGATTTTTTCTAGTTGAAAATTGATTTTTTTGTTCAAAATTTAACTATTCGGTTGAAAATTGGACTATTTCGTTAAAAACTGCATTGATTTTGTTGAAAAATTGTATTTTTTGGTATAAAATTAATCTTTTTGTTTGAAAATCAACCTTATTGTTTAACATGTTATCTTTTGAGTTGAAAATTCAAGTATTCCAGTTAAATATTCATCATTTTAGTTAAAAATTCATCTTTTCGGTTTAAAATTCAACTATTCCAGTTGAAGATTCAAATTTTTATTTGAAAATTTATCACTTTGATTGAAAATTGAACTATTTCGTTGAAAATCCGTTTTTGGTAAAAACACGATTTTTTTTGGAAAATGATCTTTTTCTTTAAAAGTTCATCTTCTTGTTCGAAAATTATCCTTTTCCATTAAAAATTAAAGTATGTCAGTTAAATATTTATCATTTCCGTTGAAAATTCATCTTTTAGGTTGGAAATGAAATTACTTGGTTGAAAGTTAAAATTTTTTGTTAAAAATTAATTTTTTTGGTTTAAGTTTCATCAGTTTAATTAAAAATTAATTTTTTTGGTTGAAAAATGAGCTATTACACTGGAAACTTGTTTTTTCTTTGGTTGAAATGGAAATTTTTTAAAACTGAAAATGTAAGTTTTATTCCAGATGAATATTTCATAATTATAGTCAAAAATGTATCTCCTTGGTAGAACATTCATTTGTTGACTAAAAATTTGTATTCTGAAAACTTAATTTTAAGAAAATATTTCAAAAGATTACGAAACATTTCGAATAATTTCCTGAAATTTCGGGAAAATATAGAGGATTTTAAAGCCAAAATTTTCACTTTTGCAAGATCAAAAAATTTGAAAAAAAATTTGAATAAGTTTGAGAGATATTTAGAATTTGTGAAAAAATATACAAATAATTTTCAACTTAAAAATATTTCAGCAAATTTAAAACAAAATGTACATTTTTGAAGATTTCTAACCTGAAACATAGAAGCTTTTCAAGCATTTTGAAAGGTTTCAAGAGAATGAAGAATTTGTATTGAGATTTCTTGAAAAATTTAAAATGTTTTTTTATTTCACTAAATTTATTCTAGGAGAATATTTGAAAAGATTTCAAAACATTCGAAAAGATTGCCGAAATTGTCAGAAAGGAATCTGGCACATTTATAGGCAAATTTTCAATCTTGCGGAATTACAAAAAATAACTAGTAAAACTTTAAACCATTTTAAATGATATTTCGAAGCTATTACAAACTTTCAAAAATAAATAAAAATTTGAAAAGATTTAAAAAAAATTAAAACAAAATGTAAATTTTGGAAGATTTCGAAATAAAATTTCCAATTTTTTTTAGATTCATAGGAATGCTTACAGTGATTCCTTATTTGAAAAAAATGATTTCAAGAGAATATTTTAAACACAATTTAAAACATTACAAAAGATTTCTAAAATTTTCAAAAACGAATCCGAAAGATTTAAATTAGAAAATATTTTTAAACTTTGAAGGATTCCCGAAAGTTTCTAAAATATTTTTAAATTTTTTCAAGCGTGAAATAGTCATGAATATCTTTTATACTGACTCCAATCATTAATTCCTAAAATTTTGCAAAATCCTGTAAAATAAGAAAAAAATTGTCAAGAAATTTTCTAGATACTTTTTTGACACACCTGAAATCTTGAAAAATCTTTTTGAATTTTCTCAAGAAACCTAGAAGAATGATATTTTTATCACCATAAAGTAAATTAACGAAGAAATTAAAAAAATAAATAGTCATTCGAAATTTTTGTGTGGTATCAAAAATTATTTTTCTCTTAAAATTATAATTTGCCTAAACCCTTTCTTTCTTGATTGAAAAATCTTTTTTTGCTGCAAATTCGTCTTTTTGATTTGAAAATTCATTTTTTTTGGTAGAAATTTTATATTCTTTCATTGAAATTAAAAAGTTTTTTTTGTCGAGAATTCAATTATTTTTTCAGAATTTAGTCTTCTAGGATGAATTCAACTCTTTTCGATTTGAAATGAAAATCTTTTTTAGTTGTAATTCAACTATCATATTTTTCGTTGAGATTTCATCTTTTTTGGTTGAAAATTCAACTACTATGTTAAACTATTTTGTTAAAAATGCACTTGTTTCGTTGAAAATTCATCATTTTAGTTCAAAATTATTTTCAAAAATGTAAATTTTTTGTTGAAGATTCATTCATTTATTATGTTGTAAAATGATAAAGAGGATGAAAAAGATAGAAAAAAATATAGAAAAGATAAAGAAATTTAAAAAAGATGGAAAAGATAAAAAAATAAATAGAAAATATAGAAAAAATATAGAAAATATATCGAAAAGATAGAAAAGAGGGAAACGATAGAAAAAAAAATAAAAAAAAAATAGAAAAGAAAAAAAATTGAAAAAGATAGAAAAAATAGAAAAAGGTAGGAAAACGACAGAGAAAAGATAAGAAAGATAGAAAAAAATAGTAAAGATTGGAAAAAATAGAGAAATTATAGAAAAAGTAGAAGAAAGATAAAAAAAGGATATGAAAAGATGGAGAAAAGATAGAAAAAAAGTAGAAAAATGATGCGAAAGATAGAAAGAAGACAGAAACGATAGAAAAAAGTAGAAAAACGATAGAAAAAAGTAGAAAAACAATAGAAAATATAGGGAAAAAATAAGAAAAGACAGAAAATATAAAAAACGTACAAATGATATAAAGAAGATGAAAAAGATAGAAAAGATAGGAAAAGATAGAAAAAGATAGAAAAAAATATAGAAAAGGTAGGAAAAAAAGGTAGAAGAAAGATAGAAAAGATAGAAAAAATATAGAAAAGATAAAAAATATACAAAAAAGATTGAAAATACAGAAAAAAGATGGAGAAAAGATAGGAAAGATAGAAAAAAGTAGAAAAACGATAGGAAAGGTATAAGGAAGACAGAAAAGATAGAGAGAATAGAAAAAAGTAGAAAAACGATGGGAAATATAGGGAAAATATAGGAAAGATAGAAGAGATATAGAAAAGATAGAAAAAATTGAAAAAAGATAGAAGAAAGATAGAAAACATAGGAAAATATAGAAAAAATATAGAAAAATGATAGAAAAATATGAAAAAGATAGAAAAGGTAGAAGAAATATAAAAAAAGATGGAAAAATGATAGAAAATATAGAAAAAAGATAGAATATATATAGAAAGGATAGAAAAAAGATAAAAACGATAGAAAATAATATATAAAAAAGATAGAAAAGATAAAAAAAAATATTAAAAAGATGAAAAAGATAGAAAAAGATAGAAAAAGATAGAAAAACAATAGAGAAAAGGTAGGAAAGATAGTAAAAAGTAGAAAAATGATTGAAAAAGATAGAAAGGTTAGAAAAAAGTAGAAAAACGATAGAAAATATAGGAAAAAGACCGAGAAGATAGAGAATATAAAAAAAATATAAATGATAGAAAGAAGATAGGAATCATAGAAAAGGTAAAAAAAGATGAGAATGTTCGTAGTTGAAAACTGTCCTTCTTGCTTAAAAATGTAAATATTTTTTTCAAAATTTGATTTTTTGATTGAAAATCAATGTTTCAAACTAAAAATTTAAAAAATTCCATTCATAGTAGAAAATTTATCCAGAAAAAAATTAAATAAAACTTTACAATCCGAATTTGTAACAATTTTAAGGCTTGCAGTGAAAAATCCCAACTATCGTCAGACAGAATAGCGTGCTAAAGTGCTACCTTGTAGAAAATTAATTTTGTTGTTAAAAATTCGTCTTTTTGGGTAGAAAATTAATCTTCTTCATTAAAAATTCCACTTCTTGGTTGTGGCTTCAAACATATTTTGATTAAAATTCGTGTTTTTTGGTAGAAAATTCGTTTTTTTTTTGGTTGAAAATTAATTTTTTAAACTGAAAATGTAACTATTCCATTTTTGGTTAAAAACTTATATTTTTTGTTGAAAATTTCACTTTATTTGGTTAAAAATTAAACTATTTAAACAAAATAATTGCTTGGTAGAAAATTAACTTTGATGTTAAAAATTTATAGTGCCAGGTGGAAAATTCAACTGTTTTGTGGAAAATTCACGTATTTTGTTGAAAGTTCGTCTTTTTGGGTAGAAAATTAATCTTCTGCTTCGAAAATTCAACTTTTTGGTTGTGGATTCAACAATATTTTGCTCAAAATTTGGGTGGAAAATTCGTTATTTTAACTGAAAATTAATTTTTTGAATTGAAAATGTAACTATTCCATTTTTGGTTGAAAAATAATCTTTTTTGTTGAAAAGTCAACTACTTGGTTAAAAATTCTTCTCTCGTGATTAAAAATTACTTTTTGGTTGAAAATTCATCTTTGTAGGTAGGAAGTTAAACTATTTGGTTAAAAACTAAATTATGTATTTGAAAAATTATCTACTTAGTAGAAAATTAACTTTCGTGTCAAAATTTTATAGTGTCCGGTGGAAAATACAATTGTTTTGTGAAAAATTCATGTAATTTGTTGAAAATTAGTCTTTTTGGGCACAAAATTAATAATCTTTTGTTGAAAATTCATCTTCTTGGTTATGGATTCAACTATTTTGTTGAAAATTCGTCCTTTTTGGTATAATTTAACCCATACAAATTCATTTTATTTTTAAAAAAAACAATTTTTTAAACTGAAAATGGAACTATTCCATTTTTGGTTGAAAATTTCTCTTTTTTAGTGGACAATTCATCTTTGTTGGTAGAATATTCAACTATTTGGTAAGAAATTAAACTATTTATTTAAAAAATTAACTACTTGATAAACAATTAAGTTTTTTGATAACAATTTTTAGTGTCGGGTGGAAAATTCATGTCTTTTGTTGAAAATTCGTCTTTTTGGGTAGAAAATTAATCTTCTGCTTCGAAAATTCTACTTTTTGTTTCTGAATTCAACCATATTTTGTTCAAAATTCGTGTTTTTTGGTTCAACTTAACTGATAGAAATTCGTATTTTTTCTCTTGCAAATTAATACTTTTTTAAATGAAAATGTAACTATTCCATTTTTTGGTGAAAACTTATCTTTTTTGTTAGAAATCGAACATTTTGGTTAAAGATTCTTCTCTCTTGATTAAAAAATTATTTTCTTGTTGAAAATTCATATTTGTAGGTAGAAAATTAAACTACTTAGTTAAAAATTAAACTATTTATTTGAAAAATTAACTACTTCGTTGAAAATTAACTTTTTTTTATAAAATGTACAGTGCGAATTTAGAGAATTCAGAGAATTTCGTGAATTCAGAGAATTCAGGGAGTTCAGAGAATTTAGGGAATTCAGAGAATTCAGGGAGTTCAGAGAATTTAGGGAATTCAGAGAATTGAGAGAATGCAGGGAATTAAGCGGATTCAGGAATTTGAATTATTTCAGAGAATTTGTAGAATTCGAAGAATCCAGGGAATTCAGAGAATTCTGGGAGTTCAGATATTTTAGGGAATTGAAAAAATACAAGGAATTAAATGGATTCAGGGAATTGAAGTATTTCAGAGAATTTGTAGAATTCAGAGAATCCAGGGAATTTAGAGAAATCAGAGAATTCAGATAATTCAAAAAAAAAAAAAAATCAGAAAATTAAGAGATTCCAGAGAATTCACGGAATTCAGAGAATTTAGGGAATTCGGAGAGTTAAGAAAAATCACAGAATTATAGGAATTCAGGAAATGAGCAGAATAGTAGAAATTCAGAAAATTTTGGGAATTCAGAGAATTGAGAGAATACAGGGAATTAAACGGATTCAGGGATTTGAATTATTTCAGAGAATTTGTACAATTCGAAGAATCCAGAGAATTTTGAGAATTCAGAGAATTTAGAGAATCCAGAAATTCAGAGAATTCAGGGAATTCAGTTAATTCGAAGAATGAAAAAAATTCGGAAAATTCATGGAATTCAGAGAGTTTATGGAATTCAGAGATTCCAGAGAAATCATGGAATTCAGAGTATTCATGAAATCCAGAGATTTCACAGTATTCATAAATTTGAAGGTAATGAGGGATTTTCAGGAATTCAGGAGATTGCAGAAATTCAGAGAATTTTAGGAATTCAGTGAATTGCAGGAACTAAGCGAATTGCAGAAATTCAGGAAAATTACAGGAATTCAAGGAATTTCAGGATTTAGGGAAACTTAACTCATACATGACATTCACATAATTCATAGAATTCAGAGTATTCATGGAATTCAGAGAATTCAGGTAAGTAGGGAATTTAAAGAATGTCAGGAATTCATAAAATTGAAGAAATTTTCAGAATTTTGAGAATTCAGAGAATTTCAGGAATTTGGGAATTCAAGTAATTCAGAAATTGTAGAGAATTTAGAGAATTTAGGGAATTCAAGTAATTCAGAGTATTCATAGAATTTAGAGAATCCAGAAATTCAGAGAATTCAGGGAATTCAGATAATTCAAAGAATAAGAAAAATTCAGAGAATTCATGGAATTCAGAGAGTTTATGGAATTCAGAGGTTCCAGAGAAATCAGGGAATTCCAAGAATTCATGGAATTCAGAGAATTCACAGTATTCATAAATTTGAAGGAATTGAGGGATTTTCAGGAATTCAGGAGATTGCAGAAATTCAGAGAATTTGAGGAATTTAGTGAATTGCAGGAACTGAGCGAATTGCAGAAATTCAGAAAATTACAGGAATTCAAGGAATTTCAGGATTTAGGGAAACTTAACTCATACATGACATTCACATAATTCATAGAATATAACTTAAAATTTTGGATAGTTGATTTTATTTCGTGAAAATGAAAGGTCTTCAACCGATAAAAGGATAAAACATATTCGCGAAAATGCATTCTACACTTCAAAAATATTAATATTGATACATTTATAACTTACTTTCACGTTTAGAATACTTTTTACAAAAAGTCATATGCATCCCCATACAAGGATGGACTAACTATGCTAACCTTCATGACATTGGCACCTATCCGATTATGATTGTGACGTCTAGCTCGAATACTCAGTCATATAATTATTTTAAATTTTTGTGACCAATTCTCGATTATCAAATTCCACTTTTTGCACGCTTAAGAAAAGTAAATGGAAAAAAATGGAAGTTTGTCGGAATCAAAGTTAAAAATATCATCTTTAAAATGAGATTAGGAACATGATGAAATATCTAATGGTTCTAGAATTGTCATGAAAAATGTCGAAGCATAACGAAGACAAAAATCCGAAGGTCCATTGGTGACTACATTTTTTGGTCTGTTGTTTTTGGCACGTTAACAAAAGATTTAAATTCGTCATTCGACTGCCACTCGACGAACTGATGACATGCTTCCACATTTTTTATTATAATTCGAGAACAAGTGAGTATTTCAATATGTTCTCGACCTCATTTTGAAGAGGACATTCCAAGCTTTAATTTATTGAAGTGGAGATGACCACGAAAAAAGAGAGACAGGTATCTCAATTCAATTTTCAAAATTATATGTGGATATATTTCAATTATCCAGCAATGTTTTGTCGTGAGCTGTTATTGTTCTGAATTATTTAAACGTTCTAATATGATAATGTTTTGATGATTTAGCGATGTTTCTTGATTCATAGATTCACAAATATGGCCGTGAAATGAATATTTGAATTCAATTTTTTAAAATCTCATGCACATATATGTTTTAATTATTTTGCAATGTTATTTGACACGCTCTTCGTTTTATATAAAAATCTATTTAAACATTCCAGTGCAAATACATGTTTATTAATTTTTATATTGAGAACTGAGAATCGTATCAGAATATCATTTTTTGAATTATAGGTAATAATTTGTTAATGATTTAGCGATGTATAATTGATGCTTAGATTTAAAAAAATGGTTGTGGAAGTACTCGCAAATGTCATTATACAAACATTATATTTTTTTAAATATATTAAATTACATAACGTGCACATGGAATCGTTAGATGAGATCTCGCCATTTACTATTATTAATATTAACAGTAAATTCTACGCCACATGGATTAACTGACTACATTCTTTGAGAATACAATTTCAGCCACCGGCCACGTTGCCCGACTCGCGTGAATCAAAAGGCGCTTGCGCAGTTGAATATAGTAAAAACGTACATGAATTTTAGTATACAGAAACTATGAAATTCATATATGTGAAAGAAACTTGCTGTACACTTAATAAATCTAGTATACATATAACTTCATAAAATAAATTTAGTATACGTAAGTATACTAAAATTACAACCCGAGGACGCGTTCGGTGGCTTTGTCATAGGCCCTTCAGTTCTATTCGAAAGGAATAGAAACCGAAACCGAACAAGTTAGTCGCCGTGTGTGGCGTACCAGCCACTGTCATTCACACCTCCTTGCAAGGTAGTCTCTTTCCGGAAATCAACCCTAGCATTCTGGTCAATGATACCCCACTCACTAGGAATGAGGTCTAACCAAGGTAGGATTGCTAGGGGGTTCCCAAACCTAGGGGGGTGATGGGGAGACGCAAGCTGGAATGGTCCAACAGGAAAATCCCACCCCATGACTGGAAGGTTCCAGCTTCGATTACTGAACACAGTCAGGGGAATCTCACCTCCAACGTGTTTGGTGAGGGCTGAAGCCGCAAGCGTATAAATAAATGCCGTAGTCGAGGCAGTATTCGTCGAGTTGCGGAAGAAACCGTATGTTTCAGCTACCATTACTAACATCGGTGGTGCAGCAGGATTTCTATTGGCGATCATCTGGATGTCACCGCCCTTTACATTGAAAGTGTGAAGGACGGTGGTCACAAAAATGGTATAAAACCTGGAAAAGACCGCTGTATAAAGAAGCTTTTCGGACATATTGCCATGACCAAAGGAGACATAGTCATTTAGAAATTTAGTCTCCTCCGTTCTGACAATGCCAATACAACGGTGCAAAAAGTTATACTCTCGGGGCGCTGGAAACCGGATGTCTCCAGTACCTTCGAGAGTAGGTGACACAAAAGACAGCCACTCATAACGAGCAGCATTATCAGGGAGGTCATTAGGTCCCCGAATAGGCAACAGTTGGTTAAAAGCGTCAGTGTCAGGTCGGTTGGGCATTATATTGGGAACTTGATCACCTTGTTGGACTAGGTAGAAGTTCCCATTGACTAGTAAGGCAGCCTCGTAAACCCCGGCCACGAAATAGTCACGCTCCGCTCTTGCTAAAGCAAAGTTCTGGAGGAACAACCACATACGTGTGGGGCTGACATTGCCGGGAGCTGGTACGGCAGGCTGATCACCACCCTTTCTCAGTACGCAAAAGCGTACAGCAGGAAAATGGATGGCGAAATTTGCTAGCTGAGGAACCGCTGCAGGTGCCCTCCTTCTGCCTGGGCAGGCCAACCAATACACAATATCAAGATCTTGTATGCGGAAGTCGCGATTAAGGATCACCACAAAGCTTCCCTCAGTTATTTCGTTACCGATTAAATCGGCAACGTTACCAGCAGGATCATCTATGTTTATGTGCACAACGGGCACATTGTTGGCAGGATAGGGTGGATAGGCTACGGCTATGCCTTCTTGCTCCACCCTAGCACCCTGAAGTGCTAGGAAGGCGCCTTTCAGGTATATAAGCGTATTGTCATAGCGCTGGGTACCTTGCAAAAAATACCCAGCCATAGCCCGAGATACATTTACATCACTGATGGTGCAGGGCAACATTTTAAAAATAAGAGTAGCTTTGCTAATCTCCAAGCCCATGAAGAAGATTTTGGTATAATTATTAACGAGAATAGTGGAATTTTTAACCAAGAAGATGAATTTTCAACCAAAACAGACGAATTTTTCACAAAATACATGAATTTTTAAATAAAAAAGATAAATTGTCAACCAAAGATTGAATAGTCAAATTTTTATTTAAAAAATTTAATCTTCAACCAAAAATATGACTTTTCACCTAAAATGATGAAATATTCAATTAGTTAGCCCAAACAAAATTTAAATAAAAATCATTTTCCACAAAATTACTTATATTTTCAAACAAAAAGATGAATTTTCAATTAAAAAAGATGATTTTTCAACGAAAAAATTGAATACTTAAATTTTTAGTTAAAAAAATGTTATGTTTAACCAAAGAGATGAATTTTCACCAAAAAACTATGGAATATTCAATTGGAATAAGTTTTATTATCAGACAACAAAAATTCAAACAAAAGAAAAACTAATTTTTAAAAAAATGGTTAAGTTTTCAAATAAAGTGATGAATTTTCAAGGAAAAAAAATTAATCCTCAATTGGAATAGATCAATTTTAAACAAAAAACGTGAATTTTCTACAAAAAGATTAATTTTTAACTAAGAAAAATGGAACAGTTAAATTTTTAGTTAAAAATTTTTATCTTCAACCAAAAAGATGGCTTCTCACCTAAAATGATAAAATATTTAATTAGAATAAGTTACATTTTTAGCCTAAACAAAATTTAAAAAAAATTATTTTCAAAAAAATTAGTTATATTTTCAAACAAAAAGATGAATTTTCAATTAAAAAAGATGATTTTCAACGAAAAAATTGAATAGTTAAATTTTTAGTTTAAAAAATGTTATGTTCAACCAAAGAGATGATTTTTCACCAAAAAACTATGGAATATTCAATTGGAATAAGTTTTATTATCAGACAACAGAAATTCAAACAAAAGAAAAACTAATTTTCAAAAAAAAATGGTTACGTTTTCAAATAAAGTGATGAATTTTCAAGGAAAAAAAATGAATCTTCAATTGGAATAGTTCAATTTTAAACCAAAAAGGTGAATTTCCAATTAAAAAGATTAATTTATAACTAACAAGAATAATTTTTAACCAAAAAGATGAATTTTCAACCAAAAAAGACGAATTTTTCACAAAATACATGAATTTTCAACTAAAAAAGATAAATTGTCAACCAAAAATGGAACAGTCAAATTTTTAGTTAAAAAATTTAATCTTTAACCAAAAAGATGACTTTTCACCTAAAATGATAAAATATTCAATTAGAATAAGTTACATTTTTAGCCCAAACAAAATTTAAAAAAAAAATTATTTTCAACAAAATTAGTTACATTTTCAAACAAAATGATAAATTTTCAACTGAAATAGTGAATCTTCAACTAGAATAATTGAATTTTTAACCAAATAGTTGAATTTTCAAACAAAAAAGCTAATTTTCTACCAAAAAGACGATTTTTCAACAAAATACATGACTTTTCAACGAAATAGTTGAATTTTCAACTAAAACTAAAAAGGAGATTATACCTATTTCATTTTTAGGAAGCATATCAAATAATATCAATAGACTTCTTAATAATTACCAGACGAAAATTATTTTTATACCTGATCATAAATTTGATAAATATATTAAATCAGGAAAAGGTCGTCCACTTAGAATAGGAAAAAAAGAACATAAATATAACATCAGACTTGCAGAAAAATATGATAGAGCTATTAGTTAGCATGTAACTAACAAACATTCAGGTGATATAATTCTATAAAATGGGAAGATATTGAAATTCTACATGAGGAACCTGATTATTATAAACGTTGTTTTTCTGAAACGGTTTCTATTAAGAATGAAGCATACAAAAGCATGATTCTTATTTCGGATTTGAATACTTTCATCGAATCTTATACGATGATTATTGATCAATTATGATAGTTTTTTAGGATCTTATTGTTTTTTACTATTGTAAATTCCTTAATGATTCAATTATATTCCACAATTGTCTTTGTTATCACCACGACGAAGTTGCTCTGTTTGCTCTGATTATACCTACACAACAATAACAGTTTTAAATAACTAATTTTAACAAATTCCCACATGATGGGTCACATTATATTTCTGTTTTTTTTTTGTTTTTTTTTGGACATTATTTTTAGTTTAGTTTCAGGCTAATTCTTTATAACTATACTCATAACTATGACTCAAAAATCTTTTTCATTCAAGAATTCATTTGTAAAAAGATTTAAATATACTTGCAAGGCGGGGTAATCCATTTTTAATACGGATCAATCCAGAATAATCATTCACGGGAATCCAATTGTAATCCAGTAAATTCAAAGTAATTTAGATAATTCCATTTTTGGTTAAAAATTGATCTGTTTCAATCGAAAATTCATGTATTTTGTTGAAAATCCTTCATTTTGGTTGAAAATTCAACTTTTATGGTACAAAATTAATTTTTCTGATTGAAAATTTAGCTGTATTGCTAAAAATTATTATTTTCTTTTTTTGGTTGAAAATTAATTTTTGGTACTGAAAATTGAACTATTCCATTTTTAGTTGAATCACTTTTAAATAAAAATTCAACTCGAAATTCGACTACTTGCTTAAAAGTTGAACTACTTTGCTTACAGTTTATTCTTCTGCTTAAACATTTTCGAGTTTAGTGAAATGGTTTTTTTGTTGGAAATTAATTTTTTTGTAACGAAAATTTAACTATTTCACGTTTGGGAAAAATTAATCTTTCTTCGTTGAAAATCCATATATTTTATTGAAAATTCATATTAGTAGAAAATTAAAATTCTTGGCTGAAAAATTAATGTTTTTGATCAAAAACTGAACTAGTTCGTTCAGTTTTTTTTTTGTAAAATATAATTTTTTTTAGTATGTTAGTCGCTTCGTTTTAGCTTCATGAATTTTGTTGAAGATTTGCTTTTTTGTAAAATATTTATGCTTTCGGTTCAAAATTCAACTACATAGTTAAAATTAATTTATTTGGCAAAGAATTTACCCATCTTTTTCTTGCCTCAGTTTTCTGTACTCCGCACAGGATTTTTGTTTTCTTTTTCTCTCTGACATCTAAATAAGTGACGGGAAAATCGTAATAATAATAATTTATCATATGTATGTCATATTGTATAACATATGGATCTTTGCCAAAAAGTTGTGAAATTCAGACTCTGAAGTTTTTGACCAAATACATTTCCACAGCGAACTAAAGTAATAAGTTTTCAAAGACACGAAAGAAAATCATAATAATTAGCGCAAAAGACTCGCAAAGCCTATTTTTCACTTATGGGATTTTTTGTCCCTATAAAACAGACTTATGGGGGTGATATTTAAAAAGTAATATTTTATTCGTATTCTATGGTTAATTGTAAAGAGAAATGTTGATTTTCAACTCGATTCAGCTAATATTAAGGATTCTGAATTAAATTTACAAAAACTTATTTTTTTCTTAGGGGAAGTACGTGTTAAGCTTCATGGGATTTGCGCCACCTCTAAATATCATTTTTTTCGAAAATAAAAAAATAAATGGATTAATTTTTGTGTGGATACGAACAAATTCCTGGGCGTTATTCATGAAAATTCAATAAAAAAATTTCCCATCTATTTTAGGACCGCCCTGATGTACATTGAAGAAAAAAACTTTAATAAAACGATTGGAAATGACAACAGGAAAACTATTGAAACTTGATTTTTGCAACTTTTCAGCAACGATTCATATGTGATATTTATTAATTTGATAATTTATTACCGAAATTTTAAAATGATTGTCAATAATTGATACAAAGATGCGATAAGAACAATCATTATTTTCGTAATTACCTTTTTTTATTTTAACCATAGAAGCTTCTCACAGAACTTTAACTGATGAAGAAGAAGTGCAATCTAAAATGCAAACGGTTCGGATTGAGATATTCTCTGATGAGTAATATGGGTCTTGAACTCTCCCACCCGGGATAAGACATAAATGGCAATACTAGCATACTGAAGTATCGAGTGCAAAAATGAAGCAGGTATATTTGCTTTCTTGCGCGCTTATCTTAAGTTCCCAGTGCTGGCACGTACCAGGTATACTTTATAGCAAACGGATCAGGAAGTATTGTATTGGTTGTTGTCACTACAAAGTGAGGAAATAGGTGACAGTCTTTTGATCTGCGGCCGCCCCCTCAGTAATCTCTGGCTCGTGCCGCCCGAGTGCAATGCACCCTTGGAACCCCGTCTGGGTGCGGGCCTGATTAAGACACTCGGGCTTTGCTTTTTTTTAAGTGCTAGGGATGGTTTTTTGCGGCTGCTTGATATGATTCTAGGGTCACGACCATAGTCTAGAGTTTTATGGAGGTGACTTGTGTACATATTTAAAAAATTTGTTTTTATAATTCTTTCACATGGAGACGCTCAGGAATGGTTTTGTTAAAAATAATAGAGGTTGTTTTTGAGAGTTGCTATATATTATTATGTGGTCAGAAACATAACCTGCAGTATTCTGAAGTTACTCGTGGATGAATTCTCAACAAATTACATAAATTTTCCACAAAACAGTTGAATTTTCTACCAGATTGTTGAATTTTCAAGCCACACAGACGAATTCTCTACAAAAGAGTTAAATTCTCTACAATATAGTTGAATATTCACCAAAAAATGTTAATAGTTGATATTTAAACCGAAAAAGATTCAAATTTTAAATTAAAAACAGTTGAATACAACCAAAAAAGACGAATTTTTCAAAAAATATTTGAAGCCTTAACTAAGGCAGATTAATTTTCAACCGTACAGTTACATTTTCAAACAAAAAAATTAATTTTCTACCAAAAAATACTAATTGCTAACAAAATACATATAGTTAAATTTTAAATCAAGAGGATTAATTGTGTACTAAAAACACGAATTTTGAACCCAATAGTTGATTTTTCTACTAAAACAAAAAAAATTTTAACAAAAAGTGGAATAGTTAGACATTTTTAGTTAAAACCTTTAATTTTAAAGCAATTTTAAGGAGGGTTTTCAACAAAATAGTAAAGTTTTTAAACAAAGAGAAGAATTTTTAACTAAGGTGATGAATCTTCAACCAAAAACATTAGTTTTTAACAAAATAGTTCAACTTACAACCAAGTAGTTCAGTTTTCAAGCCAAAGAGACAAATTTCTCAAGAAAAAATGTAATAGTTGATATTTAAACCACAACAGATTTTAATGTTAAATAAAAAAGTTGAATATAATAAAAAAAAGGAATTTTCACGAAAATACTTGAAGCTTTAACTAAAATACATTAATTTTTAACCATACATTGCATTTTTAACAAAAAAAATATATTTTCTAACTAAAATACGAATTTTTAACAAAATACACAAATTTTTAATCAGATAGTTCAATTATCAACTACAAAATACAAATTTTCAACAAATTACATATATTTTCAACTAAATATTTTGAACAATGGATGTGATGTTAGTCCAAATTTTATTTGATTAATTTTCAGTCTGTATTTTTTTCGTTTCTGAAAAAATTGAAATAAATAGTTGGATTTTTAAGCTAAGAAAGATACATTTTTAACTAAACATGATGTAGTGTAATTTTTATCAAGGAGAATTAATTTTCAATAAAAAGAACGATTTTTCTATAAAAACAGTTGAACTTTTATCTCAGAAATATGAATTTTCAACAAAAAAGTTATTTTACTGCCAATCGGTTAAATTTTCAATTAAAAAAATTATTTTTAACTTAAAAAAAAACAAAGTTTTTCAAATAAAATTATAAATCTTCAACCTAAAAAAAAAGAAAGAATTTTTAAGAAAGTAGTTCAACTTTCAATCACGGAGTTAAATTTTTAATCTAAAAAGATGAATTTTCAACGAAAAATGTAATAATTGATATTAAAAAAAAAATTCAATTTAAAATAAAAAATCTGTTGGATTTAACCAACAAAGAAAAATTGGTAACAAAATACGTGAATCATCATCTAAAACAGATTATTTTCAACTAAACAATTTGATTTCAGGGGTTCGTAGCCCCGGATAGAAAATTTATAGTTTCGGTCTGGTGTCCGTCCATCGTACTTTGAATTTTGTTTTTAATTCGAATAAATTGGAATCGATATGCATGAAAATTCGAGGATAAAAAATTTTAGACCACCCTAATGGATACTTATCAGAAATTTCCTTGAACAGCTTTTCAAATTTGAACGCTTGTTTCCCTATACATTTGACAAAAATATTTCTTTTACAGTTCTCTGCTTGAAAAAAGTCGGGCATGGATTTAAATGCCATTCTTCCATGCCAGTAGCACAACAACACCCGTTTTGTAAAGTTCAAGCATTCTATCCAAAGGAAAGCGAAGTTTAGATATTGAAAAACTATCATTAACACATCAATATCATCATCAGCTATGCTCTGTGTTCTCCTGACATGTATACAATTTTTTGTAACAGGAAAATAAACAAATCTTATATAAAATAAAAGCTTTGTGTATTCGATATTTCCATAATATCAAGTCCCATTCACCCTAATAGAGTGTGTCTGTCGAGACCAGTCCTAAAATGCCTCTTCAGATACTACGAACAACATATTAATACATTTGAAAAATTGTACATGAGGAAAACTTTTGGCGTCAAAAAAACGAAAATACTCTTGATGAAACAAATTCGCAAAACTTGCCCCAAGTATGTGTGCTCATTGAGACTGGTCTCAAAATGTGTCTTTGAACACTCCGAAGAACATATAAAATAATAAAAAAAATTGCAGATGAGGAAAACTTTTTGGACCAAAAAACGAAAATACCATCAATGAAATTTTTTTTTTAAACTTGCCCTATTTGAATGTGTGCATTGAGACTGGTCTTAAAACGTGTCTTTGGTCACCCCGAACAACATATCAAATAATGAAAAAAATTATAGATGGCGAAAACTTTTGTGGCCAAGAAAACGAAAAGACCCTAAACGAGAAAAAAAAATTGCAAAAATCATCCTCTTTAAGTGTGCTTATCGAGATTGGTCTTAAAATATGTCTTTTGGCAACCCGAACCACATATAAAAAATTTGAAGACAATTTTAGCTGAGGAAAAGTTTTAGGATGATAAAAACAAACACCCTAAACAAAAATAGTTCGCAAAAATCGCTCTAGTTAAGTGTGCCTATGAAAACCGGTTTTAAAATGTGTCTCTAGTCATCCCAAATAACATAGCAAAAAATTTAAAAAATTGTAGATGAGGAAAACATTTGGCACCAAAAAAAACGAAAATACCCTTAATGAAAAAAAATCTTTAAAAATGCCCTAATTGAGTGTGCTTATTAAAACTGGTCTCAAAATGTGTCTTTGTACACTCCGAACAACATATCAAATAATAAAAAAAATTGTATGTGAGGACAACTTTTGGGGCCCAAAAAACGAAAATACCCTTAATGGAAAAAAATCTTAAGAATTGACCTAATTGTATGTGTCCATTGAGACTGGTCCCAAAATGTGTCTTTGGACACCCCGAACAACATATCAACAAGTTCATCGATATCTCCATTGGATTATTACATGCGCATGTAGCGCTAACAAATTTTGCACGCAATGGTTTTGAAATCAATCAATCAACATACATAGAAAATTGTAATTTACTCAGTCGCTCGTGAATTGTCCCTCTAGAAAGGTTCTTTGATTCTTATGTAAAATTAGATTCATTTGACATAGCACTCTTTAGCTTTCCCCGCTTCAATTCTAAACGACACTTTATGACATATTTGCCCTGAATATTAGTTTTTGTAGTTTTTATTACTGATCATCTTTTATTTACAATTTAATAAGTTTGGTATAATTGTTTAATAATTTTAATTGTATAAGCAATTTTTCGTTGTCGCAAATTATCGGTATTCACATAATGACAGGAAATAATCAGGAAATATAAAAGCTCAATAAGTTTTATGTTTTTAATTGTAAACTAAGAATCTTGCTCAACCGAAAAAGATCATATGAATTGTTACATCAATTTCAACGAATTTATCAAGTACGTTCTTTTCTTTGTAACTGACTCTGATGAAAGGTAAACATCTTACAAGGACAACTTTGACGCATGTGAGCTAAGTGATGGCGACGCAAGATATATATTATAATCTAATGAAGCACACGTGTATTCATTAGTTACATTGTGAATTAAGTTCTCCAATAATACATTATTCAGTTGTTCCTCTAATCAGGAAAAATGAGGATTGTTTGTACTCTCCTCTTATCCTTGGCAGTTATCCTCAAATCCATTGGTGAATATAATAATATAATGTATCTGTAATTTGAGGTAAATTTTTTTACCTTCCGGAAATATCAATTTTTCCGACACATTTTTTTCTGAGCTTCCCGAGTATCAATTTTTTATTTATAAATGGAAGTCGATAGTTGACTTGAATTCGCAGAAATGATTTGCCTCATACCCACTAATTTAGCGGGACGTTATTCGTGATCTCAGTTGAATTTTTTTTTTAAACTCGGGATACGAACAAAAAAATGTATTCAAAGATAGATATTACTTTTTCGTCATTCTTCTAGAGGTCGACCTTCATTATTTGATTTATATTTTAAACTAATTGAAAAGTGTTTGCACACTTTTTAGGAAATGACATTTTTTGGACCACCCTAGCTTACGTTCCAGTGCTAAGGGATATAAATGAAGCAGCCTACTTCCGATTAGAAAAAACTCTTGAAACAAATATAATATAATAATCAATAATTTTGAATATATTTTTTGAAGCTATACGCAAGTCAGAACTTGTGTACTTCAGTTTATAACAATTACCCAATTGCTATTTTCCTTAAAACTTTATTTGAATTTGTCCAAAATTATTGTGAATTTAATCTGAATTTACTCCGGAGAAATTCAAAATGTGTGTGTTACAAAAAATAGAATTCCAAAAGTGTACAATATGGGACGCTTCAAACTGAAAGGCAGCTTGTCATAAGGACTTAACCCACGAATTTGCGAAAATGAGATTTTTGTATCACAACATCAAATTTCAACAAATAAAAAAGTTTTCACAAAGATTTAAGAAAAATTTCACAAATATTTCAAAAGATTTGACAAAGATTTCCCAAATATTTGGAACATTTCCAAAGATTTAAAAAGATTTCGAAGATTTAAAACGATTTCAAAAGGTTTCAAAACATTTGAGAAGATTTCACTACGAATTCACAAACAGAGATTGAAGAAAAATTTTACAAATATTTCAAAAGATTTGACAAAAATTTCACAAAGATTTCGAACATTTCCAAAGATTTACAAAAATTTCGAAGATTTGAAACGATTTTAAAAGATTTCAAAACATTTGAGAAGATTTGAAAAGATTACACATAATTCAATGATTCCAATGAATAAAAAAGATTTCACAAACAAAAATTTAGGGAAAATTTCACAAATATTTCAAAAGATTTGACAAAGATTTCACAAAAATTTTCCAAAAATTCCGAACATTTCATCAATATCGCAAGAATTTCAAAGATTTGAAAAAGGCGTGTACACCAGATTTCAAAGATTTTACAAAGATTTTGAACATTTCCAAAGAATTAAAAAAATTTTCGAAGATTTGAAACGATTTCAAAAGGTTATAAAGCATTTGAGAAGATTTGAAAAGATTTCACTACGAATTCACAATCAAAGATTTAAGAAAAATTTCACAAATATTTCAAAAGATTTGCCAAAAATTTCACAAAGATTTCGAACATTTCCAAAGATTTAGAAAAATTTCGAAGAGTTGGAACGATTTCAAAAGGTTTCAAAACATTTGAGAAGATTTGAAAAGATTTCACTAAGATTTCTAATAATTCAATGATTTCAACGAATAAAAAAGATTTTACAAGCAAAGATATAAGAAAAATCTCACAAATATTTCAAAAGATTTGTGAAAGATTTCACAAAAGTTTCCCAAAGATTTCGAACATTTCATAAATATTGCAAGGACCTCAAAGATTTGAAAAAGACGTGTACACCAGATTTGAAAGATTTCGAGCATTTCCAAAGATTTTAAAGATTTGAGAAAGGTTATAGTAAACCAGACTTTTAAGATTTCAAAAGATTTTACATACAAGAGTTCCAAAGATTTCACAAATATTTCAAAGATTTTAAACTATTTCAAAAGGTTTTAACAAATTTGAGAAGATTTCAATTATTTCAAACAAACGCAAAAGGTTTCACAAACAAAGATTGAAGAAAGCTTTCACAAATATTTCAAAGATTTGATAAAAATTTCAAAAAATTTCACAAATATTTCAAAAGATTTGAAAAAGATTTCACCAAAATTTTCCGAAGATTTGGAACATTTCATAAAGAAATTGTTTTTGTTTTTCGAAATTGGTCAGTATATGAATTAAATTTTCAAAATGATATGTGCATATATATTTTAACTTTTTTAAAATTATTTTTAAAAGTTATTATTGAATTAAATGTATAGAATGAAATTTCAAACAAAACACACACACACACACACACACACACACACACACACACACACAGGAGTACACGAAGACGATCAACTAATACGTAAGGGTCATCCCAGTAGACATAGTCAGTCTTTACATTTTTACTTGATATCATATACTGTGCTAACTATGCATTGAACCGGCTTGATTTCCCTGGATTATTACAGTTTTTACATTCTCATTCACGAGAGTGTAATATAATCGTCCAAATTTTCAATCTCTGGTTTTAACGGATCTTTACGTTTCGGCACTCACAGAGTCCGAAAATCGTAAAATTTTGTCGGTATTTGTACGTATGTATGTGTGTATGTGTGTATGTATGTATGCATGTATGTATGTATGCATGCCTGTATGTATATATGTCTGTATGTATGTATGCTTTATTTCTGTATGTATGTATGTATGTATGTTTGTATGTCGGTATGTCGGAATACCTGTATGTATCTATGGTTACCTGCATGTTGTAGCCACGCTAACGTTTGAAAGATTTGGCGAATCAAGTCAGCCTTCGATAAACCTTTTAAGAGTCCTAAAATTGAAGTGATATACTCTTCAACATTTTGAAAATTAAAAAAAATAGAAAAAAAACAACATATTTTTCTGATAGATTGAAAAATGTCGATCAAAATTGTTACTAGGTATGAAATATATTTCGGAACTATGATCGTAAAATTTTTTTTTTCGATGAAAATTCAAGAAGTAAGATCATTTTCAAATTTGGGAACCAAATGTTCCGTTTTATTTTGTTTACGTGGTTTTATTTTTCAGAAACAATCGTCTGTATAACCTAGATGCTGAGCACACAGCGCGACTGTCGTAATGAAAATGTAATCGTCAAGGTCTTAGGTTCTTTGAGAAGCCGCTTCAAAGTCAAATTGAAAAAACATCTTTAATTTCACTTTATGATTGTAGTTTATGAGGGCTTTGAATCACCCCTTTAATGTCAAGTGATCTTAAGGCATTTTAAGGCATTTCAGAGTACTAAAAAGTATTACAAAAAATTGCAAAAACTTTACGGAGTTGACCGAGATTTCCAAAACTTTTTATGAATTTCACGAAATTTGAAGTGATTATATAAGGGTTTAGGGTATGTTAAATTTTTTTTTCAAAACATCAATATTGACAAAATAGCGGTGGTTCTGTAAATATATGATGTCAATTTACTTAAAGAGTATTTGTTTGCCTGAAAAAATGTATGTTTTTGCCAAGGCGACAACAGATAAGAAAAAAGGTCGAAACAACAACATTGTTTCTCTGAAAAAGTTATAGAGAAATATCTCTAAATACGTCTATCTTGCGTTATTCTTGATCTTTTATGCGAAAATATAACATTTATTTGATTGAAAATTTTTTTTCAACAATACAATTTTATGGTGTCATGACAAATGAAGAAGAATATAGCTTAGTAGTCTTAACACCTTCTGAGTCCAAATTTGTACTTTGAAGTCAATAAATTGATTGATTAAACTAAAAACAATAAATTATTATACAAAATCTCAAACATGTTTCAAGTAAACATATCATGTTACAAGGGTCCTATAGATGTCATTAGTGGACCTGGAAAAAATTTACTTTTTAAACTTTGAAGTGGAATTGGTACGTAAACAAATGAGTTTAAAACTTTTCTTGAAAGATCTTATGGGATGCATAATTTCTGCAGTACAAAGATTTGAATCGTCGTAGCTGAAAAATTATTGGTTTTAGACAAGATTTAAAAAAGATTTGAGAAATATTGCTGAAACATTTTTAAGGAGACATTAAATTTATAAACTATCGAGTACATTAAAAGAGTCTAAACACTGTTTATATAGTTTTTAAAGGTAAAAAATAGACATGTCTTTTTTTTTTAATCAAGATAGGGTCATTTTTATGAATATTTTAAGCTTATTAGTAAATATTTAATACAGACGTGTAACTTGAAATACTTGCCATCAAAATTTATGGCCAGTTAGATAAACTTGCTCATTGAGCGACTGTACACGTGCCTGACGAGCGATATTTTCATCTTTGGAATCATTGATTCTACAGCATGATATTCAGTAACGTTTGACAAGTAACGTTGTATTGCTCTTGACATCCATGAGATAGGCCATGTAAAAAAGATCCCACTTGACGAGCTTCCGATCAGCATCAGTCAACGTCTTAGACTTGGCACTTTGGAAGTCAACTTAAATATTTTTCGTTAAATTGTTGTTACAATCCCCTTTCTCTATATGTGGCATGTCAAATAAAAATATGACTTTTATCCATCCACTTCGATGATCGCTTTATTTTTCTCTGCAAAGAAGGAAAAAGTTTGTGGTTAAAGAATTAACATTTTCTCATTCAAATTACAATTGTCATACTAAAAACATACCTGATAGAACGTTATTTCTTGCACAGACTTGTTTATAGTGCTTTCGCAGTTCCTTAATTGCTTTCGCGTTCGAAGTACTTGGGTCGCATACATTTACTACCAAGTCTAAACCAGCGTCATGGATTAGCCTCATATTCTCTCTGATGCACTTCATCAGTTGGTCATATTTGGTTAGTGAACTTCAGAAGTAGTAGGAAAGAGGCAGTTTCGAATTTCTATGCGTCCTTCGAATCATGAAGAGTAAGACGTGGTCTGCAAACTCGCTTCTCCAGCGATCCGCGAAGTCTTCGAATCCTATAATTTTATTCTTTTTTGGATCGTATGTAATGTTGAGAGACAGAAACGCTTCATTCCACATCGCAATTTGAACCTTGTCTCTTACATCCTTCATATTTTCGGCAGATGTTTTTAGAAGATTTTTAATGTTGGAATTAATCCCCGTGTCTAACTCAATTTTAGACAGTCTTTGCTTCGCTGTTGTTACCGAAGGCATTACCAACAAAGAGGACATTAATCTGCATGCCACCGGTGAAGCTTTGTGCAGTGATAGCCCAAGGATTGTTTCGTTTTCATTAAATTTTGTTCCGTGAAGGCTTGTATTAACATTTCGTAATTGCATCTCAACCATTGTCCGTTAAGAATCAGATAACTTCTCCATGTTCATCCTTTGTTTCGGGATCCAAATTTTCTATATATTCTTACATTCATTTTGTAAAAGTGATTCATTCCTAACGACTTAGATTCAAAATCTTCATTTTAGTTTTAATTCAAGATCATTTAAGATCCTTATTATAATTTTCTTAATTTCAAGATCGTAAATTCCAATATATTTATTTATTCATTCATTCATTCATTCATTCAGTGAAAATTTGAAAATGTGCCATTTTTAATGACTTTATTTCAAGCTCTTAATTTTAGTTTAGTTTGAGATCATTCAAGATCATTATTATAATTTTCTTAGTTTCAAGATCCTAATTTTCAACATATTCATTATTCATTCATTCATTCATTCATTCATTCATTCATTTATTCCGTGAAAATTTGAAAATGGTCCACATTCAATGTCTTATTTACAAGATCGTAATTTCATTTTAGTTCAAGATCTTCCAAGATCATTATTATAATGTCCTTTGTTTCGGGATCCGAATTTTCAATATATTTTTACATTCATTTTGTAAAAATGATTCATTTCTAACGACTTAGTTTCCAGATCTTAATTGTAGTTGTAATTGAAGATCATTTAGGATCCTTATTATAATTTTCTTAGTTTCAGGATCCTAATTTCCAATAAATTCATTTATTTCTTTTGTGAAAGTGATTAATTTTAAATGACTTAATTTGAAGTTTCTAATAATATTTTAGTTGAAGATTTTTCAAGATCCTTATTACAATTTCATCAGTTTTAAGATCCGGATGATCAATATATTAATTCATACATTCATTCAGATATTCATTTATTCATTCAGTGAAGATTTGAGAATGATCCATTCTTAATGTCTTAGTTTTAAGATCCTAACTTTAGTTTAGTTCAAAATCTTTCAAGATCTTAATTTTCAATATATTCTCTCATTTATTCTGTAACAATTATTCATTTTTAATAACTTAGTCTCAAGATCCTAATCTTCGTTTAGTTTGAGATCAAATCATCAAATTTGGAACAAAATAGTTGAAAACTATTTGGATTATATCTGAAAATTACTTCGAATGACCTGAATCACTTGGACCATATAAATTACTTTTATTCACCTGGATTACAAGTGGATTACAAGTGGATTACTCTGGGTTACAATGGATTACTTGGATTACCTGAATTATTCAGAATTGACTAGATTAAAAGTGGATGACCCTGGGTTAAAAATGGATCACTTGGATTACTTGAATTATTCACAATTCACTAGATTACAAGTGGATTACTCTGGGTTACAATAGATTACTTGGATTACCTGAATGATTCAGAATTGACTAGATAACAAATGGGTTACAAATGGATTACTTGGATCACCTGAATTATTCAGAATTGACTAGATTACAAGTGGTTTACAAATGGATTACTTGGATTACCTGAATTGTTCAGAATTGACTAGATTACAAGTGGGTTACAAATGGATTACTTGGATTACGTGAATTATCCAGAATTTACTAGATTACAAATGGAAATCCCAGCATTCAGGAGTAATCTACTAGCGTGTCCGAGTATTAAACTTGGAAGACGGAGTAATCCACTTGAATTCCAGGGCAATCCACTTGTGAGCTGTATAAATCCACTTGAATTCAGAAGTAATCCAATTGTAAGCTGAATTAATTTAATTTAATTCCAGGGTAATCCACTTGGAAGCCGAATTATTCTACTTTGAAGCCGAGGTAATCCACTTGCAATCCGGTGCAATCCATTTATAATCTCGGCTTATCCCAGTATTGAGAAGTAGGCAACTGTCAAGCCGAAGTATCAATCTTGGAAGACGCAGTAATCCACATAAAAGTTGGGGTAATCGACTTGTAAGCTGAATGAATCCACTTTGATTTTGGGGTAATCCACTTGAGAGCCTTATCAATTCATTCGGAAGCCGTGATAATCCACCTGTTAGCCGAATCCATCCAGTTGATTTCCCGGGTAATCCAATTGTGAGCCGAATTAATCCACTTGGAAGCCAGGGTGATCCACTTATGGGCCGAAATAATACACTTGGTAGCCGCGGCAATTCACTTGTAATCCGAATTAATCCACTTGAATTTCAGGGTAATCCACTTATAAACCGAATTAATCCACTTTAATCCCGGGTTGATCCAATTGTGAGCTGAATTAATCCACTTTGAAGATGGGGTAATTCACTTGCAAGCCGAACCAATCCACTTGAATTCCGCGATAATCGGCTTATAAGTCGAATGAATCCACTTTAATTCTGGTCTGATCCACTTGAAAGCCGAGGTGATTCACTTGTAATCCAGTGCAATCCATTTGTTATCTGGAATAATCCTAGTATTTAGGAGAAATCTACTGGCAAGCCGAAGTATCACTCTTGGTAAACGAAGTAATCCATTTAGAAACCGGAGCAATCCACTTGTAAACTGTATAAATCTACTTTTATTCTGGGGTAATCCACTTGTAAGCCGAATACATCCACTTTAACTCCGGGGTAATCCACTTGTGAGCCTCATCAATCCATTCGGAAACCGAGATAATCCACGTGTGAGCCGAATTAATCCACTTAAATTCTGGGGTCGTTCAATTGTGAGCCGAAATAATCCACTTGGAAGCTGAGGTAATCCACTTGTAATCCGCGGCAATCCATTTGCAATCTGTGCTAGTCCCAGTATTCAGAATTCATTTGCTGGTGAGCCAAATCAATCCACTTGGAAGCCGGGGCAATCCACTTGTGAGCCGAAATAATCCACTTGAATTCTGGGTTGATTCACTTGTGAGTCATATTAATCCACTTCAATTCCGGGGTAATTCACTTGCAAGACGAATTAATGAACTTGGAGGCTCGGGTAAACAAATTCTGAGCCGAATTAATCCACTTTAATTCCCGGGCAATCCACTTGCAAGGCGAACTAATCTCCATGAATACTAGGGTAATCCAATTGTGAGCCGAATTAATCAACTTCAAATCCGGCTAATCCACTTGTGGGCGGAACTAATCCACTTGAGAACGTGTTATTTAAATAAGCAACAAGGGTTTTCTAGATTAAAATAAAAATCTATGCCCCCCCTTATACCCCCTCGTCCCCCCCCCCCCCCCCACACACACTTTTCTCATATGAACTTCTTGATACCCGACAGTATAACGAGCCTAGAACCGAGTGAGTCACGCTTACCCTGAAAGGGATTTGGCTTAGTGGTATATTAATAGTACAATTAAATTAAATTAACAATAATTAAATTTTCAGTTAGACATTTAATTTTAAAAAAATTCAACTTATATTGTGAATCTCTAACCAACAAACTGAATCTTTAACAAACTGGTTCTACTTTCAACCAAGTACTTGAATTTTCAACAACAAAATGACTTTCCGTGAAACTAGTTGAATTTGCAACAAAATAGGAAAATTTTCAAACAAAAGAGATCAATTCTGAAACAAAAATATAATAGTAGATATTTCAATTAAAAAGAATTAACTTTCAACAACAAAAAATTACTTTTCTACCAAAAGATGAATGGTCAACGAATCAGTTGAATTTTCACTATGAAAATATGAATTTTCAACAAAAAAAGTTCATTTTTAACCAAACAGTTGAATTTTCTACCAAAATAGTTGAATTTTCAGGCCAAAAAGATAAGTTTTCAACTAAAGAGATGAATCTTCAATAGAGTGGTCCAAAAATGCATTAGAAATTTTTTTGCTGAATTTGTATCGGGACACCCCCCAAATTTGTTCGAATCCACCCAAAAATTAATCAATTTTTTTGTTTTGAAAAAAAATTATATTTAGGGGTGCCGCAGGCCCCATGAAGTTTAACATGTATTTCCCATAAGAAAAAAAGACGTTTTTGTAAATCTTATTCAGAATCGTCAATATTATCTCAATCGAGTTGAAACTCAACATTTCTCTTCACAATCAGTCATAGAATATGAATGAAATATCACTTTTCAAATATCACCCCCATAAGTCTGTTTCATAGGGTCCCAAAGAAACCCCACTAGTGAAAAAATGGGTTTTGCGAGTTTTTGGCGCTAATTATGATTTTTTGCGGTTTCTTTAATTCAAATTGTTTCTAATACATAAAATACTACTTTATACTGAAAATGAGATATTTTCATGAATTGTTTAAACAATTTATTATTGTTTTAGCAATTTTCTCATGGAATGGAGTTAGAAAGACGCGGATTTTTCACAAATTTTCCATTTGTTGTCCAATTTTCAATTAGATGGAAGTGACAGTTTATCAATGTTAATAATAGTGATTGTTTAAACAATGTATTATAATTAGTAATAATATTATGTTTGAATAATGCTAGAAAGATGCGGTTTTTTCTTTACATTTCTGGCTTTTTGTCCGATTTTATATGGAGTGAAGTAATAATGAATTCAAGTTACCAAAATAATTGTTCAAACAATTTGTTGTCATTGTTGATAATATTCTCTTTGCTTAATTGGTAGAATGTTGCGTTTTTTTCTGAAATTTTCAACTGTTTGTCTGTAAGCGAATCAAAAGAGGGCCTCGAGGTCCAATGGGATTCAAAAGAGGACGTGGAGGGCTAAGCAGGACTAAAGGAGGAAAATTGAACTATTTTCGAGACTATTTTGTTGAAAATTCTTTTTTCTTTTTTTCGTTGAAAATTCATGTTTCAAACTGAAAACTTAACTATTACAGTCGTGGTTGAAAATTCCTATTTTAAACTGAGCATTGATCTTTTCTAGTATTTTGTTGAAAATTAATTTTTGAAACTGAAAATTTAAGGACTTCATTTTTACTTGAAAATATACCTTTTTAATTTTAATAATCATCTTTCTTGATTGAAAATTAATTATCTTGTTGAAAATTCATCTTTTCGGGTTGAAAGTGAACTGTTTTCTACAAAATTCGACTTTTTCGCTTGAAAACTCATTTAACAATTCAATTGGTTGAAAATTATTATTTTGTTGTTGTTGTAAAGTAATTTTTTAAACTGAAAATTAAACTATTGCATTTTCGATTGACAATTTAAGTTTTTAAATTGAAAATTCAACTGCTGTGTTGAAACTTGAATTTTCTTAAAAATTCGTCTTTTGGTGGAAAATTAAACGTCTTGGTTGAAAATTTATCTTTGTAGGTTAAAAATTCAGATACTCGATTAAAAATTTAACTATTTTGTTGAAAATTCGTCCTATTGGACTGAAAATTCCTCTCTTTTGATAGAAAAGTCACGCTTCTTGTTTGAAAATTCATCTTTCTTGGTTAAAAATGAACTTTTTTGTTGAAAATTCAACTTTTCGGGTTGAAAATACCTAACTTCTAAAAAATTCGTATTTTTTGGCTTGCAAATTCAACTATTTGTTTGAAAATGCAACTTTTTTCGGTTCAATTTAATTCTTTTTTGTTTGAAAATTCGACCATTTGGTTGAAAATGCATCTGTGTAGGTTAAAATTCAACCATTTGGTTAAAAATGACTCCATTTTGTTAAAAAAAAATGTTATTATGTTATAAAAGATTCGAACATTATGTAAAAATCATCTTTTTTATCGAAAAATCAATTTTTTGGTTAAAAATTCTACTATTTTGTTAAAAAAATTTTTTTTTTTTTAATTCAACTATATTTTTGGAAAAGTAATCTATTTTGGTTGAAAATTCAACTGTCTTAAAAAAAATCGTCTTTTTGAAAAATCTGCAGTTTCTCGCTAGAAAGATTAACAACAAGGTTAAGTTAGCATTAAATTTTAAAAGTTAGGTATCCCTTTAGGGGAAATTTCTTTCTTTAAGGCAATTTAGTCGAAAGTTCAAATCTTTGATTGGGATTTTGGGCATCATTTTCAAGGAACATGACTAAAGTCGGTTCCAAAAGTATAGACCCCTCACTTTTTTTGATTGCAACTCGCACAAAAAAAATCTCTGAAATATCTAATAAAAAGCATCTTGAAGCCTAAAGTCTTCCGAATGCAGCGATATGTTCACTTTTGTCCTAAAAAATTTTTTGCAATAGTTCGAGGGCAAAATAAAAAATATCGTATGCGCCAAGGGGGAGAGGCACTTTTTCGACTTGTACTGAAAACATACACTCGTCGAAAAAGCACTTCTTCTCCCCCCAGGTGCATAATATACTATATGTTCTATGAAATATTTTAAGATTCTTAAAAATGTATTGAAATACCTCGTGGAAAGCATTTGGAATCCTCTAAAATTAATAAAATCCTTTAAAATCTTTTAAAATATCGTGAAGTTTGTTCAAATTCTTCAAAAAATCTTTTCAAATCTTTAGAGATCTTGGAAATACCTTGTAATATTTTTAAATATATTCGGAACCCGATAGACTTGAAAATTTTTGAATGATTCTGAAAGTGGCAATAATTTCAAAATTTATGAAAAAAACTTTGTTTTCATAGAATAATTGATTTAGAGAATCATTTAATAACCTCATTAGTTTTAAATCTTTTATCGTCAAATTACTGAACTTCAACGTTACATACTTTTAATTATTTTTGATACGTGGATACTAATTCAGATTTTGTGAGTAAATTAACAAAAATGTATTTGATTTAAAGAAATAATTTTTGTTGTCAAAACATTTGGATGAAATTAATTAAGTTTTAAATTTGAGCCAGTACTTTATTAAATTTTTTTCAAATTGAATAAATAATATGAAACAGATCGTATTTTTGATTTAATAGAGAAAAATACTTGTTATTTTGAAAATCAGAGCATCTTTGAAGCCTTTCAATGAAACTTTGATAAGAAAGACTAGTTTTCGTAGACACGTTTCCCAATAAATTTGAATTAACTTCTTCCTGGTTTTGAAGGTTACTGTATCAAAAATGTCAGTATATAAATGGCCTGCCATCCGCATTCCAATTTTAGTAGAAAAAGAGGTGAAAAATAAAAAAGTGAGCTTTCTGATTTTTTTTATGTTTTTATAAACGACCGTGATGAAGTTCTTGACCTTTGCTTTGGTGACACTTTCCGTTGGTAAGTACACGTGAAGAAAGTAAATTAATTATTCAAATTATTTTTTATTTTGCATGCAAATTATTTCGCAATGACATTCATATTAACTCAACCTTATTTATAATCCAAATTTATTTACCCTCATTACACATAGGCTCACAAACTCTAAAAAAAATAATTTTCAACAAAATAGGTAAATCTTGAACCAAAAGAGATTAATTTTCAATCAATTCCATTTTTAAAGAAAAAGGACATTTTTACAAAAAGAGACGAACTCTTATTTTCTTTTGAAAATAAAATATCATTTTTTAACTGAGAAAATTATTTTTCTGTCAAATAGACGAATTTTCTAGAAAATACAAACAGAAAATATTTTAACGTAATTACAGACAAGATGGAGAGTAAACATTTTCGATTAAATTTCATTCAGAAAAAAGATCTTCTCCTTTCACTCCGCTGGGATTCGAATATCAGGTCAACTGATTTCCGGTCAGGTGCTCTAACCACTGAGCTACAGAGAGATCAGAGGAAGAATTCTTTTTTCTGACCTTGCAAATGAATGGAGATCATAGAGCTCATATAAGAGAAAGGATAAAAAAGCGGCAGGGATAATGAAACAGATATGGGGAATAAAAAAAAGAAGGTTCAAGAAAGATTAGAGAAGGAGAATGTGGCTATTTGATACGTTGGTATGGTTGGTGGACGCTAGGAGCAGACTGGAGGACGCCTGGATATTTGGCGAGAGAAGAAGTACAAAGGTATAAATTAAGTATTAGAGCGGGTAAGAGAGCGAAAAAGTGTTCAAAGGAGGTAGAAGAAGGGAGAGGGAGGGCGGTAGAACTAACAAGATGGAAAGAATAAAGGAGGGAGTTTCTTAGTGCTAGAGATATAGGAGAGATGAATCGAGTAAGCTATGAGGAATTAGAGAGAAGGGACAGGGAAAGACAATTAATGGAAAGATAGGGAATGATTGAGGAATCAAAATATAATAATTGGTATAAGATGATCAAAAAGGAAAGAGTACCAAACTATTCAGAAAAGCGATGGGGAGAGAGAAGATGGACCAGAATAGCAAAATTTATATTGGGAAACGAGGTAAGGGAGGGGATGTACTGGGAAAAGGAAGAGAACAGAAAGTTCAGAATATGTGAATGGGAGGAGGAAGGATGAGAGCATGTATGGGGAGGATGTAGGAGAGGAATGGAAGATAAAGGAAGCTGGCAAGAGAATGTGGTAAAGATTTTAGGGTTTGCAGGTAAAGATTACTCTGAAAAATGGGTAAAGATTACACTTTTTTTTCTGTGTACGTCAACATGAAAAATTGATGATTTATTAAACTTCATACATTTCTCTGGTCCTTTTACAGAATCATCCGATGATCAACCTCCGAATCGACCACCGGACCAACGAAGAAAGAGTTTCTTGAAATTACCTTCTATTAATCTGAACATTGGAAGAAGAAGTTCTTCATTTAATGCGCGACAGGATGGATCAAGTTGTCAGTATTTTTATTCAAATTTCTGACGTAATAACCAAACTTGTAATATGCTAAAGCAAAGAGATGAAATTTTCAGCTATTTTCGAGAAAAACCGCTTTTAAAAAATCCACGGATGTTACATTGACCGCAATGCGAGAGTTGTTCAACTCTCAGTTAGATCAGGCGGTTTCGAGTTTGTAACCGCATAGTCCCGGCTCAAATCCTGCTGTTGGAATTGAAAAAAGAAATTTTATTTAAATTTTTTTATCGCCAGAAGTGAAAAGACTAAAATGTGGCCAGGAGTGAAAAGACTCTCGCATCACGGTCCATGTAACGTGCGTGGACCTTTCACTGGGTGGAGTATAAATCCAAATCGACGAGAGCTTACGATTCTTAACAAAATTTAAAGTTTTTTTTCAGAAATGCTCAGTATTAAATAAACAAAAGCGCCGATAGGGAAAAAATACTTGAATAAATAACTCAACTGTAAATATTGTAAACTGTGAAAATAGTAAATTTCAATTGAATTTTATTTTTATTGACATTTATAATGATTATTGAAAAGACATAAATTGTCCGCCTCACCGATCGTACACATGGATTTTTTCCCGATATTATCATGCGTTAAATCGGCATGACATGTTCTAACCGCTATTTCCACGTGATGAACCACGATGCGAAAAGTGTCATCTAACGTAAATTCTTCCGCGCTCTGTGTAATACAAAAAAAACATATCCCATATCGCTTCGAAGCTCAAATCCTTCACATAGCGGAGAACGTGACCAGCCGCGCCTTGAATCAAAGCATCCGCATAAAATTTAATTACAATTTTATCACTCGGAGGATAGATTTTCACCAAGTACACGTACAGGTCCATAAAAACATTTTCGAGCCAATCGACAGGACACACGCTCTCATCAGAGATTTTTATTTCAAATGTTAACTCACGCGTGTTTAATCTAAAGAAATGGGTATTAATTACCACGATCATCTAAAATTATCAATTTGCTACCATGCGGGGGTGTTTCTACGTTCATATTTCTACCCTGACCTGTTTGAATATCATCCGCAACCAGCGCATCCAATGCATCCAGGGCATCCTGGACATCCGTAGCCTCCTCCACATCCTCTTCAACCCTCGCTACCGTCGAGATAAAGGCTTCTCCGCCGTGTGCTCGTCTGCTTCCTCCAACACCCTCTCTGGACGATTCTTTGTGCCGATACGGAGCATACTTGACACATCAGTTGTATCACGTTATAGAAAAATAATATAAATTGAATCTTTGGACGAGAGGGAAATTGAGTAGGACTATTTATTATTTATTATTAATTTTTAATTTCAATTATTTATTATTCATCATTAATCATGTATTATTTACTATTTATGGTTTCTTATTTGTTATCAACTATTTATTAGTTATTATTAACTATTTAAAATACCTCATTCATTATTCAAATTTTTTTTTGAATTTCTTTTTCAACATTTTTTTTTAACAAAATTCGGTTTCGAAATTTCTTTTAACCAGTTTTTTTGAAATTTCTTCTGAAAAATTGTTTTCATAATATTTTTTTACAAAATTGTAAAATATTTTATTTCAAGATTTTGTTGAGGCTAGTGCATTCTCCCAGACATCGTTTAAGAGATTCGTCATGGGATGTAATATCATCTGACGAATCAATCTTCTTAGATATCTCACTTCACTGCCACACACCTGTCCATTTTTGTAACTTGATTACACCCCAAAATCCCAACACTTGACATTTCACAAACTCCACATATTCCCTGTGTGAGAAGAAATTTTGTCTGAAACCTTCGTTGATAACTCGTTGATGCTCATCCCTCATCGGAATCGATCGGAGGAGATTAATTCCCCAAAACCCCAAGAACACCCGCGCGTATTCTCTTATATTTTCTACGGAAACTTCCGAAAAATCGAGACTAAAAAAGGCTTCACGAAGAATCGCGAGAATAACGGTAAGTGCGTCCATCCTGAAGGTTTGAAAACAACTGAAAACTTTTGAGATAAGGTCCTTCCATTTATAGACTTAGGTTTGCTCTGAATTTTTTTTACGATTTCGACCAGTATCCAAGAAATCCTTTGCTATATATAAACATAGATTTCTGTGGTTTTATTTAAAGATTTTATAAAATTATATCGTTCGTTAGCAGAAATGATCAGAAGTTTGAATCTTCGAAAAAAATGATTTTCTCGACATAATTCAATGCGGCTTCTACAGTTATCTTCGGAATAATCTCTTCTTAAGAAAATTTTTTTATTTGAATATGCCATAAGATTTAAAAAAAAATCATTTGTGGAAGGAAAAAATGTTGTTCTAGATAGCCCTATAAGTGAAAGGTGATGCAGATTTCAATTAAAATATAGATTCATATTTTTTCAGCAGAAATCTTCAAACTTTTCAAGTTATAACCTTTTTTAGTTTAACGGCATTTAATTCAGAATTGCTTAATGGAAAAATGGTAATAACTTCTATGTTGTAGGTGAAGGATTTAGTTTTTTTTTTTCACTTCAGACTTCTAAGCTTTTTTTCAATATGAAGAATCGGGCGTGAATGAATTGCTGATGAAGACTAAAAAAAGATTCAGTTGCTTTAGCTTCGTATCAAAATTGAACCCTCTTATTGAGTGCGTTATTCAAATATTTTTTTAAAACTTTTATACATATTTAGATCAAAAGATTTTTAAGGATTTCACGGAATTTCAAAGATTTTAAGAGACCTTGAAATGGCGAAATCAATTTTAATTGAATCTGTAAGCAAATTTTTTTCCTCAAAGATAATTCTTATCAAATGTAAATATCTCAGAAGGATATATACGACTTCTGTCCTCTAAGAGATAATGACTTTATTGTACACTATATAAGCCAATGAAGAAGTAGAATATTCATTCGTCACGTTTCAATCAAATTCTTTATTAAAAGATTAATCAGTTCTTCCTCTACTTTGAAGAGATGAGGATTGGTTATACTATGTTCTTATTCTTGGTTACCATGCTCCATTCTATTGGTAAATATAATAATGTATTATACTTATACTTATTAAAAATTTGTTGTAAGCCTTACGCAAATGAGAATTTTTCGATCTGATCTGCACAGAGCAACTTTGCACAAACACAACTGTGCAAGTCATACGAAAATATAAAATTAAGTTCACATATTATAAAAACGTGATAATATAAGAATCTAAGAAAGACATTGGTCTAAAGGATACTAAGTAGGAAGAAAGAAATAATGATTCGATAGATATATTTTAATCGTATAAGATATTGATTGGTTTTCTATAAAAATAGTTGAAATCTTCAGCCCTCTCCAATATTATTATTATCATTATATCATTAAGCCATTTCCCTTTCGGGGTAGGCGTGAATTGCTCGGTTGGAAAGTAGTGATGTGTGGATGGCTATATAGGTGGAGGGTAGATAGGTATATAGGTTTAAGGTGTAAATATTTTATATTGATCTAGAATTCTTGTGTTACTTATTTAAATAACACGTTCATTCCGCAACACTGCTCCGACCCAGGCTGCTGATAGTTTTAATACAGAACCTGTGTACCACCTTTTAGTAGAATGTCAATTTTTTTAAACTGTAAGGTTTTCATGTATAAGTAAAAGTAGGGATATGTGTGAGATAAGGAACGCCTGGCTGAATATTCTAGATAACCCAGAAAAAAATTCCATCAAAAGAATTATTATGTTAGTAAGTTTCACGAATAAGCATTATAATTAATTATATATTTCAATATTTAAATTATTTTATTTCTTATACAATTTTATTTCTTCAACAATTTTATTTTTTAATTAATTATTTGTTTCTAGTGAATTTACCATGTGAAATTTTTTTTTAAATTTTATTTTTTAATCTTTATTATTTCTTCTGCAATTTGGTTTCTTAAACAATTTTATTTTGTAAACAATTGTATTGCTTTTACATTTTCATTTCTTCAACAATTTTAATTTATTAAACATTTTATTTGTTAACATTTTTATTTTTTTTAAATAATTCTATCTTTCAAAGAATTAATTTTTTTAAATTATTTTATTTCTTATACAATGTTATTTCTTCATCAACTTTCTTGTCTTTTTTATTTCTTTAACAACTTTAATTTGTCAAACATTTTATTTTTTCAACATTTTTGTTTTTTAAATAAATTTATTTTTTAAACAATTTTATTTTTTGAACGATTTCATTTCTTCTGATATATATTTTTTTAATTTTATTTTTTCAATACTTAATAGATTAATATTCACTTCCTTAAATAATAATTGATTAATTAAAAAAATGAAATAATATTACTCGATGATGAAAATATTCTAATTAAAAATTACATAAATATATATTTGAAACCTAAGTTTTAATTTTAGGTTCGTAATATCTATTTCTTTCATTTTCCTCTGGGGCATAATGGGATACTGGTATAACTTTGGTTACATTGTATAGTTTAAAGTTTTTAAACGGATTAGGAAAGGTTCCCCGCCCATCACCGTGCAGTTATTTATAGACTCTCTCCGCCTTTTAGGGACGAATCTTTTCTTTTTTTTTTGCTATTTATCTTATTGATATTGAACTTCAAAATGATCTATCATTAAGTGATCTATTCTCGACTCTATAAAGAACAACTTTTGTAATTTTTAACTAAGAGAACCAATATTTATGGCCGAAAACAAAAACATTTGTAGTGAAGTTTTGTTTAAAGCAATAGGAAAAAAGTTACAAATATTTGAAAGTAATGCTTTTATTAAGAAACCAAAAAATTTTACCCCCTCCACTTTGATAAATAATTATCAAAATTGATTAATTTTTGGTGTGAGAAGTACTATCTAATAGGACTACAATCGGGCCGATTTTTAGCCCGATCAGACAACTTTCATTTTCAAGGTGGGTACACTGGAGAAATTATGCCCCATATATATATATATATATAATTAAAAACTGAAGGTTAACAACCACCTCAGGGTCCCACTGGGAGCAACTGTCATCTAAAAAATGACATCGGCTCCCAGTAGGACCGCGGTAAATCCCATATGTTTGAAATCTTGCAAGTACATTGAATGACGTCGACATTCAACTTGTAGAAGTTGTGAGGAAAATTTTCTCGTCTTTCCGTAGCTCAATTGGTTAGAGCATCTGACCGGAAATCTGAAAGATCTGGCGCTCGAATCCCAGCGGAGCTAGAGAGATTTTTTTCACAACTTTAAAAATTAATAATCAATATTCACAAAATATTGATGATCGACCATGTGGACAAAACACATTAACATCATATTATTTAAATTATTCACTGGTCAAAAACTATAACATCAAATAATAAAAAGATTATTGTTCAAAATTGGATTTTTTTCATTTTAAGATTTCAAATTGAATAGTTGAAAATTGTACTATTTCAAATAGTGTCCTTCAATTCAGAAAAAATTTAATATTTGAAGCATTCAAAATTAAACAGTTATGAACTTGAAGCATTTAAAAGTGATGTTCAGACATTTTGCACTGTTTGTAGTTAAAATGTTTAAAAATTGAAATGAAAAACGTTTCTTCAAAATGCAGTATTTTACCAAAGAGCGTGGGTATTCGGGATTTTTTTATTCGACGTGGAAATTCTTGCTCTTTCAAAAGATCCAAAAAATTCGAAAATTAACAAAATGGTAGCCGTTTTTCTAAAGTTCTTGAAAGAAATTTTTCTAAAAACTCCAATTTGTAAATTTTTTTGAAAGAAATAGCTGTCAATATGTACTACATATCTCGTCACTTTCGTTTGTAGAAACCCACCGCTTCACATTGAAAACACTCATTTTGGAAAAATCTAATTTTGACATGTTTTTCGGAAACAACACATGGTAAAAAAATGTTGCGATAAAAGTTGAAACATATAGCAGAGTTCTATATAAATACCTTTTACTATTTTGCGATAGGTTGCATCGTTTACGAGAGAAAAAATTATATTAAACAAATTTTTCCCCGACTCAAAAATGGTTTGGCCCGCATAAAACTGAAAAGATGCCTTTTTTATATTATCAGAAAATATTTTAAAATGTTGGAAACATTAAAAATGTTGGGTTTTCCTGAAAATCTTCTTAATTTCTTTCATCGAATTCAATGGAAAAATAACCATTATTGAGTTCGAGAATTTTTTTTTTCTAGCCGCGTTTCCGAGAAACATGAAAAAATTTATATTTTTCGAAAAGATTTTTACATTCACATCCTAATAAGAAGGTACTGGCTTTATGTGAAATTTGACTATGTCGGTTTTCATCAAATCTCCACGTTTTGAGGCACCCTGAGCCTGAAAAAAAGATTTTTACTAAGGTTTTGTTCAGATTGCAGTATTTCCCAAACGAACGTAGATATTTGAGATTTAATTTTTTTATTCGACGTAGGAATTCTTACGGGTAATATGTACTGCATACCTCGTAAGTTTTGTTCTTGGTAAGCCAATCCTTTACATTAAAAAAAATCTGTCTGTATTTTACTTAGAAAAATCATATATTATATTATATATATATATATATATATATATATATATGTTTTTACCCTACGACTGATAGTTTTCGAGAAAATAGACGATAAATATGAAAAATCACAGAAATACTGCAAAATGTTCAGTGGTGCGACTTAAATTGTATGAAAATTTCCTGGAAGGCTGGGTGGACATTAGATATTAAAAATCACAGAAATACTGCACAATAAAAAATTCCAGGAAGGTTGAGTACGAGCGTGCCGAATGGGTGGGAAAGGGGGTCGTATCTGACCTAAGTTATTTCTGTGACCAGTCACAGGCGTGCCTTCCCGCCCCCACCATGAAACGCTGGAAAGGGGGTCTTGTGTGACCTAAGTTGTTTCTGTGACCAGTTGCAGGGGTGTTTTCCTGCCTTCCATGAGATGGTGGAAAGGGGGTCGTGTGTGACCTAAATTATTTCTGTGGCCAGTCATGGGGGTGCCCCCCCCATGAGACTTTAGAAAGGGGGTCGTGTATGACATAAATTATTTCTGTGACCAGTCATAGAAGTGCCTCCCCCCCTCCCCAGGAGACGTTGGAAAGGAGGTCGTGTGTGGCCTAAGTTATTTCTGTGGCCAGTCATAGGGGTGCCTTCCCGCTCCACATGACACGTTGGAAAGGGGGTCGTGCGTGACCTAAATTATTTCTGTGGCCAGTCATAGGGGTGCCAACCTCCCCCCAGGAGACGTTGGAAAGGTGGTTGTGTGTGACCTAAGTTATTTCTGTAGCCAGTCATAGGGGTGCCTTCTTGTCCTTCCCCCCATGACACGTTGGAAAGGAGATCTTGTGTGACCTAAGTTATTTCTGTGGCCTGTCATAGGGTAGCTTTCTCGCCCCACATGACACGTTGGAAAGGGGGTCGTGTGTGACCTAAATTATTTCTGTGGCCAGTCATAGAGGTGCCCCCCCCCCGCCATGAGGCGTTGGAAAGGGGGTCATGTGTAACCTAAGCAATTCTTCATTTCGTACCGACATTTCCCTTCTTTTCTCTGAAACGGTCAGTCGTAGGGTAAAAATATATTCAACATAAAATATGTATTTTCAAAAGATCTGCAACTTTTTTTGGACGCTTTTTTGTAAATTTTTGTTATTTACTGAAATAAACGGAAAAACAGGAAATTTTTATAGTTTTTTGGGGTTTTGACCTTGAAAATAAAATTTTCGGGTATTTTCACTATCATATTCGTGATCAGCACCTCAAAATACATAGGTGTACGGAGTTTCAAATTAATCGGAGGTAAGCGCTTTTCGGAACTCCACCCTTTTGTTTTAATCGTGGAAGATGCTATTGAAAATAACAAATTCCAGTTTCAGATCAAACGATGCGACATACGAAGAAAATTTTAAGAAACAAAACTACTTATCTCGTACAGATCCACAAATTTTTTGACAATTTTTCATAAAACGCTCACTTTTTGTTTTATCTATCAGAAACGCTTTTTAAAATCAAAAATTAACAAATCTATCTTTCGGCCACAATATGCGAGATACGAAAAAAATCTTTAAAAGTACAATTGGCAGCTAGGGAAAGGGTTCGTCCATCCTTGTAGAGCCCCGCGTGCAAGGATAAGGCTACATACTCTGAGAGGTCGCCGGTATCCCAGAGTCACCGTTGAAGACACCTCACCTAGGTGTCATTCATCTATCGGCACGGTTGCTAGGCCTCCGCTTAGGGGTTATTCCTTCGCGGCCATCCCTGGATAATTTTCCGCGTCAGCTTGTGAATTATCGTAACCCTATTCAGCAAAAACCCTTGGTATAGGGACCCTCTATCCGCAACCCCAGGACGCGTTTGGTGGCTTTGTCATAGGCCCTTCAGTTCTATTCCAAACGAAGCGGGGGAAAATATATATATATATATATAATAAAATATTGATCAATTTAATATTTAATAGCACAAAAGCTGTTCATATGTTGTTATGTTCAATTTTGGAAAAATTTTTACTTTGTGGCAACCCTTGCACTCGGCCACACTTTTTCCATTTTTTTTTAACATGAAAGCTAATTCACTATAGCTATCATTTTTTGGCCTACAACCTCTGTTCGTGCTCATATTTTTTTAATACAAATGATAAAAATAATATCTAGATGATCTAGATAATCACAATTTTTAAAAGTTATGCTTGTGGAGCGAAACGGGAAGCGCGGGCGCAGAACGACAGAACGTGAAGTGATAAAGTCCCATATACGCGTGATTATATCGTGTAAGAAACTAGTCACGTAAAATACCTAATAATTTACCGTAAAAATCACGTAAATTACCTGAGGTATTTTACTTACCCATCACTGCTGCCCAAGCCAGGGGCGGTCAACTGCCGTGGGTTGAAGCGGCCACGTATTATTATGATTATACTTAGTTCGCAGACCAATTGTACGCGCGATGCTTTGGTCAGGGGATTAGTGGGGAAAAGGGAGATTATATTTGAAAACATTTGAAAAATTAGTGTCCGAATATATACAGAATTACGACACATTCATTTTGTTAAATTGTATACATATATCAATGCTCCACATATTATTTTACATACAAATTAACCAATTATATAATTGGTTAATAATATGTGGAGCATTTATAAATGTATACAATTTCACAAAATGAATGTCTCGTAATTCTGTATATATTCTGACACTAAGTTTTCAAATGTTCTCAAATATAAACTCTCATTCCCCCGCTAGTCCCCTGACACAAGCAGCGCCGTACAATTGACCGGAGGACTAAACATAATCATAATAATAGGTGGTTGTTTCGACCCACGGCAGTTGATCGCATGATCAAAAAATACATGGTCTAGCTTTAAGCTCTCCCAGTTTCGTCCCCACTCGCGCTCTACCACAGACAGCCATTTGGTTAACATAGGAACCGTTAGCATCTCGGTCTTCACTCAAAATTGAATTTTCAACCAAACAGATGAATTTTCAACTAGAATAGTGATTCTTTAAGTAAAATAATTGAATTTTCAACCAAACAAATGAATTTTCAACTGGAATAGTGAATCTTTAAGTCGAATAAGTTTCTTTGGTTCAAGCTGAAGAAATTTCAGGTTCGAATCAATCCAAAAAACATGTTTTTGTACATTTTCAAAAAAAATCTAAATAAGGCAAAATTTATTTTTGAATTTAAAAAATGTTTAATTGTAAATGTAAAAAAGAGAACAAAAGATACTAACCGATTTCACAATTTTTTTTTCTTCACTTGTTTTGGATGTTGACCCAAAAATTGCTATCCCTCAGCTCAAACGATTCGATTAATTTTAGCATTTTTACTTCGCTCTATTGAAGGGTATAGTTTTAAATTTACATTGAAAGTATTAATTATAGTAATGAAGAAATTACAAATCTTGGAAAGAAACATTTATGAGAACAGTGTTAACATATTAAAATTGTGTATTTAACTAATTTTATTTTTTTGACTTTTTTATATCACTTGTCAATGGATTTCCAACGACCTGAGTATATCCATTTTTTTAAAATAAATTCTTCAATGGCAGCAATCATTGAAAAATCATTGAAAATTATGTAAAAATATACAATTTCTTATAAAAAGGTTACTTGTTCTTTTCGACATGTAAAAATAAATGTTTAATCTTTCCCCTATTTTCTCCTTTTTCGTGAGAAAATTACCCTATTTCCTCTTTTTTGAGCTCCTTTTGCGATGTGATCCCTGAAATTACTTTAATTTTATTTAACTCGATTAGAAAGTAACAATTTTTAAATTTTCAATTATACTTTTCGAAATTCAACCATTTTAATTTCAATCGTAAAATTCAAAGTCTAAAATTTTAACTATTAAAAATTAAAGAAATTGCCAATTATTCAATAGAATTTTTTTTTGAACTCAATTTGAAATGTTGAACTTTTTGAAACATATTTCAAATAAAAAAACTTCAATATTCAATGCCTGGTTCTGAAATTTTCTCACTTTTAAGGCTTGAATTTAAGAAATTGTGTTAATTATAAATCCTTTAAACTGAAAAGTGTCAACTATCTAGTCTTTCAATTCGATACTCTACGATTTCGAAGAATTTAAGAAACCAGAAAGTTTTTTCGATTATTTTTAACCCTCAGAGGCCATACCTGTCTCCAGTAACGTAAAGGCCATACCTGTCTCCAGTAACGTGAAGGCCATACGGGTGCAAATCTGGTTTTCACGATTGTAATTGTTTGTATTCTTTCAATTTTAATTCAGATAACAAAAAAAGTATATGATTTCGGCGTAAAATTTCCTCAGGAATTGAAATATTTTATTGCCAAAACTGTTAAATTGAATTATCACGTAAAATATAGCAATTATTAAATAAAATTTTTGGGAAATTGGTTTTTTACGCAAAAAATTGTATTATTTCATTTAATATAGATGTATCAATGAAACTTTGGGAAAATGGAGATAAATACTTTCATTGCAATGAAAAAAATGGTTTATTCGATCAATTATATTTGAACTATTTTTAACAGGTGCTTGAAAAAAGGATAATTTTAAAAAGGTAAAAAATCATGTCCAGTACACTCATCAGTGACACGTGGACTGTCGTCCATCTAACGCATGCTTCCGATTGGTTAATCTTTAATTGTTAATTACTCATCAATTATTAACTTGACAACAAATTTTGGTTATTATTTTCAACTCCATTTTTCATGAGGAATTCAAAAATATAAAAATGTACCTTGAGTACTGGGACACCCTGTATAAGAAAGCGCGTTAGACTCTTCACGTACTCATCTCAAGCGGTGTTGCCATATATGGGAGGTAGGATTCTTACCTGCATACATGTCTCCCAGGTATCTTTGTGATCTGACAATCAAGTCGAAATCAGAGAATTAAGCTAATTCGAAATATCATTAGTGCGGATTCCGGACTTGAGTTTAGAGGGGACTAAGACATAGTTAACTTGATTTATTATTGAATATAGATAAAAATATTTATTTTAGAAGAAATTAGATAACAAATTTGTTAGTTATTATAATATATCGCTTCAGAGATATCTCCGTAAATTCGTTTTTGGCGCTATTTATGATTTTTTGCGGTTTTCAAATGCAAATTGCTTCTGATATATAAAATGCTACTTTATGCTGATATTAGATGTTTAAATGAATTGTTCACACAATTTATTATTGTTTTTAGCAATTTTCTCTTATAATAGAGTTAGAAAGTCGCGGTTTTAAAAAAAATTGCACTTTTTGTCCAATTTTCAACTAGAGCGAGGTAATACCTAATTAGTGTCAGCAAAAATAATTGTTTAACAAATTTGTTATTATTGTGAAAAATATTCTCTTTCAATAATGCTAGAAATTGCGGGTGTTTTTTCAAATTCGCAAATTTCTTTTTCCACTTTTCACTGATGTGAGTTAATATTTATTGCAATTTAGCAAAGATAGTTGTGTAAACAAATCGTTATGGTTATTAGCTATCTTCTCGTAGATAAGTGCTAGAAAGTTGCCGTTTTTCTGAAATTTTCTACTTTTTGTTCAATTTGTAATTAAAGTAAAGTGATAATTAATTCAAGTTAATAACAATAATTCTTCGAGCAATGTATTATTATTGCTAATAATATTCTCTTTTTTTAATGGTAGAAAGTTGCGATTTTTTCTGAAATTTTTAACTATTTATCTATTTTTCACCTGGAATTACCTAATAATTATTTAAGTTGAGCAAAATAATTTTTTAAACAAATTACTGTTGTTTTTAACTATCTTAATCTATATTAATACCAGATAGTTGCGGATTTCTTCTAAAATTTTAAATTTTTCACCGCTTTACACTTAGTGAGGTAATACATTATGCAATTTAATATACTGTTAATGAAGAAGACTTTTTTATGCTAGAAAGTTGCGTTTTTTCTGAAATATTTCGTTTTGCTTTAGCTTTTTAATTGTAAATAAAAAATAAGTGATACTCAACCAGAATAATTTCTTGAATAGTATTGTTTTGTGAGGGGCTTGAAAAAACAGCTTTTTATTGTCCAATAAAAGGTCAATCAAATTTTATTTAAATTCATTTATGGATGAACAGTGAAATCTCACTGAATAAACCAGTGACGGAATTTCACTGGATAAATCAGTGAAATTTCACTGAAAAACCCAATGACGGAATTTCACTGGATGAACCAGTGAAATCTCCACTGATTGCCAGTGACACACTTCTGGCTATTTCAACCAGTGACGTAATTCCACTGGATGAATCTGTGAAATCTCACTGATTGAACCAATGGCGTAATTCCACTGGATGAACCAGTGTAGTCTTACTGATTAAACCAGTGACGGAATTCCCCTGGATAAACCCGTGAAATCTCACTGAAAAAACAGTGTCGGAATTCCACTGTATGAACCAATGAAATCTCACTGATTAAACCAGTGACGGAATTTCACTTGATAAACCAGTGAAATCTTATTGATTAAACTAGTGACGGAATTATTACTCCATGCATCAGTGAAATCTCACTGATTAAACCAGTGACGGAATACCACTGAATAAACCAGTGAATTCTCACTGAAACCCCCAGTCACGGAATTCCACTGGATGATCCAGTAAAATCTCACTGATTAAACCAGTGTCGGAATTCCACTGGATAAACCAGTGAAATCTCACTGAAACCCCCCAGTAACGGAATTTCACTGGATGAACAGTGAAATCTCACTGAATAAACCAGTGACGGAATTTCACTGGATAAATCAGTGAAATTTCACTGAAAACCCCAATGACGGAATTTTACTGGATGAACCAGTGAAATCTCCACTGATTGCCAGTGACACACATCTGGCTGTTTCAACCAGTGAGATTTCACTGAAAATCAGTAAGATTTCACTGGTTCATTTTAAGAGAGTGTGAAATTCAGATGTTTTCAAATCGAGAAAAGGTGAAAACTGCTGATTGAAATGGGAAACTTAAAATGAGGGTAGAAAGTAATTGAACTCCCGATAGAATCGGACAACTAACTCATTATCAATCTAGAGAGAAGTGCCACTTTCCTATTCATGAATAAGCATGTGATTGCTACTGAGGAATACATTCAATGTGTCATTTTGTACGAGTCTGTTTTTATGCAAATCCTGTTTTCTTTTCTGGATAATCTAGGTGAACTGGTCCATAGTTGAGTCTTTTACGAAACTTGCTTTCTTCTCAGGGGCCTTACTTAAATTACGTAAAGGATTATAGGCCCTCTTCAAGGACCCCCCACCCCCCATCGATAATTATTTGTAATAATATTTATTTTGAACAAAAAAATTACTTTTCTACCATACAACACGACTTTTTAACAAAGTACTTGCATTTTTATCAAAATAATAAACTTTTTAACAAAATAATTATATTTTCAACAAAATACTTGAATTTTCAACAAAATAATTGATTTTTCAAGAACATAATTGAATGTTCAACTAAAAATAATGAATCTTCAACAAAAAGGAAAATAGGAAACTTTGTAGCCAAAAACGATATTTTTAACCAAAAAGGACACTTTTTAACCGAAAGGGATATTTTTTAACCAAAAAGGACAGTAAACTTTCTTTTACGAAAACCTGCCTACTGATAAATTGATCAAAACTCGCTCACATTTGGCCATATAAAATGTGTAGTTTTTAACATAATTTACTTTGAGGAGAAGCTCGCCTCAAAAATGGGTATAATGTTCAATATCCAATAATCAGAAGTGCCATTTTCGCATTATTCTTTGAGTATTTTGGCAAAAAGTAAACTTTCTTTTAAGAAAACCTTCCGGGGGATAAATTGATCAAAAACCGCTCACATTTTGTCCATATAAAATGTGTAGTTTTTAACATTATATATTTTGAAGAAGAGCCCGCCTCAAAAATGGGTATAATGTTTGACATTCAATAAACAAAAGTGCCATTTTCGTATTATTCTTTGAGTATTTTCGAGAAAGTAAACTTTCTTTTACGAAAACATGCCCACGGATAAATTGGCCAAAAACCGCTCACATTTTGTCCATATAAAATGTGTAGTTTTTAACATAATTTATTTTGAGGAGAAGCGCGCCTCAAAAATGGGTATAATGTTATTATTCAATAAACAAAAGTGCCATTTCGCATTATTCTTTGAGTATTTTCGAAAAAGTAAACTTTCTTTTACGAAAACATACCCACGGATAAATTGATCAAGAACCGCTGACATTTTGTCCATATAAAATGTGCTGTTTTAAGCATAGTTTATTTTGAAGAGAAGCCCGCCTCAAAAATGGGTATAATATTTGATATTCAATAAACAAAAGTGCAATTTTCGTATTATTCTTTGAGTATTTTCGTAAAAAGTAAATTTTCTTTTACGAAAACCTGCCCACGGAGAAATTGATCAAAACACGCTCACATTTGGCCATATAAAATGCGTAGTTTTTAACATAATTTGTTTTGAAGAGATGCCCGTCTTAAAAATGGGTATAATGTTTGATATTCAATGAACAAAAGTGCCATTTTCATAATATTCTTTGAGTATTTTCGTAAAAAGTAAACTTTCTTTTACGAAAACCTGCCCACGCATAAATTGATCAAAAGTCGCTCACATTTTGTCCATATAAAATGTGCTCTTTTCAACATAATTTATTTTGAAGGCAAGCCCGTCTCAAATATGGGTATAATTTTCAACACTCAATAAACAAAAGTGCCATTTTCTTGATAATCTATGAGTATTTTCGGAAAAAGTAAACTTTCTTTTACGAAAACCTGCCCACGGATAAATTGATCAAAAATCGCTCACAGTTCGTTCATATACAATGTGTAGTTTTTAACATAATTTATCTGGAAGAGAAGCGAGCCTCAAAAATGGGTAAAATGTTTAATTTTCAATTAACAAAAGTCCCATTTTCGCGATATTCTTCGAGTATTTTCGAAAAAGTAACTTTTCTTTTACGAAAACCTGCCCACAGATAAATTGATCAAAAATCGCTCCCATTTTATCCATATAAAATGTGTAGTTTTAAACATTATATATTTTGAAGAAGAGCCCGCTTAAAAAATGGGTATAATGTTTAATATTAGAATACACGTTGAATTATTTTAACTTCCTTCGAGTATTTCTAATTCTGTAGAATTCAAAAGAATTCTTAGAATTCACTTGTGCTCCTTCGAATTCTTTTGAAGTTTTTTGCAATTCTCTTGAAACCATTGCAGTACACCTTACATTATTTTGAATTTCTCCAAGTCTTTTGTATTCTTTAAATACTTTTCAAATTCTGTAATTGTTTTGAATTCTGTGAATGCTTTTGAAGTTTGTGTATTCTTTTGCTCTCTGTGAATTCTTCCGCTATTCTCTGAAATCTTTCGTATTCTCTGAATTCTTCTCAATTGTCTGAATTCTTTTAAATTCTCTTAACTCTTTTAAATTCTCCTAACTTTTTTAAATTGTCTGGGAACTTTTGTATTCTCTAAATTCTTTTGAAATGCTATAATTTTATTTTTTAATTCTGTGAATTCTTTGGCAGCTTGTGAATTAATTTGTACTCTGTGAATTCTTCCGAATTTTCAAAATTCTGCCTAATTCTTTGAATTCTTCTTAATTCTATGAATACTTACACTATTCTTTGATTTCTTCTGGATTCTCTTAATTCTTCTGAATTCTTCCAAATTCTTTGAATTCCCTGATTTATTCTGACGTCTATGAATTGTTTAAAAATTTTCTGAACTCTCTAAACTGTTTTGAATTTGTTGAATTCACGGTATCACTGAATATATTTAAATGCTTTTTAATTATCTTTAAATCATTAGAATACACGTTGAATTATTTTAGCCTTCTTTGAATATTTGTAGTCCTGTAGAATTCAAACGAATTATTCAGAAAACCATTTTTTTCACTTTTCTTGAAACCTTTACTATACATCATGAATTGTTCTAACTTTCTCCAAGTCTTGTATTCTTTGAACTCTCCTGGATTATTCTAAATTTTCTTATACATTTTGAAATGTCAGAATTCTTTCTAATTCTCTGAAATATTTTGGATTATATGAATTCTTTTGTATTGTCTTTTTTTTTAAATTATCTGAATTCTTTTGAAATTTTCCGAATTATTTGAAATGTTGTGAATTTTTTAATTCTCACGAGACCACTGAATTGTTTTAATGATTTTTAATTATCTTTAAATTATTAAAATACATTTCAAGTTACTTTGAACTCCTTCAAATCTTTTGAATTTTCTGAAACTAACTAACTCAAGGTGTATTCTAATGATTTCAAGATAATTAAAAAACACTTTTAAAACATTCAGTGATATCGTGAGAATTCGACGAATTCCGAGTATTTCAAGGAGTTCATAAAATTTCGAAAAAATTCAGAGAATTCAGAAGAATTTAAAGAACTTAGAAGAATTCAGAGAATTCCGAAGAATTCACAGATTTAAAAAAAATTCACAGAATTCTAAATCATTTTAGATAATTTCAAAAAATTTAGATAATACGAAAGAATTCATAGAATTTAAAATATGTCACAGAATTCAAAAGAATTCAGACAATTCAAAAATTATCAGAGAATTCAGAATTAATCGCTTTTTTGCGATCTCGAAAGAATTTCCGAGATCCATGACCCTGTCGCAATAAGGGATGTTGACAATAAACCGCCCGTCGGTAGCGCGTTTTGTCGTTGTTATAAAATGCTGCACACAGACATTTTCGGTATCGAGATCCTTTGCTTCTTTACTAGAGTAAATTTGATCTAATTCCCCAAATTTTGCAACTTGATTACTTAACTGCTGGTTGGTTATAACGTGATGACAAGAAGTGTTGCATTTTCTCATATTCGTCGAAGCTAAGAGATTTCTGCTAGTACCCATCTTAACACGCTCTTCTGGAGCACTAAACCTTCTCGAAGTAATCTAATATGTCCTACACATAACAATTCTCAAAAGAGACCCGCCCCGATTAGCAGATCCACCTGCGGATTCTTAATTGTTGGATCGCCAAGCTGAATATGAGGTGGAATCTGGACGTTTTCCAAATCCTTTGGCGAGACAGACGTATATTGAGTGATAGGTGATGTGATTAAGCAGCGCAGTGAAGTCTCAGAATGTCCAAACTTAGAACTTATGACTGCACTTGTCCTTTTTCTAAGATTGAGTCCAATCTGCTCTACTCCTGAAATTGTCATATCAATCGCAGAAACAGGTTGTTCTAGCCTACGGTACAAATCCTCAGTAATTAAATTCAGTTGTGATCCCGTATCGAGTAAAACTCTGCACTCGTGAAAATTGCCCTTACGATCGCGAATATGCACAATTGCAGTTGACAATTGCATGATTAACCTTTCGCGATGATCCAACGATATGAGAGGTGTGACAAGTTAAATTTTCACGAGACGATTCTTGCTCTTGATCAAGTTTTTTAGTTTGTGGGTAAACCTTGTTTTTCTATTTGAGCTCGGTGCAAAAATTTACTTTGATCTTCTAAAAAGCTTCAAAAATCCTTGAATTTTGCCAATTCCCTACACTTTGCTCGTTTCTTTTCCCATTTGTGTCTGGTATTTGGATCTAATTTTTCGTTCATCAAAAACAGTAGTAAAGTGTCCCATTCGTTGGTAGGTTGATTTAATGCCCTTAACGCACGCAAATTATTGTTCATGTCGTCAATAAATTGTCGCAATTCGGTAAACGATTCCTTAGCTACTGTCTTGACTTTACAAAGTGCGCGAACATGATTATGTACAAGTGCATTCGAACCTTCGTATCGGTTCGTTAACGATTTCCATGCAATATCATAGTTTACATCTGAAATTTCTAACGACTGAATTACACGAGCTGCTTCCCCTGTGAGTGCTTGATTCAAATAATGGAATTTATCAATATTTGGAATGTCTCTATCATGAACTATTGCCTTAAAGTAATCACGGAAGTTTATCCAATTTTCGAGAGATCCGTTGAAACTCGGCGACGGCATTTTTGGTAACTGGTAGCTCGGATAACCAGAACTTGTGAATGGAGAACGCAATCGATGACTCGAACTTGATATCTGTTCCATGCTGTGTTCATTTGTAGGACAAGTAATATTTGGTAATATGTGGTAGTTATTTTCAAATTGAAATTCAAATATAATTATAACAGGTAGTCACCACATATGGATTTTAGGGTTTCGATGAAAAATCATACTATAATAATAATAATAATAATACTATAATAATAATCATCATAAAAATCATATCATCATCTATGCTCCCTCTCGTGATATTTAACTTATGTCCCGAAACAGACTGGACGTGGGTACGTTTTATGTTTGAAAGAAAAATATAACCCACGTGTTTAAGGAACTCGCCGACTTCAGACAAAGTGGTCCTTTTTCTTGCAAAATGTCTCACATTGTTGCTCCGGGCTACACTGCCCTCACGATTGTAAGACGGATTTATTATATTTTCTGCGGTGACAGCGATCTTAAGATATTCCAAGTGCGGAATGATCTTTTTCTTCATTGTTAAATAAAATCTGAATTTGCTGCAAAGAGCGGTATTCCATTGTAGACAGATTATTATCTCTCGTGACCTGTATATCGACATCAAAATGATTATCTCCTCTAATTATGTAGGTTCTTAATCCACTAACCCCCCCCCCCCCTCCACACACAAAGATTCATATTACCTCTTCTCGGGAAATCTCGCGGTGCATTGAGATGCTCCTTGTGTAGGTCCGTGTCGGACTATGTAGGTCTAACGATTATCTCCACGTACCCTATCCACCTACCTCTGTCAGTTGGGGTGGAAGGGTAGGTGGACAGGATAGACCATGCGACACAGGCGCTGCCTCCACTGCTGGTGTCATTTCTGTGCAGGTTACCGAACTACGCCCCGTGTAAAATAGGATGAAACTTTCACGTCGAGAAGGGAGTGGATGTGAGAGAAAGAGGGAGAGTGCGAGTGAGTGAGAGAAGAGCGGTTAGGTTATATTCATGGCGACAGCACCAGATGTGCAGCAACGGCGCCTGGACGTTCAACGTCCTGCTCCCAGAACGATATTTATGTTCCTCGGACGTTAACTCGGGAACGGGGATGGGGCTGGCAATGGGGACGAGGATGGCTCTCTCTAAGAGAACGTGAAAGCATGTAAGATTCCCGTTGGTTTAGATTTACCACTCACCCCTACCTTTGTTCCTTGCGTTTTTACCCTACTGAGTGACTAATCCTTCTCATCCTTTTCTTCTTCACCAACAGAAATTAGCCGCGATTTTTCACTCAATGCTACCGCCTAAAGGCAAATATTGACATACCTTGAATGGAACCTTCGTATCTTTCAGGGATACATTATTCAGGGATATATCCATGGGGATGCAGGAAGGAATGAATGTATGGGGATGCCTCTAAAAGAGTCCAACAAAAATCTCGGTTAGAGACAAGTTTAAGATCTATATTTATAATGTATAATAAGTAAAATAGCATCTAATATTTTTCACATTATCCTGTAGGACATATTTTTACATTCTCATCATAATGAGAAGGTATTGGTTTTATGTGAAAAATGACTTTCGTGGATTTCATGAAATGTCGTGTCCACAGGCAGGTCAAAATAAGGAAATTAAAAAACTTTTAATTTTTCAACTAGCCATTTGAAAATAGCATAATCATTATCTACGAATTTTTCCGATTACAATGACATATTTTTTGCCTAGAAAAGTTCAAAATTTGAAAGAGTTTAATATCAAGAAACTGTAGCTCAATATTCAATTTAATAATTAGGTCTTCACAAATTTTCAACCTTTATAGACAAATTACATGTCGTTGGAATCAGAAAAATACGCAGAATCCAAATATATTATTTTTAAATCGCGGATTGCAGAATCAGGAAATTTTTTATTTCAATTTTTGCCCCCATTTTCCAACAAAAGACCTCTGAGGGAAGGGTTGGTCTGGCCAAGCTCGCAGGTACCTGATTAGTACCTAGGAGCACACTCAGAATTTTCCATTTTAAAAGCATTCAGATATCGTGGTGTAAAATATGAAATAATTTGTGTACGAAGTATGAACTTTAAGCATGAAAGTTACGATAAGGAAAAAACCGTTGAAGTTAGTAAAAAAAAACAATATTAAATGAAGGAATGGTCTTATCGTAATGCTGCATGTACTCCGTGAGGTATCGACCTTATTCATGCTCACATCTGCAGTTAGGACTTCCTTTCTGGAAAACTGTAACTCACAGGTGTAAAAGCATAAAATACCTCCCCGACAGACCCGGTGCCCCGATCCGCCGGCGCCGAACAAGGCATCCGTGACCAACATGCTCTCCGTCCCGGCTCTACTCCGCTCGTCTGAGGTAGTTCCATGGCCGAGGCACAAGCCATTCCGCAATTATACATCCCACACCGTCAAGACGAGCACGGACCTCCAAATCTACAATGCCCCCACAACCGAACTATTCTGGGCACAGCCCACACCGTCGCAAATGGAAGAGATACTCCCAAAAAAATGGTCAGGAAACACGAGACGACTGGCTTAAATAACAAAAGAAATCAAAACAGCCGTAAATTCTCAACATTAAAATTATACAATTATACATCAGAGTAACCAAATAATAAAGTAAAACATGAAATAAAATAGACGTAAACTGGAATTCGTGAGTTGCAGAAAATCTGCAAATTCACAACTCCCCTTCACTTGGGAAGGATCGAAAAGGTCTAATACGGCAAGGGAGAGAAGCAAAAAAAATAAGTTTTGCAGAATGTAAGAACCGAAATAAAAAATGACCAGACAAGTAGAATACAGAAAATTTCAATAGATTAAATGATCAAAACTCGGGGCTCCTTGACTAAATAAAAATCCAAACAAGTAAATGAAATCCTAAACCAAAAAAAAAGAACATCCAAAAAATAGAATCAAAAGTCATAAAATCCAAAAAAATCATAAAATGATAACTAACTCAAAATCATAGCAAAAAAACAATCGAGAGAATACAGTAAGAGAAAATAGAGGGCCTATGACAAAGCCACCGAACGCGTCCTCGGGTTGCCGATAGAGGGTCCCTGTACCAAGGGTTTCTGCTGAATTATTTGTATTATTATTGATAGTATTTATTATTGATTTCAAATCACCCGCGCTTTTCGGTTGAAAAAGTTGCGTACAGGCGGCCATTCGATACAAGAACGAGGCAGCCAATGTACGTCGCTTGACCCAAATATCCTGCCCACTCGCGGTAAGGGTGGGGCCCCCTCCAGCTTGGAAATAAAATAATCGTTTCGTTTCAAGGTGAGACAAATAGGCGAGACTTCACTGTATATAATTTGGTCATTTTAGTGTTGCTGATAAGATAAAAATAATTAAAAATCTACCGCTCTTAATGACTTTTTAGAATTATTTAATTTTTATTGGCATTAAATTTGAACTTATTCAGTTTTGGAGGTTCCCAATTTTTAATTTCAGAATATCTACTACTACTTTAAAGTTGTACAGTTTTGAATGTTTTATTTTGGAATAGTGTCTAATTAAGTTTTTTTAATAATTAACTTATATGGGTAATTCTCCACACACAGGGCACTTTTGAAATAAGAAAAATGTTTCCGAAATTTGTTTTCAAAATTGTATTTCAAGTTAGATTCAGTAGCACTAAAAATAGAGCTTGTAACAGTATTCACGCTGTAGATTTACTTGTAGCTTTTTTTAAAATGAAATTTAAAAACAAGCTATGTCATAAAATTTTCAACCAAATAAAAGGAAAATGCACGCAATAATTATCTAATTAATAAAAAAAAAAAAACAGAAAATTTGGTTAAAACATTTTTTTAAATAAAATTAATATCAAAACGTTAAAATATTATATTATAATAATAGTTGACCACCAGTTACGTCGATGGATTCTGTAATCAAAATTCTATAAAGTCTCGTTTAACTTCATTTTATTTTTGTATATTCTGCATGACATTTTACAAAAATATCCCTTGAAACCTAATTGAAATTCTTTTTAAAAGTGATTAATTAATTAATCATATAAAAGAGAATAACATCGGTTAATATTGACAACTTAAATAATGCAATAACAATAGCCGTCATTATGAGAATAAATTATGTAGCACAGAATTTTAATTTCACAAGCCGAAAAGTATTGTGTTATTTACGAATTTACCAAGAATATTTGATCAAGTCCTTTTTGTTTTATAGACTGTGCCAGCAAACGAGCAAATGGTCTATGTACAGGACATTAGACAGGCTGTTCGATTCGCAGCCTCTGATCTAAAAGGTCAAGATCTTCTGCCTGGTTTTTGTCTTCCGAAAGGAATTACGCCCATTCTGCCCATATTCAGGGAAGCTATTCTCAACGGCGTTCCGGAGGTCAAAGAACAAGCTGCGCAAGGATTGGGCGAAGTTATAAAACTCACGAGTGCTACGGCTTTGCAACCTAGTGTCGTTCACATTACTGGACCGCTCATTCGAATCCTGGGAGATCGCTTCAACTGGAGCGTGAAAGCGGCCGTCCTTGAAACTCTTGCAATATTATTAGGAAAGGTAAATAGAAAAGGATATATATATATATATATATATATATTTCTATGAAAGGAGATGGAAGATGAGTAGAACCAATCATTTTCCTTAGAAAAAGACAGGTCAACTTTCTCGATTTTCCCTCTATTTCTATTCCCTATTCCACTTCTGATGGCCGCAGCTAAGGGTCCAGTACTATCATTTTGATGGTTAGATGTTATTGAATGATAAAATTTTGTACAACAAAAAAGGTCCAAAAGATGATTAAAAAATAAAAATTTATCATTTGAAAAATCCGGACAAAACCCTGTACAAAGTAAAAAATCCTGTAGGACAACTCACACAAGCCCTAAAATGAGGTCATGTCCGGGGAAATCCGGACGGATGGTCACCCTAAAAGCAGTAAGAACAACAGAAATAGATTAAAAATTAAGAAATAATTTTTTTTTCAATTTTATATATACAGATTCAAAAGTTCGAAATTTATAATCTACGGGTTTTGAAGATTTCAGATATCTAAAAATGTCCCAAAGTTAAAATTAGGATAAATGTAATGTATCTTGTAAAGAGAAAGAGATTGTATGTCGTTTCCGATTCACCTTCAGAGTTATTTAGTACATAAATATTAATAATTAAATATACGTAAAAAGAGAATTTGCATAAATAAATATAAATAAATAATACAAATAACCTAGGAAATATAAAAGGGATTAGGTTTTATGGCATTCTATTCTTGGATCTCTAATAAAAGGATTATCCTTCGAACCCAAGTGCTCACAATTTCTGAAGATTTGCTCATGAATTCTGAAATCCTATTCTGGAGAGACCTCTAGAATAGGATTTTATAAGTCGACGTAGTGCAGATGCAGCATCGATGTGATGCGCGCGCACCTGTTCCCAACTGTTGGAATTTTTTGACTTTCAAGTTTAGTTGGTACTGAAAATTAACGTATCCTCACTGTGACCACATACAGTTGGTAACAGCTGCGCGCGCATCACGTCGACGCTGCATCGACGCTCCGTCGACTTGCGAGTTCTATTGTGGAGAGACTTGACGATTTCTGTCGAGAAACGCAACAAAAGTGTTTAGAAATGTTCAGAGGGCCTGACTTTTTTTAGTCTTTACATTAATATAGGGATCGCGGGTTTCTTTAATATCCTAAAAATTTTCTCTAAAAACCGCACTGAACCTTTCCGACAAACCCGCCTTACAGAGCGTCCATTAATTACGTAAGGATAAATATTTTTAGTTTACTTGACCCCTCACCTTCTTTTACTTACCCAGATAGCAAGCGTGCGGGGCACGTTATACGCACGGAATGCGAGGCACGCCTTGCCTGCAGGATGCGAGGCATATGCGCCGCACTGTTTAAGGGGCACGCGCGTGCGAGGCATATGAGTCGCACTTCGTGATAGGCACGATATGCGGCACATATGCGGCGCATGTGCGTCGCACTTCGTGAGAAGCATTATCTATAGAATAAATACATAAGTGAGAAGCGTAGTTTTCAATTATAATTATTATTATTACTATAATTTCAACTATAATTATTGTAAATTTGTACATCATTTTACAAAATCTGAATAAGCAGTACCAGCTTGAGATACATAAATAAATATGATATTTTTTATTAAATTCTCATCTCAATGAGAAGGTATTGGTTTTATGTGAAAAATCACTTTCGCGGATTCAATAAAATGTCGACGTTTTGAGACACCCTGAGTCAGAAAAAACGATTTTTACGAAAGTGTCTGTCTGTCTGACCGTCTGTCTGTCTGTAGTATGTACTGAGCACATTTTGAAAGTTGTTGAGACTACTTTTTTCAAAATTTGAAAATTCTATGTGCGTTTGTTAGTAGTAGTCCAAGAGACAAACAATTTACCCTCGTGAAATTTTCTGATCAAATTAAAATTATTAGAGTTATAGCATTTTCAAAAGCCCAAAAAACAAACGAAAATTGATATTTTAAGTCGAACAACGCATGATATGAAAAAAATTGAAGGAAAAAAAACGTTTCTTTTTGGGAGCTCTATAAGGCTACCATAACAACTTTTTGAATTTTTCCGAAAAATTGAAAATTCAAATTTTGATCGCACAAAAAATAATGAAAAATTGAGAATTCCATTTTGCGGTCAAACTATGCAAGATAAAAAAAAATGAAGATACAAAAATCCTGCACCTAAAAAAGATCTACAAATTTGTTATTAACCACTTTTTGATAGGACGCGAATTACATTCTCATCTTAATGAGAAGGTATTGGTTTTATGTGAAAAATTACTTTCGCAGATTCAATCAAATGTCGACGTTTTGAGGCCCCCTGAGTCAGAAAAAACGATTTTTACGAAGGTGCCTGCCTGTCCGTCTGTCTGTCTGTCCGTCTGTCTGTCTGTGTGTCTGTCTGTCTGTAGTCTGTAGTATCGTGTAGGCACGATAACTTTCGAAGGATTGATCAGATCCGATTGTGCTTTGCCACACTTTTTGAAGGCCAAAAAAGAAAGAACGAGTTCTTGAACCAGCTATTTTGAATAAAAATTCAAAAAATGAGCACATTTTGAAAATTTTTGAGACCACTTTTTTCAAAATTTGAGAATTCTATGTACGGTTGTTAGTAGTATTCCAAGATACAGACAATTTATCCTTGTCAAATTTTTCAATAAAATCAAAATTATCAGAGTTATAGCATTCTTAAAATCTCAAAAAACAAACGAAAATTAATATTTTAAGCCGAACAACGCATGATATGAAAAAAAGTCGAAAGGAGAAAAACGTTTCTTTTTGAGAGCCCTACGAGATTATCATAACAACTTTTTGAATTTTTTCGAAAAATCGAAAATTCAAATTTTGATAGCACAAAAAAATAATGAAAAATGAAAAATTCCATTTTGCGGTCAAACTGTGCAAGACACAAAAAAAGATGAAGACACAAAAATCGTGCAACCCAAAAAGATCTACAAATTTATTATTAATCACTTTTTGATAAGACGCGTAGTTGTTGTTTTATTCGTGAAAAATAACACTTAAAATAAAAAAATTTAATGTTTTGGAAGGCTAAACGAAAGTGATAAATATGAAGTCCTATTCAATTGAAGTGTATATTGATCAACTAAATCAATATCAGTGAACTGAAATGAGGTTATAATTATAAAGAAGTTACGTGATTTACTTTAAAAAAATTTATAAACTTTTCGTAGCAATTTTTGTAAAGAAAAATTTGTTAATAAAGGAGTTTAAAATATTTCTCTAGCTTTTTTTAGGACATTTTCTTGTTATAACAAATTCTACCCACTGTGCGGGCACATTCTCATAATTTTTAAATTTTAATGTTATTTTTTACAATTAAAAAAAATGGTCTAAAGAAAACTCATAGATCTTTTTAAGGTAATAAATAATTTTATTTTCAAACAATTTTCCGTATCTTGCATATTTTGACCGGAAAATATAATTTTATATTTTTAATAATATGCGGGGATGGCTCTCGTCTTAAAAATGTTTTTGTGTGTTCATATACAAAAAAAATTAAATAAAATTGCTTGTAATATGATTTGCATGGTTCACTTAAAAAATAGTCACTATCCGCCGGACCGTAGTGTTTAACAACTTTTCCAAGAAGCGACTAAAAGGATTTTTTGTTTTTGTTTTTACTTTTTGACCCCGTTTTTTTCCTCAAAAATTTTACGTGATTAATTATTTTCGTTTTAAGATTCGCAATCTACGTAAAAAGAACCCTGTAGATATGATATGGAAACCCTGTGGACTTGCCCTTTATCACAAAATTAGTGTCCGACAGTGAGTAAGTGCCAAGTCCGGGGTCCCCGCTCTGCAGTGGCGAGTCGAGCACTCGAGCGCAAATACTATATATATATATATATAAAAACCCGAAATTCGGAGCTAGTATTAACCTCAAAAGCAATACTACCTATCAATCTTAACCAATCACAAAAAATCAAAAAACGCCCAAATCCCTGTAACAAATCCTACGAAAGATATCCCAAGCTTAATAAGCATCCCCGCGAGCAACAAATTCCAACCTCTAGAGAGCACCCCCACCCAAGACACTAGCGACAACTCAAGCACACAAGACTCATGCAGAATAGGGAAGGTATTTGCGAAGGTATTTTTGATTTTAACGAAAGCCAACAATCGCAATTAGAAAAGCTTCTCGAAAATAAAATTAAAACAAACCAGGGAAAAGAACACAGGACGACTTATTTAACGAAACATAAAATCGACGTCCAAGGCCACGAGCCCATTAAGTAGCGATATTACCACGTGCGCCTAAAAATTAAAGAAGTAATTTATCAAACAGTTGGTAAACCATTAGAGCAGGATATAATAGAGCCCTCCTGTTCCGATTGGTCTAACCCTATAATTATGACAAAAAAATCAGGGAAAGACTATAGATTCTGTTTAGATTTCAGAAAGGTAAATAATATTACTAAAAAAGACCTCTATCCAATCCCATCCATGACAGAAATACTGGACACACTAAGATCAGCAAAATTCATCTCAAAAATTGATTTAAAGTTAGCTTATTTACAAATTTCTATGCTAAAAAAAATATTCGTAATTTTTAGAGCTTCTATATTGTTTTCATTTTCAGAACTCCATACAAAAAATCAATTTTACCTATATGAACTCAAATAAAAAATCTGCAAATTTTAAAAATTGGTCATATTATGCAGATTAAGAAACAAAAGTAACATTCACGATTTTTCCAAGACTTTGCGATTAACAAATTTTGTTATTTTATTCCGACGAAGCCCAACCATAAGATATATACGTTATAAGGAACCCGAAAGGAAAATTTGTAGTATTCATTAATTTCCGAATTATACAAACTTTTAAATACATGAATATAGAAATACACATACCTGCATATACAAATATAGATCATGAATGTCGTAGGGGTGAAATATAAAATCGACTGTGTGATGATCATTGAGTTTCTGAGTATTATAACTGACCGATTTAATACTTTTTATACATTCCAATTTCATACAATTTGAAAAATATGTAGTAGTCAAAGTGATTCATTCAAGTAGGTACACACTTTCGGATTTTGTAAATGTCCCGAAAAATATATTTCATTTATAAACCGTAGAAATTAGATGCCACCAAAATTTATAATTTTACTTTCAATTATAAAAAAATGTAGTTAGTTTTAAATTTTTCAAATTCCAAATGACTTGAAAATATAACTCTCTTTTTACCTTTTCGTATCATATGTTCTCTTCTCATAATTGGAAAAATAAATATTTAATAAGAACAAAATGACACACTAATAGAGTGAAGTTAAATCTTTGAAACAATCGACACATAGTCGTGTTTGATATCAAATTAATCAGCAATGGACAAAAAAGTATAATATGTAATCATATTTCGACTTTAACTATTCACTAAAGAATGCCAATTAGGATTAGTGCGTCAGAGTAGCAAAAAAAAGCTCCCGCGAGCTGTCCGCTCCACTAGCGCACATCTGTCGCATTCCTCGGAAAACCCGAGGCGAGAACGAGGAAGAACGAGACGGGACGAGGATGAATGTGACGAGACAAACCGACGAATGTGCCCGGAAAAACGAGACGGAAACGAGGAATAACCGAGGCGAAAGCGAGCCAGGCTCGGTATTTCTCGTCTCGGACGGCAAGACTAATTTTTATGTAAAATTGACCAAAGATTCTCCTCTTCAAGCTATAACTTTCAAATTATTGGGCTCTTTCAAGATTTCGAACATTATTTATTCCAGCAATGTTTTCAAAAATGGTTAAAATTTTACATGATAAATAATTATATTTTATCAAGCTATTCAGCATTAAGACCTAATTAAAGAAGAAGACGAGTTTTTGAGAGTAAATCAGTTCAAAAAAATTAAAAATTGAATCTAGTGATTCGTTAAGATTACACCAGCACAAAAAAAAAACACTTTTCTGTTCTACAGATGCGACACATATATTCCCAAGTATTTTGACCCGCTGAGCATGAATCCGTGGTCCGTTTGACCCCAGCGCATCTGGGTCAAGGGCATTTGAAGGTCAATAAACAATATTTACACTGCCTCCTAATGATTAATTTCTCTGGAAAGTATATTTCTAAAGTAATTATTCGAAAACTTTAAAGGGTGATTTCACCCCCTGAATATGAATTCTGGCACGTATAAAAACATACGTGTACCTTATTTTTTAGTGCTTCAAAACATACTTCAGAATGAATCAAATCGAAGGCGGACACTTGGGTAACCTTCCTTGTAAGTCAAAGAACGGCAAAGGATCAGGGACAAGAGAAAAAGGATGATAATAAGAAAAAAAATAAAAATGTAGAAAATAATGCAAATAGAAAAAAACTGATACAGAAAGGAAGACAGGAAAAAGAGAGGAAGAAAATATTTCTGGAAGTGGAAAGTGGCTGCAAAAATATCCCGGAATATGGAGATGGTAAACTTTTTTTATAATACAGAGATACTATCAATAGATAATTAGAGATGGATAAAATGACAATACTAAAATAATTCGCTTTCAGCAGAGAAAACATGTGTGGAAAAAGTTCAAACAACCGAAAATGATCAGAGACAGAGTAATAAGGATAAAAATGAGAAGGGAGATAAAGATTCACAAAATAATGCAAATAGCTTTGAGGAAATTTTTTCTGATGGTAAGAATAGGTATAAATGGGGCAATTTTTCTCTAGTGTATACTCCTAAGAAACTGCTGTCCAGCAGAAAAACTTGTTAAGTGATGTTTGCCATGCAGGTTCTTTTCCCATACACGTATACCTTAAAAGAGTCTCTATGGCAAATTGTACTACCAAAATTTTTCCGTTGGACAGCGGAAACCCCAAGTTGTCCAATCGGACTTAAACTTTCGTTACCACTTTTTTCGTCGCTATGCAACCTCTTTAATAATGATAACAAAATTTGCCAATCAAATTTTCTACAGAATTGTTCCCACTTTTTTCATTGGTTCTACTCATTTTTATTTTTGATATTTTTAATGTCAAGTACAGTAGAAACTCACATATTTCTACATCTCTTATTTCCTGTCACCTTTATTTCCCGTTAGCTGTAGACGGTTATTTCCATTTGCGCAGTTCCGGCAACTCCCACCACAGTCCCGGTATATTCTCCTCCGCGTCAGTGGGTGACCAATTAAAAAAAAGAGGACCGAAGAGCGGAAAGTCTTGAATTGAGTACTTTGACATGGCGTCATAGGAATACGTCTCACGACGTTTTCAAGGTAATATTATAAACGTAAGTTATAAATGTACAAATAGTAATATTTCTCAAGTTTTGAATCTATTTTCTCAGTTATGTTCCATTCTTTTCTCGATTCACGACCTTTCAGTTTCACGAAATAAAATAAATTATCCTAAATGTCAGGTCAGTGGTAATCTAACCTTAAATTTCGGACAGGTGCTTGTATTTCGTGAAACTGAAAGGTCTTCAACCGATAAAAGGATCGAGAAATAGAATTGCGCAAATGCATTCTACACTTGAAAAGATTACTATGCAGACCTTTATAACTTACCTTTACGTTAACAAAACTACGAGTCCGATTCGGCTGAAATTTGGACAACAGCCGTTTAGGACAATGTACTGCACGATAGTCAATTTCTCTTGCGATATTGTCGCCATCGGGCGGTGAGGCTAAGTACTTGTCGGACCACCCTCGTAATAAGAACTGTTTGAAACTTTGATATACACACGGAATATAACCTAGCCATACCTAAGAACTGAAGAAAAAATTAACAATAACCTATTGTTTATTGATATTTCATTACCAATTGAGACAGATCGGTAATCTCGTTTTTTTCAGGCTCGCCGACAAAAAGTTTCAAGAGAACTTTAGAGTGGAAACAACTTTCAGTGAGGCATTTGTTCCTCACCATTGGAGGGAGGTTTTTAGAAATTTTTCAGATCGATTCATTCAAAATTAACGGAAATATCCATTTTTACAAGAAAGCATGGGACGCCGCCAAAAATAGCTGGCGGACACTCAGAACCTTACGACAGCTTGCTCGTCACTGATCGCCGTTTGCGGCGTCGCATACTTCTTTTAAACGCATATACCTCCTAATTTTCAATGAATCTATCTGGAAATTTTCAAAAATCTCGCTTCAATAGTGAGAAAGAAATATCTTACTGGAAGTTGTTTCAACACTAAAGTTCCCTCGATACTTTTTGTCGACGATACTAAAAAAACGAGTTGACCGATCTGTCTCAATTTGTAATTATATATTATTAAACAATAGGCGATTGAATTTCAGGACAATTTTTTTTATATTTTCACGCTCATTATTGAAAATACTAGACCGATGAAGATACAGAAAATAGAAAGCGGTTTCACCTCCTCGTTCTCTACAACCTATATTTAAAAATAATAATTTTGTAAAGTTTCACTTCTGCCATGTGGCCCAACTGACACACAAAATTTTTTTATGTAATAAAATGTTCATAAATGAATAACGAGTAATAAATATAATATATATTATATATAATATTATACATAATATCATATATAATAATATAATAATAAATGAAATAATTTTTGAAAATTCTGCAAATAATCATTTTTTTAATTCTCTGGCTAGTGCTATAATCCTTGTTAATACATCTGACTGATTAGAAATTTTGTGTGAGTGTAAAAGTAGAATATAAATAAATTGTACACAATTAAATGTTATTTTTAATACTCTATTTTATCTGTAGTTATTTGTATGAAAAAAACTTGAAGAAAATATCACATTCTATTCCAGGCAGAAAATATTTCTTTATTGAGGTAACTTACTAACATTTATAGAAAGTAAATTTATTGCGATGAAAAGGAAAAAGTTAAATAAGTCAGTTTTCCGTGAAAACAGCATTGAAAAATTATTATTTGCAAAATTTTGAAAGATTACTAAAGAAAATTATATTTGTAAATACTTCAATAAATAAAAAGAAAAGTGCAGGCACCGAGAATCGGACACGCAATCATCCAGCTGTGATACCGAATCGCTACTGCCCGAGCTATCGGCCGATGGGAATAGTGACTTAAAGCTACTCACACGCTATGCAGCATCAAGATGACTTCTACTTTTCAAGATTGTCTAAAAGTCTACTCCCGACTCGACGCCCTAAAGAGGCATCAGATGTACTTATACCAGAATACAAAAAATCTTCTCATCAACGTGACTGGGTATGATGAAAGTAACTGTCGTGAATTTACTTCTCTCAAGTTGCCAGAATCTTAAGAAACGACTAAAAATAGTAACAGCAATGAAGAAAATGATAATCGTGGTAGATCAGTAGTGACAAAACTGCAGAAAGTCCTGAAGCGCAGATGTGAATTTCTCAGAAAAATGGTGAATATCATGATGTGTTTGAGTCTTTGAGGACTGAGAAAACAACGAAGGAAGATGAGAAGCAGGATGATACGGACGAGAAAGATGGAGACCGAGATGAAAATGAGAATGAGGAGGATCAACAAGAATTGTCAGAAGATCAGGAACATTATAAGGATGCTGTTGATGATGTTGATTATAATAAAGAGAAGGAGGAGGAGAAGGAGGAGGAGGAATACAACGGATTAAGTGAACTGATGTTCAAGACTTACTCTCAACCAAGTCGAGAAAACTACTGTATGATGCTTCATACAGATCCTAACGAACTTGTAGATGCTTTGCGATTTTACATGAACTCTCATAATTCGTTAGAAAGTCCCGAAAGTCAAGCAGTTGTTCACACATTGCGTCAAAGAAACATAATAATTTAGCAAGCATGACGAGTATGACAAGAATGAACCCGATTAAAATTTTGTTTGAGGATGGGAATGCTGATTGCATTACAACAGACGTAAAGTTTTCTTTTGAGATTGACATTTGATGAAGATATTTATATTCAACAAATGTTCATAATAACTATTGTAAATTTTTGTTTTAACTATGTTTCATTAGTATAATTACGATAAGAGAATAATTTGGTAAACTAAGTTCAGAATCTATATTATGAAATTAGGTTAAGTATTTTTCCTGAATAAACAAACATTTCAGGTTATTACAAGATGAATTTTATCTGAACCCGTTGTCTTAGTTAAGCACTAATTAGTAAGATTAGGTGGTACTCTAGTTTGTTCAAATAGTGACAAAATTTAAATCATTAATTACTTAACCCTCAGTTACCCCGCGGGGGTCAAAATGACCCAGAGGGGTTTTGAAAGCGGCGCCATTTCTTTATAGGCTAGGGTAGCGGGTCAGGATCCGGGTGGGAAAAGAGTTTAGTGGCCCTACTCCATGCTGAACCCATGATCAAACTCAGTTTGGTTAGTGACGCCGAAAGCGACAGTTTCAAAGGTTGATTTGTGCCTTTTAGGCCCCCTTGGGGTAACAACGTTACAGAAAGTGATCTGGAGAGAATTACAAAAAGTAAATTAATTCTTTATTTACATTTTTTTGTATCTCATAATTAAATAAAAGTAGGCTTTGTTTGACGCAAGAGTAAACTATGATTGAAATGTTGTGTTTTCTTGATTTTATAGAAATTTCTGTTAAAGATACTTCAAAGAATATACACGACAAAATCAGATGTAAGCCAGTTATCACAAGAATTGGCCGCGGTAAAAGGACCAGAAGACGAAAGTATTATTGATTATGGGGCGCGTGTAACTGAAATTTTAAATCAAATCGTCATAAGAGGTAATGGATAAAAATCCTGGTGAGACAGGTGAAGAACGTTGCAATGCATACCGGGAAAATGCCATATGCAATTTTATGCGCGGTTTAGACAGAGATACTCTGACGTTTATTCGCGAAAAGGCTCCTCCTACCTTGAACATAGCTATAGAACTAGCCTCCGAAGCCGATCTGGAAAGTAAAAGCTGGAGTTTGGTTCACAATAGAAAGCAGGAATCGACTACATCTTATAATAGAAGGGATAATAGAAGGCAAGCGCCTAAAAGATACGTCGCTCACTTAAAAACTGATAATAATAATTATAAAAGTCAGGCTCATTATTTAAATTCTATTCAGTGCTATAAGTGTCTGGAGTAAGGACATAGTAAGCGAGACTGTCCTAAGAATGACAAGAGGCGCATGAATATACCCCAAATTCCATATTACCTAAGTTTCATTTGAACGAAAATCAAGTTGCCGAACAATCAATTATTATAATTTTTATTTTGTGGAAGTGTCAACTCACATAACCTCTATTAGTCCTAACTATCAATTATCATAATTTCCATTATACCGAATTCTCATTTGACATAATTTTCGAATTTTTGTTCACCATAATATTTATTTATCCTAATTTTAATTTAATCTAATTTCTGTTTTGCCAAATTTGTACTCGAGATAAATGTCATTTTTCCTAATTTCTACATAACCTAATATTCATTTGAACGAATTTATATTTGTTATATTTTACATTTATCCTAATTATCATTTGTCATAAATTTCATTTTCCCTCATTTTCATTTATCCTAAGGTCTAGGTATCCGAACTGGCAGGCGCCATAATTTCCATGTCGCAGAAATTTCATTTGTCCTACCAGACTTCCGTTCAGTTTCGAAGTAGTTGTTTCCCATCTAGATGTACTTAGTCTGGACGGTAAGTCAGGTGAAGATAGCGCTGTGCGACACTTCCTACGGTACCAAATACATTAGGCGCGAAATTCAAATGAGGTCTTTGTTTAGAAATGCATCATCAAAATTCAGCTGGTGTGTTCGGTCGGTAACATGTCCCTAAGCACTAATTCGCAAACATTCACGAGAATTCGAAAGATTTATGCAGAACTGCTTAGATGAAGAATGCGAGAAGGTGAATTACAAAAACATAGTTTAATTTTTAATTAATTTTATCATGTACGCAATATTAACTGATTTTATGTATCAGCAACAAGGGAGAAAATGGGTTGTAGGTGGTCTGTAAATATGTAACCTTATTCTTTAATTCGATTTGTGAAACATTTATTGGAAACCAATTAAAAAAGGTAAAGCAGTAATTTACAATTACATTCCACGTTCGAGTAACTCCGTATTACAATATCAGGCTTCGTAGCACTGATACGTTGAGTGGTGGAGAATGAGAAATTGCAGTAGATCTTACACTGATCATTCTCGACTCGACTTCCCCCTGAGCGTATGGCAAGATGGGCAATAGATGAACACCATAAAAGTGCCTGAGATGGTAATATAACACTTTTAGAGCCGCATTGTGTCTCTCTATGTACCCGTAACTCGCATACTTTGAGCATCCACTTATAACATGTCCAAGTGTTTCCGGCTCTTGCTTGCACGCCATGTGTAGTGTCGCTAGAATCAAATGGGAGGCCAAGCTCCTCTGTGGCCCTATCTGCGGCACTGTATGAAAACGCCACAACATTGACGAATTCATGTTGATGTACGAGTCGCATAACAGAATCTATACTATTTAGAACTGAGCAGGCTGTAGCCAGAACCGTTCTTCGATGAACACACTCCAAAATTAGCAAGACTATACCTCCTTTATCTCGAAGTAGGTATATTTGAGGTACGGAAGATCTAGGATGATGACTTCGATGGATTGTCATCATGTTGCGTGTGCATCGGTCAAGTTGCTTCAAGTCATCGACGTTCTATTTTACTGCACCAAACGTATGGAGCAGTATAGGAACGGCGAGCATATTATTCGCCTGGATCTTATTCTTTCCAGATAATTCGGAAGGCCAAATTCTTCTGAAAACTTGGTGATTACTTTTTACAAGGTCCGTTTTCAACATATGCACATTTTGGGCTTCCGCTTGCGGTATTCCAAGATATGCATATTTTTTTCCATCACCGAGATGTTGAATGGTACTTCCGTCAATGAGTTGAATACCCTGATCGACACGCGATAGTGCAGTTTCTAGTCTTCCTTGGTGTAGGTGAACGCAGGCACACGTGTCCAGTCCGAAGCTCATGCCAATCGCTACAGAGTACCTACTCACCGCCTCCACAAGGATTTAAGATGCTCTCTCGAGGAGGCGAAGAGTTTAAGGTCGTCCATATATGAAAGGTGGTTGACCTTATATTCTCTTCTGTTCGGCGGGCCACATAGGTATCCAGAGCTTTTGCCTTGGAGCACAATAGATAGAGGCAAGTGGGAGGTGCAGAAAAGTATCGGACTGAGAGAGTCTCCTTGGAAGACACCCCTCTTATATGTGATAAAGCTGTTGGTCACTTGTCTTTTATCAGATGTTATGACAAATCTTGTCCGCCACAAGAGCATACGCTCTTTTATGCATTTCACTATTTTTGGATGCACCTCCAGGCACTGAAGGAGCTTAATGAGTAGCTTATGGTTCGTCTTATCGAATGCCTTATGGTAGTCAATCCAAGCCATGGGCAGATTGCGTCGATACCTGATCGATTCTTGGATAATACACCTGTCTATTAACAGGTTCTCCCTGCAACCTGCCAGCCCTCTCTTGCATCCACGTCGTTCAACTATTGCACTCCATACTGGCTCGATAGATGTTAATATCCTCTCTTTGAGGATGCCAGTGAATAGCTTGTAGTCAAAGAGTACACTCAAGAGATTGGAATGGAGTTCGGGTTAGAAAAATGCGCCAAGGTTTATTTGAAGAAAGGGAAAGTTAATGGCGTCCCGAAAGACCCTGAGTTCGTCGACAGAAGCGCTAGACGATAACTTGGCGCTGGAGAGACCTATATATATTTGGGCGTACCACAGAGCTGAATTCAGGACGTGATATCTATGAAGGATACTCTCCGATCCAGATAGAAACGTCTCATCCGACGGATTTGGTCCCCCGAACTGTTGGCGCGGAACAAAGTATCTGCGTCGAACATGCTTGCCGTCCGGGTAGTACTCTATTCATTTGGAGTGGATCCATGGACGAAGGACGAGCTCAGATCCCTCGACATCGGGTGCCGAAAAGTTATGCACATGAACAAAAGCAAGCACCTTAAATCTTCTGTTCCGCGACTTTACATCTCACGGCGTCAAGGTGGTTGCGTAATACTAAATCTTGAATTTCTTTACAACAGGATTATTCTGGGTACAGCACATATATTTGCAAATGGACAAGACCCTCTTTCTCAAATGGTCAGGAAACACGAAGGAGTGGGCAAAGGAGCGTTTCTATACAAAGCAGCAGAGGAGGCTGCTGAAACACTTGGCCTTGACTTCAATATCAGGAATGAGCAAAATGCGTCGAATCTTATCCATTTAGAGTACCTACTCCTGAAGTCCTGAATTAAGAAAACACAGGAGAAAAACTTCTGCGAACAGCTCCTCGACAAGAGGATGCACGGCATCTTCCACACAAATGTGGACGATCTGTCGATGTCGTATGAGCTAACATTTGCTCTCCCTAAATCACCCGGATTGAAGTCGGGCACAGAGGGTTTTATTTGGGCATGCCAAGACGGTGTCATTTCCACTCTAGCATACCGGCGCCACATTTTGAGCCAAGACATTCCCGATGCCAGCTGCAGAGCGTGTCATGCACACCCCGAGCATCTAGGACACATACTATCTAGTTGTCCAACTCATGCGGGAATGACCTATATCCAAAGGCACAATGCGGTAATTAGAGTGCTTTATTACCATCCATGTCACTCTTACGGCAGCAGCCCGAATACCGCTCCGCTAAACGCTCCCAGGGAAATAGAGTCGATTGTCGAGAATGAGAGGTGCCGGATATACTGGAACTTCATATTCTCGACAATCGTTTCTGTTGCGCACTCGAGGTCTGACATAGTTCTTCTTGACTTCGAGAAACGAACCATGTATGTTATCGAATTTTCGGCAACAGCTGACGAAAACATCATACTCAAGGAGAACGAAAAGAAAGAGAGGTATAAAGACCTTATAAGAGAGTTGCGACGGCTATACCGGCAATATTCTGTTAAGCTAATCGTCCTGATCATCGGCGCTCTTTGAGGTGCCGAGGTTTCATTGGTTAATACCCTGAAAAGCATCCCTGCGTGTCAAGAAAATTCTGAGACACTTGCGGGGAAAATGCAGAAGGCGGTCGTCCTTGGGTCGTTCCGACAGGCAGGGTTCCAGGCCGAAGGGGAGAGGCTACATTCTAGTCGACGGTCTTCCTGAATCCTCAATCAGAGTATATCCATGTTTTGAGACCTCCTGAACCCAAAAAACAGGTTTTCACGAACGCGTCACGACAAGAAAAATGTTTCTTTTTGCACTCTCTAAAAGATCATCATAACGACTTTTTGAATTTCCTTGAAAAATAGATAATTCACATTTTTATTGCACAAAAAATAATGAAAAATCAAAAATTTAAGTTCACGGCCAAACTATCTATTGAGTTTAATTGTTGAACTAATTATAATGATTGCTGGAGTATAGTAGAATATTTTTTATTGCAAAAAAATATATTAAACGAAAATTTTTGTGCCTAATAAGTTATATACTCATATTTATAGAAAAATTTGTAAACACAATTAACTTTTGCCTGACTTCTTTTTATTAAACAGAAGTTAGTATGCTAATCCTTTCATTTGAAGTCAAAAAAAGACATTATCGCGTGAAATGAAAAAAAATGTTCAAAATAACCTGTAGGTCACAGTTCTTGATCGATTTTTAATTTTTTTGTTCCAAAGAATTCAGCAATATATTCTCAAGAAATCTGTTGAGGCCAATTTCTAAAATTTCGAGAAACAATTGCGATCATAATAAACGCGAATAACACGATATAAAACTAATTTATACATAGTTCTCACATTTTTATCGAATCACGTATCATTATATTTTTAACAACAATTTAGAAGATTGAATTCCTTTACTCAAGGTTTTAAATATTTCAATCATGTTCAATCTGTCCTCAAATCTAGAAAATAAGATCACAAAATCTGAGTGTGTACACAGTAAATAAGGCTGAATAGTATTGTCGGTAATAGTGATTTCGTTCCACATGTTCTCCCTACCATACAGCAGATCGTAACATTTTTCTGAAACCCCTCCCCCGCTCTAAGAAAAAACATTGAGCTGATACGTAGTTTATGAATAGCCCGCAAGAAATTGATGACTGTGTTGACGGAAAAAATGGCAAGAATTGACATCGTAAAGAGTCAAGGTGGTCTGGTCCATTAAGGAAAGAACATTCGCTCCCCCAGCCGATAATTCAATGTGCTCCACTGAATGTATTAGTTAAAGCCGAAGAAGCTTCAACAAAGGGAATTTGACATGCATCCAGCTGGCGTAGAAAATTTTAAATCCAAGTACTTTTATAGAATTATGCCTGGCAGGAGGAGACCTGGACCTGGCACGAAGAGGAGACTCTGCAAGAGGGGAAGAGCCGGCAGAAGAATGAGGTCTGGCAAGAGGAAAAGTCTTTTCTGATAAATGTCTGAGCGACAGCTCTTCCCCTTCTGCAGAGCCTCCTCTTCGTGCCAGGTCCAGGTCTCCTCCTGCCAGGCATAATTCTGTAAAAGTACTCGGATTTGAAATTGACAAACTTAGATTTGTTCCACTTATTCCCCACAAGAATCCGAACCGGATATTCGAACGCCAAAAATTGCCCTTAGAGTGACCTTCAAGGTTACAATGTGCATATGTATGACCTGGGTACATATTTGAACGTAAAATTTCCCGCCCTATCGATTGCCGATATAAAAAAGGGGGTTTCCATTTTTTTTTAATTGACATTGAAATGACCTTGAAAGTAATCTTCAAGGTCATGATTAAGGTCACTACTGAATGCGCCTTGTTAAAGTGAGTAATTTTGCTCCTCACGAAAAAAGTATGAAAATCTTCTATTCCCAGAGGTATGCAGACCTCGTTTGAGTTCAAATGCCCTTAGAGTGACCTTCAAGGTTACAATGTGCATATGTATGACCTGGGTACATATTTGAACGTAAAATTTCCCGCTCTATCGATTGCCGATATAAAAAAGGTGGTTTCCATTTTTAAAAAAAAGGTGACCTTGAAATGATCTTGAAGGTCATCGTCAAGGTCATAATGAAAGTCACCATTAAATTCCTTGTTGAAGGTTATCTGTAGAACATTTTGATTCAAACAAATAGAACGAATGATTCAATTATGTATTTTCTTCAATAAGTTTAAATTTGATTATATTCAGAGGTGGCTCAAGCCCCATGAATTTTAAAACGTATTTCCCATAAAAAATACGTTTTTGTCAATTTTATTCATAATCCTGAATATTAGCTGAATCGTGTTGAAACTCAACATTTCTTCTTAGCATTAGCTATAGAATACGAATCAAATACTACTTTTCAAATATCACCTTCATACGTCTGTTTTATAGGGTCCTATAAAAACCCCATAAGTGAAAAAATGGCTTGTGCGAGCTTTTGGCGCTAATTATAATTTTTTTGCGGTTTTTAAATGTAAATTGTTTCTGATACATAAAACACTACTTTATAATAATAATTAGATGTTTAAATTAATTGTTTAAACAATTTATTATTGTTTTTAGCAATTTTCTCTTAGAATGGAGATTGAAAGTCGCGGTTTTTTCAAAAATGTTTCACCTTTTGTCCAATTTTCAATTAGAGAAAGGTTCATTAATTTTAACAAACATAATTGTTTAAACAATTTATTATTATTGTGATTAATATTCTATTTAGTAAATTAATTTTAAGAGAATATTCAAAAATGATTCTCTGAAATTTCGAAAAATAATGTAGAAAATTTGAAAGCAAAATTGTTCAATTCTGCACATTTACAAAATTTTACAAGAAATTCGTGTTAGTTTATGTAATATTTAGAAGTTTCGCAATGATTTCATAAAATTTAAAAAATAAAATTCGATTTCATCAAATTTAAAAAAAAAACTTTGAATGTTTCCAAGAATGAAAAACTTTTCTAGAGAAAATTGAACAAGATTTCAAAACATTTCGAAAGATTTCCAAAATTTTCAGACAAGTATATGGAAGATTTTTAGGCAATTTTTTCATTTTGTAGAAATAACATTTTTTTTAGGAAAAATGCTACTCATTTTAAAAGATATTAAGAAGTTTTGAAAAAATTTCAAAAATAATTTAAACCTTCTATTGCACATTGTGAGGTGCATGCACATCTACCTTATGCTTCATCAACCTTCAATAACAGTGACGAAATTCGAATAGCTGTTCAAAATCAAGACCACTGCCGTAATTTCGACGTTTCAATACCACTTAATATAATATTTAGTTTAGCTGAAGACTATCAAAAAATTATAGTAAATGCTAGACATGAGTTAATTTTAACACGAGCGAGAAATGATGTGAATGCAATTTTGCAAACGGGTGAGGAACAATTCAAAATTTCAGTTGATAAAATTGAGTGTCTACTACCTAGTGTTAGATTGTCAGATGCATGTAAATTTAAATTGTTAGAGTACATTAAAAAGGATCCGCTTATTCCAATTCGTTTTCATACTTGGGAATTGTATGAATATCCTCTGCTACCAACTACATCAAATCATGTATGGACTAAACGTCAACGCAATTAGAGAAGCCCAGATTTGTAATTTTGGGATTTCAAACAAATAGGAAGAATGTTACCACCAAAAATTCTAGCCACTTTGACCACTGTAAAATTACTGATGTAAAACTATTTTTGAACAATCAGGGTTATCCATATGGTAATCTGAATCTTGATATTGATAAAAAACAATACGCTTTGCTTTATGAAATGTATACCAACTTTCAAGCAAGTTATTGTGGTAGGGAACCTCAACCATATTTATCGAAAATCGAGTTTTTAGAATATGCGCCTTTATTAGTTATTGACTGTTGGAAGCAAAATGAATCCTTGAAGTATCGACCAGTTGATATTCGTTTGGAGTTTGAAGCTAAGGAAAATTTTCCTGCTCAAACTTCAGCATACTGTTTAATCTTACAGATCGAGTAGTAGAGTATAAAACAATAAGTGGTGGGGTTAAAAAAGTAATATAAATTGTTTTAGATGAACTCGTACAATTTTTATGAACAGACAAGATTATAACTACGCTTAAATTTTGACTGAATGTACTTTTAATCAATGTATCAAAAAACGAGATTTTTACATATATTTTGTATATGATTTTTTTAATTCATTTTTAGGTATATGTGTTTGATTTTTTCAAAGAATTTGCGTGCAAAAAATCCATTTATTAAATTAAAAATATTGGTTATCTAGTCCTGACTGTCAACCAACAATTTTCAAACTGCCTAAACATAAATATACAAAATTTTGAATTTACTTGTATGGAATACATCAACGCTCAACTGTTAGCTTTTTAACAAAAAACTTTTAAATGTCCTTTTTTTAAAGTGTCCATAGTTATCTATATGTATATGTATATTCAGTGAATTGGAGTATTTCCGCACTGTAAATTTTCTTCGACCGTTTTTTTTAAATAACGTAGTTATTCTTCGTGAATAAAATTAATTTCATCATATGGTCATATAAAAGGCAACGGATTCAGATGTCAAAGAATCAGAATTTATTTGTCATGTTTAACCGACGTACGTTTCGACCTAATTGCAGGTCTTCTTCAAAGGTAATTATCACCTAAGTGCCCTAATATTTGACCGGCCGTTACAGGCCGGTGAATTTTCATACATACAGCACTGACTACCATCGCATGGCGTCTGCTGCGTCGTTGCGCGCGTGCACCTACTTATCACGGTCAGTGGGGGAGGTAGGGACTACTTCCCTACGAGGATTTCGATGCGGCGAGTCCCGATGCGACAGGCCCTACTGTATCCAGTTGTGCTATTGTCAAAGACAGGTATTTATGTTTCAGGGGGTCGTCTGTGAGGCCCCTTACTAAATGAGACGGACCTGCGAATTTTTAGTAGACAACTAATGTACGCAGTTAGGTAAACGTCTAACCACGTATGCCTCGTATTTCAGGATGACGGAACGCACCGTACAGAGAGTGTGCATTAAATTTTGCCAAAAACTTGGCCCTTCGTGTTCGGAAACCATTGTTATGATTGATAATCGTCTATGAGTGTTATCAAATTGAAGAATGATTTAGGCGGTTAAAAAGTAGTCGTACTTCAGTGGAAAGTGAACCTCGCTCTGGCAGGCCCGTAACGGCCAAAACATTTCAAAATGTGGAACGAGTGCGAGTGGTTGATAATGGAAATCGTCGTTTAACAGTGACAGAAATAGAGGAAGACCTGGGAATTGCAAAACGTATTGCTTCGAAAATTTTTTAGCCCGATTTGTGGAAAACTTCGGAAATAAAGCAGAATGCGACGGAGTTGTCGCTTCTAAAGGAGAGTACTTTGAAAGGGATACCATAGCCATTGACCAGAATTAACTTCTCCTCCTGGTACACCATAAGGCCGGATACTTTCCGGACAGACCTCGTATAACCTAATTATTTAGGGCAAGGGGTCAAACGATTTTGTAAAACGATTTCGATATTTATGAAAAAATGTTCTAAAATAATTGTTTAGCGTCTTTGAGCAAAATAAAACTTGTTTGCTTTTACACTTTTTTCGATAAAATTGACATATTTGCAAAATTATATCCCAGAAATTATTGCTCCAAAAACTTTGAAACCTATCCATTGCCTTCTACTTATTTCGAGTTCAGATTTCTTGAACGAGTGAAATTCCCCTAGATCTCAAGATTCAAGATGAGCTCTTCAGGATCCCTTGAAAGATGTTTTGAGAAAAATATTCCGATCTAATATAGAAACTTCTCTCCATAAATTATTGTTAGAAAATGATTATCTTCAATAGAATTTCCTATGAGAAATAACTAGTGGTGCAAGTCGAATACAACGATCGAGAAATAACCACATTCGAGGAAGATACTCGTTTTTTGAAATCAATATCTCGTCTTACTTCATATCGTTGAACCGAGCTGCTTGTATCGAACGATCATGATCGAGAATTTGATTAAAAAAATAATAACAAGCGTCGAGAAGTGTCATTGCATTATTATTTTTATTATGAGACAAGTTTTAGGCTGCGGAAGCTACGATCATGGTTCCTTAAAGCAACCAATCCCGACGCAACTGGAACGTGTTCGTCATCCACTTCTGCTCCTTCACGTTGTTCCCGCATGGGTGGGACACCCAGATAGTATGTGTTCTAGGTACTCTGCGTGTGCATGACACGCTCTGCACATATCGCTGGGAACTTCTTGATATAAAATGCGTTCACGGTATACTAGGGTGGAAATGACACCATCCTGGAATGCGAAAATGAAACCTTCTGTACCTTAATTAAACCCTGATAAGCTAAGCAAAAGTTTGCTCATTTGACAAGGACTGTTTTTCTACATTCCTGTGAAAATTTCCGCTCATTTTCTTGTCGATTAGCTGTCGGTGGAATTTTTCAACATCTTCTTTCTTCACTTCGGCTTTCAGAAGTGAAGCATCTAGATGGAGTAATGCACTTTCCTCACTTCTGATCTTAAAATTCAGGCCAAGGGTCTCAGCCGCCTACCCGCGGCTTTGTAAAGAATGCTCCTTTGCCAATCATCTTGTGATTCCTGACCATTTTTAGGAGAGGATCGTTTCCATTTGAAACCATGTAAGCTGTACTTAGAACAATTCGGTTATGTAGACATTGGATATTCAGATGTCCGCATTCGCCTTGACGGCGTGAGATGTATAATCGCGGAACAGACGAACTGATAAGCAAGCTTCTATGCATAAGCATGATCTTACGTTTGTTGTTATCAAGGGCCGTAAGCTCGTTCTTCATGCAGTGAACCACTCCAAACGAGTAGAGTAGAACTGGAACAGCAATCATGTTAGCCGCAGATACCTTGTTCAACGCTGACAGATTCGAAGACCAAATCTGGCGAAGAAGATGCTTGTATCTGCTTCGGAGTTCGACGTTGTTTGTTGTCACACGATAATTTCCAGATGAGATAGTAAATCTAGTTTTCCAAAGGGGCAGCATTCTCTATGCATCTCACTATGTGTGGATGCACCTTCAAGCTTTCCAACAGAAAGATGTTAAGTCTATGAGATGTTGAATCGAAAGCTTTCCGGTAGTCAATCCAGGCCATTGACAGAACGCGCTGATGGGCTGCAGCGTCTTTACAGACGCACCTATCAATTAGCAGGTTCTCTCGACATCCTGTTACACCCTTTTTCGAGCCACGTTGTTCGTACATCTCTTGCCACACAGGGTCGATTCTTCAGGATACCTATAAAGATCTTATACAGTGTGTTCAAACAAATTATTGGCCTGTAATTCTCTGGGTTGGACAAGTTTCCTTTTTTCGGTAGGAGTATAGTGCGTCCTAATGTCAGCCACTGCGGAACGGTCGTTTCCGACTATAAATATGGGGTGAATATGCAGGCCAAATGTTGGTGTGTAGAAGTAAACTTCTTCCACCAGAATTCTTGATACCACCTGTCCTGCAGCGGAAAAGTTCTTCGTGCCTCTAAGTGTTTTTTTCACCTCTTCGGCAGTGATTGATGGACATTTCTCCTCAGATGTTAGGAAGCATATATATATATATATATATATATGTGTGTGTGTGTGTGTGTGTGTGTGTGTGTGTGTGTATGTATGTATGTATACATCGAAATTGGATTGAGCGACCCAAAAAATTATAAGGGTATGGTAATTAAGTTCACTAGACATAAAAAGTTCCATTTTTACCCAAGAAATACAGGAAAAATCGCTGTTTTTGTCATTTTCACGTCCACTTTTGCGCTTTTCGGAAAAATATTAGCCAACTGAGTTATTTGGACTCTGGATTCGGATTAACCGACCCCAAAAACATATAGATATGCTGCTTAAGTCCACCGGGCATAAAGATTTTTTTTTTGTAAAAATATACCAGAAAAATCGCTGTTTTCGTCGATTTTACGTCTATTTTGGCGTTTTTTGGAAAAACACAAGCTAACATGGGTATTTGGACCCAGGATTTGGATTCAGCGACCCCAAAAACATATAGATATGCCGGTGTGGTCCGCCGGGCAGACCACTTTTTTTTGTGTGTCGGTGCAATCAAACCGTTTGCGTTTTTTATGCCAGAATAAGTTAATTAGCGTATTTTTTAATATTTATATTAGATGCACAACATAAGGTTCTTCTCAAATATTGGTTGTGACCATATACATACTGACAGGCGTTTTTTTTACATTCTCGTCATTGATATGGAATGTCTTAGATTCATGTGATTTTGGACCTATCCAGTTTTCGTCAACTACTCAACGTTGTGAGACCTCCTGATTTAGAAAAAAATAGTTTTCAAGGAAATGTCTGTCTGTCGATATGCCTGGATTACTTTCTGTCGGTCTGTTAACCAACCTTCTAATGCCAATATTTATGGTTTTAGCCAAGGAAAATCAAACTGAAAAACCTAATAATTCAACTTTCTCACAAAACTACGCAAGATAAAGTAAAATGAAAAGATACCGAAATTATTTGCTTTTGAAAGTTCCACGAAACTGCTTTGAACTATTTTTCAATAGGCATAATATTTTTTACTTTGAACGTAAAAAATGCCAAAAGAAAATCGAAAATTCAAATTTATGGCTAAAAACCGCAACAGACGACGAAAAGAGCAACAGAAAAATTTCTCGTCTCGAATAAACCTATAAAATGGCTAATTACCATTTTACAATAGCTCCCATATTTTGGCGGAAAAATGTAAATTCTCATCATTTAGACGGAATGTCTTAGGTTCATGTGATTTTTGACATATCCAATTTTAGTCAATTTTATCGACGATTTGAGACCCCCGAGTCAGAAAAAATAGTTTTGAAGGAAATGTCTGTCTGTCGGTATGTATCGCTGTCGGTCTGCCTGTTGTCTAACGTCTGATACAGGTCAAGTTTCTTAGCCAGAGATGCGTATTTTAGGGCGATACCATGAGACCTTTGCTTTTTTGCATCACACTTCTGCCTCTATCTCTCGCACTATAAAATTCTTCTGGATACCTCTGTGGCGACACTAACCAGCGCGAGCATAAGGTCACTCATGTATTTTACATGGATGGCCTGAAGATCTATGCCTCTGGTAAAGGCAAACTTCAAACTGCCATAAATATCGTCAAGAAGTACACAGGTCGATGAAAATAAATATCATTGAGATAAGTTTAAAATGCAACATTACCATTACTAAAAATTAATGTAATTTTTAGTACATTAAGATCTTTAACTAGAATCAGCCACTGCAGTTATAATTAATCTGAAAATATGAGTGAACGTAAGAACGATCCCCGGTTAGAGAATTTGATAATGTTACATGACATTGATAATGTTAATGCAAAAAAATGGTTATTTCCAGATTTTTCTTAAACTCATATAGAGTTTTATAAAGTGCAACTTCAAGTTATCAAGCTGACTCTGTCAGATTTATCCTAACCATTATAAAATGCCGTAACTTTGCTTGACTTTCTACAATTCCCTGCGGATTGTAGAAACTTTGACAAGAGAAGAAATTGTATATTTGATTTATAATATAGTACTATAATCCGCTTCCCTCAACAAATACAAAAATTCTTGAAAACATCAATCAATCAACATCACCTATTGATCAAATTTATAAAAACTTTTGAAAGTCAAGTCTTAATTTAAAATTTTTTTTTTAAATTTTCAATAGCAACAAAATGGGCAAATGTTTTTAAACAAAATAATCTGACTAATTCACTTGTATGTTCATATCACGAGTGTAAGCTGAGCTTATTTTATTATTCTTTCATAATTTTTGTATTACTGACCTGTGGTTTGATTAATCCTACTTCAGGATTATTATCTCCGCATATATCCGAACGAGCAAGCGTTCCACAAAGTCGCTCTTCCTCTGTACTGAGAAATTCGCAGTATTTTTCGCCACCTCCTGTCTTCTTCAATTCTCTATGAATCCTAGCGGCTTTTGCTTTGACTGTTGATTTCCAATCAGCAAAAGATTTTTTCCCTGCTTTCGTATCTTTGATTCCCCCTCCCAGTGAATTCAATATCACTGTGAGTTCCTCCCCAGAGTCAGCAGTGTATTCTTTACCATCAACACCATCCTGGTGATGTGTAATTATGCATGTATGTTTATGGCAAAATCTAGCAGAATTGACCAATGCTTTACTGTTGCTCGCATTTCAGTGTGATATCTGGGAATGTTCACACATTATGAAGATAGTTATAAACAAACAATAGTTTAATCAAAGTAATTAAGAATAATAATTGCTTGTATAAGATACATAGGTACAAAATGACAGCATAATGAAACTATTATGATTTTAAGCCATTAAAATATGAAGCCTTTTAATTTTCGTTCTCAATATCTGGATTATAGAAACAAAGAAAAGAGAGACAATTTTATAAGCAGATTAGGTGTACCATCTTGAGCATCCAAAATACTTTATGTCTACAAAGTTTATAATATCCCAAAATGAATAAAATACTTATTTGAGTTTTGTGCCTAAATAAAATTTAAATCATGTTGAAAATAGAAGCTACCCTAGTAGCAAGATAACTGCAGACTGGCACCAGCTGGGCGCCAGAAAAAGAAGAATCTGTTTGCAGCCTGGCGCCCGGCTGGTTCCGCTTTGGCGTGCTGTTCTGGTTTTGAGCCCATCTGTGACGCTCCCTGCTTCGTGGATGGGCTTTTCCAGTTTAAAGTACTCCTCTTGAGAGGCTGAGCTCCTTTAGAAGTTGTTGTTACAACAGGAATCTTAATGTCCTTCGACACCTTTTCAATAGCCTTGATTTCTTTTAATTTTTCACTTAAATTTTCTCCATACAATAGAGTCCCAGCATTTGTTTTATCCAACAAGGTCTTTACTTGTTTATTTACTGCTGGTGAAATATATGCTTTTCTAGCCGTCGACTCCATATGATAAATTTCGGAAAGTAATTTTCCTGAATCGGACAACTGCTGAATCAAAGTCAATCTATCTATAGGTTCCTTTTCGTCATATAAAATGGCAGTTAACGCTAAACCAACAGCCGACAAGGCTGAGCCGGGCAAATTTTGGACTTGCATAAAGAGTTTATCTCTTTGCAGAGAATTTTCAGTCAAAGTCGCGGCTAACTCTGCATTGAGTTCAGGCGCTTCAAGAAAAATATTTCCCTTTCTGGGATGTTTGATGAGTAAATGTTCCTTGATTTGTTTTGGAATTCCTTCGTTCAACCAATGCTTCCAACGAGAAACTAAATCTGAATGGAGTGTGATTTCTTTCTGTGTATTTTTGGAAGGATCCTCTCCCAACGCTTCCCTGGTTGCGTCGTTTATTTCGAATTCACCCTTCTGATCACCATTATGGTCAGTTATTGCCGAATCAGAGTCGACAAGATCTGTGATCGATTTCGGAGCAGACCTGTCATTACCGAAACTCTGCTCACCTTCTGAAAATAAAATACAACAGAAAAGACTAATAATATAGTTCTCTTCCTTATCGACCAGGAGAGCTCTGTCGATAATGCTAATGGTCTGTATAGATTGAGATCAGGTCACTGTTTTGTCTCTCGTGCAAACTCTAACCTGTCTATATTAGATCTAATTTTTGTTTTGCCTCTCGTGCAAACTCTAATTAGTCTATTTTATCTTTCTTTTTAAACTTACTTTTGGCATTTGAATCCACTGCCTGTTGCTCTGTCCCTGTTCCTTTGTCTGTACAAGCCAAAACTTGGCTTCCAGTTTTCGAAGTTTTTTCATTAATTTCGCCGGATCTACATCATCCGAAGAATCCTTCTTTCTCTTTTCCTTCCCCATCTTGAGAAAAAACACCACTTAGCTCAAAAAACCAACTCAAATCTATTTAAAATCTTGTATTTAACTCTCAACGCGTGTTGCGTCATTCAGCACAAAAAACAATATGAAGTACAGTAAGAGCAGGTTAGGCAACCTAAGGAAAATTTTATTTTCGTTCTAGACTCTAAAATGTGGCGCCATTCGGTGTAAAGTAGCAGAACTACATTTGTAATCTCGACAACGAGGCTTATAATATAATCAACTATAAACATTAGATCTGGGCACTACGATCTATTTTCCTTATAATTCATAATTTACATATTTTCAGGTTTTAATCTATTTTTACTTTTATACATGATATATGTCTTGAATTCCATGAATTCCTTGAATTCCATGAATTCCTTGAATTCCATGAATTCCTTAAATTCCATGAATTCCTTGATTTCCATGAATTCCTTGAATTCCATGAATTGCTTGAATTCCGTGAATTCCTTGAATACACGAATTCCTTGCATTCCGTGGATTTCTCTAGTTTCGTACAGTCCTTGAATTCCATGAATTCCTTAAATTCCATGAATTCCTTGAATTCCATGAATTCCTTAAATTCCATCAATTCCTTGAATTCCATGAGTTCCCTGAATTTCATGAATTCCCTGAATTTCATGAATTTCTTGAATTCCTCTAATTCCATGAATTCCTTGAATTCCATGAATTTTTTGAATTCATTAAATTTCATGAATTCCCTGAATTCCACGAATTCCTTGAAATCCATGAATTCCATGAATTCCTTGGATTACATGAATTCCCCGAATCCCATGACTTCCGTGAACTCCGTGAATTTTCCGAATTCCTTGAATTCCATCAATTCCATGAATTACTTGAATTCCATAAATTCCTTGAATTCCATCAATTCCGTGAATTCCGTGAATTCCATGATTTCCATGAATTCCTTGATTTCTACGACATCCTTGAATTCCATAAATTCTTTGAATTCTATGAATTCCTTGTGTTCCGTGTATTCCATGAATTCCTTGAATTCCATGAATTGCTTGAATTCCGTGAATTCCCTAAATTCCACGAATTCCTTGAATTCTATGAATTCCTTGAATTCCATGAATTTTTTGAATTAATCGAATTCCATGAATTCCCTGAATTCCACGAATTCCTTGAAAATCACGAATTCCTTGAATTCCATGAATTTATCGAATTTCGTAAAGTCCATGTGTTCCATGAATTCCTGGAATTCCATGAATTCCATGAATTTCTTGGATTACATGAATTCCTTGAATTCCATGAATTCCTTGAATTTCATGAAATCCATGAATTCCATGAATTCCTTGAATTTCATGAATTACTTGAATTCCATGCATTCCTCGAGTTAAATGAATTTCCTGAATCCCATGAATTTCTTGAATTCTGTGAATTCACTTAATTCCATGAATTCCGTGAATTCCTTGAATTTCACGAATTCCTTGAATTCCATGAAATTCTCGAATCTCGTAAAGTTCTTGAGTTCCATGAATTCCTTCAAATTTATAAACTCCTTGAATTTCATGAATTCCTTGCGTTTTATGAATTCCTCGAATTCAATGAATTCTTCGAATTCCCCGAATTTCATGACTTCCGTGAACTCCGTGAATTTTCCGAATTCCTTGAATTCCATCAATTCCATGAATTGCTTGATTTACATAAATTCCTTGAATTCCATCAATTCCGTGAATTCCGTGAATTCCATGATTTCCATGAATTCCTTGAATTCTACGACATCCTTGAATTCCATAAATTCCTTGAATTCCATGAATTCCTAGAATTCCATGAATTCCTTGAATTCCATGAATTCCTTGAATTCCATGAATTCCCAACCATCTCGTGGTTCCTGACCATTTTTAGGAGAGGATCTTTTCCATTTGCAACGATGTAAGCTGTACTCAAAACGATTCGGTTATGAAGACACTGGAGATTCAGAAGTCCGCGTCCGCCTTGACGGCGTGAAATGTATAATCGCGGAATGGAAGAATTGATATGCAAGTTCTTATGCATATGCATGATCTTACGCGTGGCGAAATAAAGTGCCACGAGCGCGTCCTTCGTCTATTGAACCAGCCCAAACGCGTAGAGTAGCACCGGGACGGATATCTCCGAAGATTCCGACCTTTGGACCATGAACTGTTCAGCTTATTGTGCTGCAAGAGCTTTGGCTGATTAAAATCGAAGGCTAAAACCGACGATGAATAAGAAGATCAAAAGACGCTTGCAATAACTGAACAAGAAGATTGGATGGGCAAGACAGAATGCGTCTCGTGTTCAGTGTGTGATTGACTATATACATCTGGTAGACTGTTCACGGAAAGGGATCGAAAGTTCGCCCAAGCACTGAGGATCTACCATCACACACTGAACAAGTCAAAGCTGCTGACAATCAAGCAGCATATTGTTGAAAAAATACAGGTCTTAGCTGACACAAGGAGGAGAATACAGAAGAGGGAGAGATGGGTCAGGAAGAATCAACAGTTTCTCGCTGACCCATCGTGCCTCTCACAGCGATCTATGTGTTTCTCTCAGAATCCACCCAAGCCCAACGAAGTAGAGACTTTTTGGAGAGAGTTATAATAGATCCCGAAAACACTGCAGTTGAAAGAAGATACTAATAATAGCATCTGCTTCAAGGAATTTTGTGACAAACTTATGACATCTAAGGAGGATTGTCTTTCAATCATTGCCGAAGAGGTGAACAAAACACTTAGGGGTACGATGAAATTTTCCGCTGCAGGACCAGATGGCATTAAGAACTTCTGGTGGAAGAAGTTTAGTTAGTTAGTTGTAATGTGAACGGAGGGGCCTGTGAAGTGCCCCCCTGGCGCTCGAACTATGAAGCCTGTTGTGCCACACCCGTGTTTATTCTCAAGGCAGTACTCCGAATCCGGCCATCTTCGCCGAGTGTTTTTGGATCACGATGGGTTTCGTTGTTACTAACGTTCTGAAATTATATCGATCCCTCTGAGGTCATCAGTTAGATGGACAGATTCGAAGCACTGCACTAGTGTGTTATGTAAGTGTGTGTGTGTTCATTACTCGAAGTCGGCCAGCGACCATTGAGCGTGGTTTCCCCATAAGAACCCTAAGCGCAAGAAGATCGCTGACTAATTTTCGAGTCTTCTCAAAGTCGGCTTCGACCCCAAGGTTAGGCCTTCGAAAGAGTCCATTCATCCTTTATGAGGCATTAACTTTTTCTGAGGGGACCTATAGTTTAAGGTGGGTTCCGAACCACCGAAGACCCGGTAGAAGTACATAGAAAAATTTCCATTGGTACCCGGCTCAGGGATCGAACCCCAGACCTCCTGCATGGAAGTCCTTATCATCTGTCTGTTGGAAAGCTTAAAGGTTCATCCACACATCGTAAGGTGCATAGAGAGATTAATGCCGCTTTGTAAAACCAGACTTACAATCTGATCTGGAAAACATCGTGTGATCACTAATAGTGTAATAGTGTAATAGTTTCAGGCCGACACCATGAGCCTCTTTTGCTTCATATTATTGCCACTATCTCTCGCATTTCGACATTTCGAAGGGTACCTCTGTGGCATACCTCGAAATCGAAAGCATAAGGTCAATCATGTATTTTACTTTGATGATCTTAAGATATATGCTAAACATCAAGATAAACTGCATCTAGCTCTAGACATTGTCAAAGAGTACACTCAAGAGATTGGAATGGTTCGGAGACGGATGTGATCTTCCGATTTGTCGGCGCGAAACAAAGTATCTGCGACTAGAACATGCTTGCCGTCCCGGTAGTCCTCTATTCATTCAGAGTGGTTCCATAGACGAAGTACGAGCTCAGAGCCCTCGACATCGGGTGCCGAAAAGTTATGCACATAAACAAAAGCATGCAGCTTAAATCTTCTGTTCCGCGACTTTACATCTCACGGCGTCAAGGTGGTCGCGGAATACTAAATCGTGAATGTCTTTACAACAGGATTATTCTGGGTACTGCGCATATAGTCGCAAATTAACAAGACCCTCTTCTTTTAATGGTCAGGAAACACGAAGAAGTGGGCAAAGGAGCGTTTCTGTACAAAGCAGCGGAGGAAGATGCTAAAACACTCGGCCTTGACTTCAATGTCAGGGATAAGAAAAATGCATCGAGTCTTATCCATCTCGAGTTCTCACTTCTGAACAGAAGCAGAAGTGTGATGCAAAAAAGCAAAGGGCTTATGGTATCGCCCTGAAAGACGCCTCTCTGGAAGGTGTCGTTGTTCGTTTTCACACGATAATTTCCAGATGAGATAGTAGAACTAGTTGTTCAAAGAGGCATCAATCTCTTTATGCATCTCACTACGAGTTGACGTACCTTCAAGCTTTGCAACAGACAGATGATAAGTATATAAGAAGATGAATAAAAATCTTTCCGGTAGTCAATCCAGGCCATTGACAGGTTGCGTTGGTGGACTGCAGCGTGTCTTTACAGACACATCTGTCAGTTAGCAGGTTCTCTCGAAAGCCTGCTACACCTTTTTTTCGAGCCACGTTGTTCGTACATCTCACGCCGTACAGGCTCAATTCGTCGAACAATCCTGTTGTTTGTGACAGCTATAAAGATCTTATACAGTGTGGTCAAACAAGTTATTTGCCTGTAATTCTCTGGATTTGACAAGTCGCCTTTTTTCGGTAGGAGTATAGTGCGTCCTAACACCAGCCACTGCGGAATGGGCGTCTCCGGCTTCAAATATGAGGTGAATATGCGGGCCAAATGTTGGTGTGTAGAAATAAACTTCTTCCACCAGAAGTTCTTGATACAATCTGGTCCAGCACCGGAGAAGTTCTTTGTGCCTCTAAGTGCTTTTTTCGTAAGGTTTCAAGAGGACAAACAATTTTTCTTTAAATTCTTTGAAAATTTGTTTATGTTTTTTTTTTTAAATTAATTTTAAGAGAATATTTAAAAAGATTTGAAAAAATTCACAATATTTCCAAAATTTTCTAAATAGAATCTGGAAGATTTTTAAGCAATTTCTTTTAAATTGCAGGATTTAAAAAAATGGGAATCATTTTTAAAAATATTTAGAAGTTTAAAAGAAAAATGTTAAAAATAATTTTAAATTTGAAAAGATTTGAAAATATTTAACATGTTTTCAAAATATCTCAAAAGATGTCAAAAATTGGCAAAAAGAATTTGGAAGGTTATAGTGCAATTTTTTTAATTATGCATACATTTTGCAGATATTTAACAAAAAAATTAGAAGCTTTTTATAAAAAGAATTTTGTAAGGTTTGAAGGGGACAACCAAATTTTCTTAAAATTCCTAGAAACATTTTTTATGTTTTTTTTTAAATTAATTTTAAGAGAATATTTAGAAATTTATGTATTGATTAATTATTATTTTATTAATTCATTTATTATTAATTTATTATAAATTTTAATAGTTTTATTAAGTCTAGCTTTTTTTACTTTATTATAACGAAAATTATTAGGATATATTCTAATTCGCAAGGGTCTTTTTAAAAAGATTTAAAAACAATTCAAAATATTTCCAAAATTGTCGAAATAGAATCTACAAGATTTTCAATCAATTTCTTTAAATTGACAGCATTTAAAAAAATTGGAATCATTTTTCAAAATATTTAGAAGTTAAAAAAAAATGTTAAAAATAATTTGAAATTTGAAAAGATTAAAAAATATTTAACAAGATTTCAAAACATTTCAAAAGATGTCAAAAATTGGCAAAAAGTATTTGGAAGATTCAAGTGCAATTTTTTTAATAATGCATAGATTTTTAACAAAAAAATTTTAAGTCTGCTAACAATTTTGTAAGGTTTCAAGAGAACAACAAAATTTTCTTAAAGTTCCTAGGAAAAATTTTTTCAAGACAATATTTAAAAAGACTTTAAAACATTTTAAAATATTTCAAAGATTGTTGAAGTAGAATCTGTAAGATTTTTAAGCAATTTCTTTAAATTTTCAGGATTGAAAAAAATTAGAATCATTCAAAAAATATTCAGAAGTTTTAAAAAAATGTCAATGATAGTTTAAAAATTGAAAAAATTTGAAAATCTTTGAAGAAAGTGTATAATTTTTTAAGATTTCGAAGTTTTATTTTAGATTTTTTAAGGTCTCAAAATAATAACAAAATTTTGTAAGATTCCTTGGAAAATTTAAAAACACTTCTTATTTTGAAACATTAATTTAAAGAGAATATGTAACAAGATTTCAAAAGATGTCAAAAATGGTCAAAAATTGTCTAAAAGAATTTGGAAAATTCTAGTGCAATTTTTTTAATTATGCATAGATTTTGCAGATTTTGAACAAACAAATTAGAAGCTTTCTTTAAAAAAAATGTTGTAAAGGTAATTTGAAAATATTCCAAGGAATTTTTAACAGATTGTGGTAATTTGAAAGGATTTTCAAGGTTAAAACAATATATTTTTGGGTGTATTTTTAAAAATACCAAGAAATTTTTCATAAATTTCAATATTTTTGTCAAGGTATTCCAACGTATTTTAAAGATTTTATCTTGTTTTTAAAAATACCAAGGAATTTTCAAGAGATTTAAAAACTTTCAAGAAATTTCAAAATATTTCAAAAGATTAAAAATATTTAAAGTAATTTGAAAATATTCCTAAGAATTTTTAACAGACTTTAATAATTTTAAAAGGTTTAAAAAAATTTTTAAATATATTTTTGTGGATATTTTTAGAAATTCCAAGCAATTTTTAATAAATTTCAATAATTTCTTCAAGGTATTCCAAAGTATTTTAAAGATTTTATAATATTTTTAAAAATTCCAAGGAATTTTCAATAACTTTAAAAACTTTCACGGGATTTCAAAATATTTCAAAGCATTTTGAAAATGTTCCTAAGAATTTTTAACAGATTTTAATAATTTGAAGTTATTCCAAAATTTCGTAAACAGATTTTATGATATTTTTAAAAATTCCAAGACATTTTTAATATATTTCAACAGTTTGAAGTCATTCCAAACCATTTTAAAGATTTTATATTATTTTGTAAAATTCCAAGGAATTTTCAATAGCTTTAAAAACTTTCAAGGGATTTCAAAATATATCAAAGGATTTGAAATATTTAAGGGAATTATTAAGATTTCATCCTGTTTTCAAAAATTTCGAGAACATTTTTAACAGATTTTAATAATTTGAAAGGATTTTAAAGATTGAAAAATATGTTTTTGAAGGTATTTTTAAAAATTCCAAGCAATTTTCAAGAGCTTAAAAATCTTTCAAGGGATTTCAAAATATTTTTCAAGAGATTTGAAATATTTAAGGGAATTTGAAAATATTCCAAGGAATTTCAACAAATTTTAATAATTTGAAAGAATTGTAAAGATTTTAAAAAATATATATATTTTTTAGGGTATTTTTAGAAATTCCCAGGAATTTTTAATAAATTTCAATAATTTCTTCAAGGTATTCCAAAGTATTTTAAAGATTTTATCCTATTTATAAAAATTCCAAGGAACTTTTAAGAGGTTTAAAAAGTTTCAAGATATTTCAAAGGATTTTAAATATTTAAGAAAATTTAAAAATATGCCAAAGAATTGTGGTAATTTGAAAGGATTTTCAAGGTTAAAAAAATATATTTTTGAGTGTATTTTTAGAAATTACAGGAAATTTTAAATAAATTTCAATAATTTCTTCAAGTTATTCCAAAGTATTTTAAAGATTTTATCCTATTCTTACACATACCAAGGAATTTTCAAGAGATTTAAAAACTTTCAAGGGATTTCAAAATATTTTAAAGGATTTGAAATATTTAAGGGAATTTAAAAATATTGCAAGGAATTTTTAACTGATTTTAATAATTAGAAAGGATTTTTAAAGCTGAATTCCCTGAATTCCATGAATTCTACGGATTCCTCAAATTCTCTGAATTCCTAGAATTCTCTAAATTCCTTGAATTTTCTAAATGCCTTGAATTTTCCAAATTCCTTGAATTTCCTAAATTCCTTGAAATCACTGAAACCTTTACATTATATAAATTCTTTGAATTCTCTGAATTCCTTGAATTCTATGAATCTACTGAAATTATCTGAATTCCTCAAATTCTCTGAATATACTTAAATTTTATGAATTTACTGAAATTCTCTAAATTTCTCGAATTGTCTGAATTCCTAGAATTCTCTAAATTCCTTGAATTTTCTAAATTCCTTGAATTTTCTAAATTCCTTGAATTTTCTAAATTCCTTAAATTTTATAAATTTCTTGAATTTTCTAAATTCCTTGAAATTACTGAAAATCTTAAATTCTCTAAATTCCTCTAATTATCTGAATTCCTTGAATTACTTGAATTCTCTAAATTCCTTGAATTCTGTGAATTCCTCAAATTCTCTAAATTCCTTGAATTCTCTGAATTCCCTGAATTCCTTGAATTCTATGAATTCCTCAAATTCTCTGAATTTCTTGAGTTTTTTTAATTCCTTGCATTATCTTAATTCCTTGAAACCACTAAAACCTTTGAATTATCTAAATGCCTTGAATTCTCAAAATTCTCTGAATTCCTTGAATTCTTCGAATTCCTTGAATTCTCTGAATTCTTTGAATTCGTTGAATTCTCTGAATTCATCAAATTCTCCGAATTCCCAGAATTCTCTAAATTCCTTGGATTTTCTAAATTCCTTTAATTTTTTCATTTCCTTGAATTTTCTAAATTCCTTAAATTTTCCAAATTCCTTGAATTTTCTAAATTCCTTGAATTTTCTGAATTTCTTGAATTTTCTAAATTCCTTGAAATCACTGAAACCCTTGAATTCTCTAAATTCCTTGAATTTTCTAAGTTTCTTGAATTTTATAAATTCCTTCAATTTTCTAAATTCCTTGTATTCTTTGAATTCCTTGTATTCTTTGAATTCTTTGCATTCTCTGAAATCTTTGAATTCTCTGAATTCTGTGAATTCTCTGAATTCTTTGAATACTCTGAATTCCTCAAAATCTCTGAATTCCTTGAATTCCTTGAATTTTCTAAATTCCTTGAATTCTCTGAATTTCTTGAAATTTCTAAATTCCTTGAATTTTCGGAATTCCTTGAATTTTCTAAATTCCTTGAATTATCTGAATTTACTGAAATTTTTTGAATATACTGCAATTTTCTGAACTTACTGAAATTTTCTGAACTTACTGAAATTCTCTGAATTTCTCGAATTCTCTGAATACCCAGAATTCTCTGAATTCCTCAATATTTCTGAATTTCTAGAATTCTCTAAATTCGTTTAATTTTCTAAATTCCTTCAAATCACTGAAATCCTTGAATTCTCTGAATTTCTTGAATTCTCTGAATTCCTTGAATTCTCTGAATTCCTTGAATTCTCTGAATTCCTTCTACTATTATATTTTTGGTTCAGAATTCATTCTTTTTTGGTTAAACTTACTTCTATTAATTTCAAAATTAAATTAGTTTGTTGAAAATGTAACTGTTTTGTCAGAAAGTCACTTTTTTTGTAAAAAAATTCAATTACTTGACTGAAAGTTGAGCTACTTTGTTGATTTTTTTTTAATTTGTCTGTTTGGTTGAAATTTTTACTATTCCATTTACAGAAAATTAATCTTTTTCGTTAAAAAATCACCTTTTTGGTTAAAAATGCAACTTCTTGGTTAACAATGTGTCTGGTTTGGTTTGGGATTCAACTGTGTTGTTAAAAATTCTAATTTTTATATTAAACTATTTTTTATTTCAAATTTAAATATTTTTTGGTAGAAGTATTACCTATTACTTTTTTTGTGGAGAATTCATATTTTTCAGTTAAAAATTCAACTACCTGGTGGAAATTTGAACTGCTTTTGTTATTTAAAGAAAAAGAATAAAATTCAATCATAAACAGTTGAATTCTCAAGTCAAAAGGAAGAATTTTTCAGAAGAACAAGAAAGATGTATCTTCCATCCAAAAAGATGAAGGAAAAAACAATTGGATTTTGGACCAAAAAACACAAATTCATCAAAGTAGCTGCATTGTCTTCCTAAAAAGATGCATTTTAATCCAAATGGTCGAATCTTCCAACAAATAGGATTAAAATTCAACTAAAAACAGTTACATTTTCGAACCAAAAAGACAAGTTTTTGAGAAGAGAGTTGATAAATGAATAACTATTAACGAAATAATTAAATTCGAAAACAAAAAGATAATTTTAAATTGCATTGCATTTATGCATTGCCTAATTTCTAAACAAGAAAAATGACTTTTCTACCAAAAGACGAATTTTGAACTAATTGAATTAAACGAAATAAAGACGAATTTTCAAACAGAATAGTGGAATTCTCAATACAAAGATAAATTTTCAATAAATAAGATTAAGTTTTCAACCGGAAAGATGAATTTTTATAAAAATACATGAATTTTCTACCAATTAGTTGAATTTTCAACTCATAAAGTATAACTGTTCAACGAAAAACGAAATAGTTAAATTTTTAGATAAAAAAATTAAATTTTAACTGAAGAAAACAACAAATTTTCAACAAAAAAGTTAACTTTTCAACCAAAGATGTGAATCTTAAAATAAAGTTTTTAACAAAGTAGTTTAACCAAGTAGTTAGATTTTCAATAAAAAATAAAATTAATTTCAAAACAAATAGTTCAATTTTCGATCAAAAAGATGGAATTTTCCACAGAGAAGATTCATGTTCTACCAAAAATTATAATTTGAATTCTGAAGAGAAGAAGACGAAGTATCTACAAAAAGCTTCAATGCGGAAAAATTGAATAAATTAATTTGAAGAATATTATTAACGATTTGAAGAAAGTAGATTTTGAAATTCAAAAAGCACTAATTACTTTATAGCAATGAAAAGCGTGCAAGAAATAAGGAGACATTATATGTAGGGAATGTGGGTGGAGGGGATGTAGGTGGAGGGGGTGTAGGTAGAGAAGATATAGGTGGAGGGGATATAGGTGGCGGGGATATAGCTGGAGGGTATATAGGTATAGAAGGTGTCGGTTAAGGGGATGTGTGTGTAGTGGATGTAGGTAAGGGAATGTTCGTAGACAATATGTAGGGGAAGGGAATGTGGAAAGAAGTTGGGAAGGAATAAGGGATGAGGTGAATAAAATTGGCAGAAGGGAATTAAGGGGAAAGGGTCCATTCTGAAGAAGAAGGGGATTACAGAAGAAAGTAGCGCAAGGAGGGGATGTGTGTGGAGGGGATGTAGGTGGGGAGGATATAGGTGGAGGGTATATAGGTATAGAAGGTGTCGGTGAAGGGGATGTGTGTATAGTGGATGTAGGTAGAGGGAATGTTCGTAGACAATATGTAGGGGAAGGGAATGTGGAAGGGAGTTGGGAAGAAATAAGGGATGAAGTGAATAAAATTGGCAGAAGGGAATTAAGGGGAAAGGTTGGGAATTCTGAAGAAGCAGGGGGTTATAGAAGAAAGTAGCGGAAGGAGGGGATTTGGGTGAAGGGGTTGTAGGTGGAGGGGATGTGAGTGAAGGGGATGTGGGTGGAGGGGATGTAGGTAGAGAAGATGTAGGTAGAGAAGATGTAGGTGGAGGGGACGTGGACGGAGGGGATGTAGGTGCAGGGGAAGTGGGTGGAGGGGATGTGGACGGAAGTTAGGAAGGAATAAGGGATGAGGTGAATAAAATTGGCGGAAGGGAATTGAGGGAAAAGTTGGGGAATTTTTATGGGGCAGGGGGTTATAGAAGAAAGTAGCGAAACGGAAAGTAGAAGGAAGTAGTAAGCAAAGTTTAGTTGAGGAAGTGAAGGGAAACGGGAAGGTAGGTTTGTGAGTGAACTTAGGTGAACTGAAGTATAGCGAAAGTAGTAGGGAGTGGAGTATTTGGGGGTGGGGGAGTAGCGGAGAGGAAGTATGAGAAGGTCAGTATGAAAGTGATGAGAGTATAAGAAGGGGCGCATGGAAGTATGATCAGCAAAGTTATCTGAGTGAGGGAGGGGAGAGGAATTATACAAAGTAGAGGCAGGATAGGGAGTAGAAGAGATATGTAGTTGAGGAAAAATAAGGGAAAGTGAGGAAAGGAATTAGAGGAGCTAGAGGAGAGGCAGGGCTAGTGAGGTGAATTAAGGTTGTGGTGAAGAGGAACTAGGTGTAAGTAAGGAAGTGGAAGTGAGAGAATGGACACTGGTGAAGGTAAGTATAAGAGGGAAAGTGAGAGATGGTGGTTGAGGAGGATCTATTGTGAGGTGTTTCAGAAGGAAGAAGAAGTGAGTGTTTGGAAAAGGGGGTAGGATAAGTGGGTGGAAGTAGGAGGCAGAAGTGAGAGGGAAGTAGAGAAGAGTAATAGGGGAGGGTAAAAGGTGAGGGTAAGGACAGGAGAGAGGAGGAGAAAGGCTGGTTAGCGTAGTGACTTTAAAAGGACAGTCAGTTAGTTATTGAATGCTTTGCATGAAATATTGTTCATTGAAACGTATTCAAGCGCTGATTGGGAATACGGCCATGAGAATACACGCAACATTTATTTTGAATGTCACAATTTAGAAGAACTACATTTTTAATAATGTGAAGTTTGCTTCTTTTTTTTTCTTCAAAACGTATGCCGATATGTTGTACGATGAGTGCAAATATGACCACAAAAGGACTTTCAAATGTCATTGTGAAAGTCAAAAGATGAAAAATACTTTTCCTCATTGTTGGACATTCTCCAATTCGGCGACATCCATCCCTTCATCGACTTTATTTCATTCTTTATTTCAACATTCATTTAATTTACACTTTATTCTTCATTGAATTCTTCCTTTCGTTTTTAATTCCATTCGTTATTTCGTTCTTCGTTTAATTCTTCATTTCGTTCTTTATTTCTATTTTTAATTCATGATTCATTTCATTTTTCATTTCATTCTTCATTTCATTCTTCATTTCGTTCTACATTTCTTTCTTTATTTCATCCTTCATTTAATTCTTCCTGTAATTCTTCATTTTATTCTTTATTTCCTTCTTAATTTCGTTCTTTATTTTTTTCTTTATTTTATCCTTAATTTCATTTTTTATTTCATTCTTGATTTCATTCTTCACTTAATTCCTCATTTCGTTATTAATTGTATTCTTCACTTCATTCTTCATTCCATTATTCATTCAATTCTCCACTTCATTCTTTATTTTATTCTTCATTTCGAGTTTCATTCAATTCTATATTCCGTTCTTCATTTCATTCATTATTTCATGCTTCATTTCATCCATAATTTCATTTTTCATTTTATGCTTCATTTAATTCTTCATTGCGTTCTTCATTTCTTTCTTTATTTTATCCCTAATTTCATTTTTCATTTCGTTCTACATGGCTTTCTTTATTTCATCCACCATTTAATTCTTCATTTCTTTCTTCATTTTATTTTCTTTTTCATTTCATTCTTTGTTTCATTCTTAATTTTATTCTTCACTTAGTTCTTCATTTCTTTCTTTATTTTATTTTTCATTTCAATTTTCACTTCATTCTTCATTTCACCGTTAATTTCATATTTCATTTTATTCTTTATTTCATACTTCACTTCACTCATCATTTCGTTATTCATTTCATTCTTCATTTTGTTCCTTATTTCATCATTTATTTAGTTCTCTACTCCATTCATTAGTACAATCTTCATTTCGATTTTCATTTTATTCTTCATTTCTTTCTTTATTTCTTTCCTTATTTCCTTGTTCAATTCATTCTTAATTTCATTCTCCATTTCATTCATTATTTCCTCCTGCAATTCATTCCTTATTTCATTCTCCATTTCCTTCATTATTTCATTCTTCATTTAATTCTTTACTTCATTCTTCATTTCATTATTCATTTAATCCTTCATTTCATTCTTCATTACATTCTTTATTTCAATCTTCACTTCATTCTTCACTGTATTCTCTACTTCATTCAATGAAAAGTCTACTATTTGGTTTAAATTTTAATTGTTTTGTTGAAAAGGAATTTCTTTTTGTTGAAACTTGATCTTTTTTATTGAAAGTTAATTCTTTTTATTTAAAAAGTCTACTATAATATTTTTGGTTCAGAATTCATCAGTTTTAGTTAAAAATTCTATTATTTAGTTAAAAAATTTAATTATTTTGTTGAATATTCAACTATTCTGTCAAAAAGTAATCTTTTTTGGTCGAAAATTTAACTGATTTTTTCAAAATTCGTATTTTTAGATAGAAAATCCCTCCATTTGGATTGAAAATTGACCTTCTGTTAGAAAAGTTTCGTTTTTTAAATTGAAAATTGATCTTTTATGGTTGTAAGTTAATTCTTTTTAATTGAAAAGTCTACTATCACATTTTGAGTCCAGAACCTAACTTTTTTGGTTAAAAATTCTATTATTTCATTAAATATTCCAGTATTTTGTTAAAAAGTCATATTTTTGGTTGAAAATTCAACTGTTTTCTTGTAAATACAACTGTTAGGTTAAATTTTTTTTTTTTCTTTGAAAATTCAACTATTTGGTTGAAAATGAACTCTTTTGTTTAAAATGTGTCTTTTTGGGTTGACAATTGAAGGGTGACAGTACAGATCTAGCTAGCCAAAAAAGTCGGAATTTTTCAGGAGAGCGAAAAAACATTCTGTGAAATTGAAATCACCATTTAAAGATAAGACAGAAGTCCACTTCTGAGACGACGTGATGCTGATTCAAGCCCAAAAAAATTTGATTAGAAAAAGTTATTCACTGACCTCAAATTGGAAAAAGCTCTCGGCTCCGGATTGCGATAAAAAAATGTAATCTTCAGTTTAAATAAAAAGTAAAAACTTACTCCCGAGATATTGAGTTTCTGTATGAGGGTAACAAAGTTTTGATATAAAAACGTGAACCGATTCCGAGTATATCGTCCAAGAATTATGAGGTTACAATTTCACAGGTTTTGAAAATCGTTTTTCGATAGTGATTGAAAATAGAATTTTCAATTTTTTCACAAAAATAAAATTTTGCTCCCCAGATATGGGTAAGCTAAATAAGAATAACAAATGTTTTATACCAAAAAATTATTCTGTTCTGAGAAAATCAAAATGTAGTGTAAAATATAAAAATAAAATATCATGATAAAATTTAAATTAAAATTTTTTTCATCACTATATTAAAAAAGGAGAATTTCAACAAATCTTTTTATCACAACGTGATTTTGACGTGTACCGACAAAATCCGAATATTCGTACCGAAATTTCGGTGCAAATAGACACGGCCTAATTAAACAAAACAACAAAAATTTCAGTTTTCGAAAAAAAATTTAGAAGGTTTTTAAGAATTGGCAAAGGCTTCCAAAGAACAAAAAACATTTTCTTAAGATTCCTAGAAAAATTGACAATAATTTATCATTTTGAAAAATTAATTTTAAGAGAATATTTAAAAAGATTTTAAAAATTGTCCAAAAATAATGTGGAGATTTCATAAAGATTGTAAAGATTTCAATATTTTCACAAATATTATTAAATATTTCAAATATTTTGCAAAGATTTCCAAAGATATGAGAAAGATTTCAATGATTTCCCAAAGATTTCAAAGATTTCAGATAGATTAAAAATATTTCATAAACATTTCAGATAGATTTAGAATATTTCGCAAAGATTTCGGATAGATTAAAAAAATTTCACAAAGACTTTTATGATTTCAAAAAATGATTTCAATAATTTCACAAATATTATCAAATATTTCAAATATTTTGCAAAGATTTCCAAAGATATCAGAAATATTTCAATGATTTCACAAAGATTTCGAATATTTCGCAAAGATTTTGGGTAGATTAAAAATATTTCATAAAAATTCTAGATAGATTTCGAAGTGTGGACAAAAATTTCAATGATTTCACGAAGATTTCAATAATTTCACAAATATTACCAGATATTTCAAACATATTTCAAATATTTCTCAAAGATTTTACAAAGATTTCAATGATTTCCCAAAGATTTCGCAAAGATTCAAATAATTTTACAAATATTATCAGATATTTTAAAAATATTTCAAATATTTCGCAAAGATTTCCAAAGTTTTCAGAAAGATTTCACAAATATTTTAATGATTTCCCAATGATTTCAAATATTTCGCAAAGATTTCGAAAAGATTAAAAATATTTAATAAAAATTTCAGATAGATTTGAAAGAGTGCATAAAGATTTCAATATTTCCCAAAAATTTCCTAAAGATTTCCCAAAGATTTCACAAAGATTTCAGATAGATTAAAAATATTCTATAAAAATTTCACATAGATTTGAAATATTCCACAAATGTTTCACTGATTTCCCAAAGACTTCAACAAATTCACAAATATAATCAGATATTTAAAAAATATTTTTAATATTTTGCAAAGATTTCCAAAGATATTAGAATGATTTCCAAAGATTTTACAGATATTTAAAATGTTTCGCAAAGATTTCGGATAGATTTAAAAGATTTCAATTATTTCACAAAACATTCAGATAGATTTCAATGATTTCCCAAAGATTTCAAACATTTCACAAAGATTTCGGATAGATAAAAAATATTTCATAAAAATTTCAGATATATTTCGAAGTGCGCACAAAGATTTCAATGTTTTCCCAAAGATTTCACTAAGATTTAAATAATTTCTCAAAGATTTTAATAATTTCGCAATTATTACAAGATATTTCAAAAATATCTCAAATATTTCGCAAAAGTTTCCAAAGATTTTAATTCTTTCGCAACGTTTTCAAAGATTTCAAATATTTCAAATATTTTGCAATGATTTCCAAAGATATGAGAAAGATTTCAATGATTTCCCAAAGATTTGCCAAAGATTTCAATAATTTCACAAATATCATCAGATATTTCAAAAATATTTTTAATATTTTGCAAAGATTTCCAAAGATATCAAAATGATTTCACAAAGATTTTAATAATTTTACAAATATTATCAGATAGTGAATTGCGTGAATTGCGTGAATTCCATGAATTCCTTGAATTTCATTTATTCCTCGAATTTTGCGAATTCCTTAAATTCCTTAATTCCACGAATTTCGCGAATACCTTCAATTGCTTAATTCCATGAATTCCTTGAATTCCATTTATTCCGTGAATTCAATGAATTCCGTGCATTTTGTAAATTCCGTGAATTCCATGAATTCCTTCAATTCTGTGAATTTCATTAATTCTGCGATTTTCGTAAATTCCTTCAGTCACGCCTACCCCGAAAGGGAAATGGTTCGATGTTATAATAATAATAATAAGAAGAAGAATGATAATAATAATAATAGTAATAACATGAATTCCTTGGATTGTGTAAATTCATTGAATTCCATAAATTTTGTGATTTCCTTCAATTCCATGAATTCCGCGAATTCTGAGAATTCTGTGAATTTCGTGAATTTTGTGAATTCTATGGCTTTCGTGAATTCCTTGAATTCCATGAATTTCATGATTTTCTTCAATTCCATGAATTCCGCAAATTCTGTGAACTCCGCGAATTTCGTGAATTTTGTAAATGCCATGAATTCCAAAATTCCATGACTTTCGTGAATTCCGTGAATTCCATGAATGCCATCAATTCCATGACTTTCGTGAATTCCGTGAATTCCTTGAATTTTTTTAATTCCTCGGATACCTTGAATTCTGTGAATTCCATAAATTTCTTGAATTCCTTGAATTACATGAATTCCGTGAATTCCACGAATTCCATGAATTCCTTGAATTCCATGAATTCCTTGAATTTCGTGAATTCCATGAATTCCGTGAATTCCATGAATTCCATGAATTCCTTGAATTTCGTGAATTCCATGAATTTCATAAATCCTGTGAAAGTGTCACAGAAGCTTCACGAAATTGACCCATTATACTCTTGCTTCTAATATTTCAATTAAAATACAAAAATATTACATTCTAGAATATCTTGGAAAATTACCAAACGCAATTTGAGAAGTTAAAAATATATGAACTGTTAAGTTCAAAACATTTACTGATGCATTAAATAATTTCGTGAATTCCATGAAGTTCTAGAATTCCTTAAATCACATGAATCCATGAATTCCTTAAATTCTATGAATTTCATTAATTTCATGAAGTACATGAATTCCGTGAATTCCATGAATTCCTTGAATTCCATGAATTCCTTAAATTTCATTAATTCGACGAATTTCTTGAATTCCTTAAATTTCATTAATTCGATGAATTTCTTGAATTCATTTAATTATATGAATTCCTTGAATTGCGTAAACTTTCTGAATTCCATAAATTTTGTGATTTCCTTCAATTCTGCGAATTCCGCGAATTTAGTGAATTCTTTGAATTCCATGAATTCTGTGAATTTCATAAATTTCTTGAATTCCTTCAATTACATGAATTCCTTGAAGTCTCTGAATTTCATTTTTTCCATGAATTTCGTGAATTCCAAGAATTTCATGAACTCCTTTAATTATATGTTTTTTGTTGAAAATGTATTTTATTTAGTTGAGAATTCATGTTTTAGTGGAAATTTTTTTTTTTTTTTTATTTGTAGAAGATTCATCTTTTGGGTTTAAAATTCAACTATTTGGTGAGAAACTAATTTCTTCGGTCGAATGTTCAAATTTTTAAATAAAAATTAATTTCTTTACCTGACAATTTAACTATTTACTTTTTGGTGGAAAATGTATGTTTTTTTGATAGAAATTTAATATTTTTGGTTGAAAAATCCTCTTTTTGGTTGAAAATTGAACTATTTTGTTAAAAATTAATTTTATTTGGTAGAAAATTGATTTTTTGAATACAAAATTTAATTATTCTATTTTTTGGTTAAAAATTCATTTCATTGAATGAAATATTTAACTACTTTGATGAAAACATTTTTTTGCTAAAAATTTACTATTATAATTGAAAGTCTAACTATTCTATTTCTGGTTGAAAATTGATCTTTTTTAGTTGACAATTGAAGTATTTTGTTAAAAATGGGTCTTTATTTGTACAAAATTCATTTCACGAGTGGAAAATTCCACCATTTGGTTGTAAATTCAACTATTTGGTTGAAATTTAATGTTTTGGTTGGAGATTCATCACTTTGATTAAATATTTATTTCTTGGATTGAAAAAAAGAAACAATTTTATTAAAATTTCGTTTTTTAATTAAATACATATAAATTTTTCAAACTAGAAATGTAATTATTCCATTTTTGCTTGAAAGTTTATCCTTTTTAGTTGAAAATTCATGTATTTTCTTGAAAAATCGTCTTTTGTGGTAGAATATTAATCTTCTTGGTGACTAATTCATTTTTGTGACTAAAAATTAATTTCTTTGGTTGAAAATTTTAATATTATATTGAAAATTCCTTTAAAAAATAGAATATCTGATTGGCAATACATTTATTTTGGTAAAAATTAATCTTTTTTGATAAAAAAATTAATTCTCTTGGTTGAAAATTGATTTTTCTTGGTTGAAAATTAATTTTTATCATTGAAAAATAATTCATTTTAACTGAAAATTTAACTGTTTAATTTTTTGTCGATGATTTATCTTTTTTTATAGAAAATTAATCGTTTTGGTTAAAAATTCATTTGTTTCATGGAAAATTGCACAATTTCGTTTAAAATCAATTTTATTTAGCTGCAAATTAATTTTTTTTACTCAAAATTTAATTATTCTCTATTAGGTTGAAAATTCATCTATTTCCGATTAAAGTTAAACTATTTTGTTAAAAATTCATCATTTACGGTGGGAAAGTAATCTCATTAGTGGGAACTTAATTTTGTTGTTTAAAATTAATTTCTTTGGTTGAAAATTTTACTATTTTATTAACCAATTATTTTTCTAAATGAAAATTTAATCATTCTATTTTTTGTTGAAAATGTATCTTATTTAGTTGAGAATTCATGTTTTTAGTGGAAATTTTTTTTTTTTTTTTTTAGAAGATTCATCTTTTGGCTTGAAAATTCAACTATTTTGACTGAACATTGTTTGCGTCGCTCCTCGTGGTTGGTGCTAGTTTGTCAACCATAAATATTTTGGGAACCGAACACACACGAATCTTTTAAGATGGCGTTGAAGCGTCAGGTAAATACATGTAATTCTGTTAGTTCGCGCCTCGGTATTACAGTTTTGTATGTATAGGTTGAATCGGAAGTGATTGAAAATCGGGATTCGAAATGTAATTCCAATAAGTAAAAATTGTTTTAAAGTAAACGAGAGTTTTGTAATGTGGTTGAATAATTTATAATTTGGCATCTTACGCTAATGTCAACTATTGAATTTATATTGTGGAAAGATTCATTGCCACTAATAAAGTATAGGTGGTCTCTGGTGAATGATGTGTCAATTTTGGAATTGAAGCCATAAGTCCCGTCAACACAGGACTGAGTTGTGGTAGACGAATTTAATATTTTCTTTCAGTAAGGACTTTTCCAACAAGCATGGAAACCTCCTTAAAGTTTTTTAATAAAAACTGTGTTTAAATGTTCAAAGTGTTTTTTTTTTTTTATAAATTTAGAATCCTTTCATAAAAATGATCTTATGGGTAAATTGATTAAACATATGAAAAAACATACACCTCAATAAATTAGGAATTTTCTTCAAGAGTTGATAAAATTAGGTCTCAATGTTTGAATTTCCGCTGAACTTTTCTCTAAGCTTTAATACAATTAAGTTTGGTTATTTTGGTAGTAAAAACTTTTCTTGCGTACGATTATCCCCCTATCTCCCAAATCGTCTTGCGCAATTTTTGGATAAAGCGTTAGGAGTGTACCATATGTGCACGTGATAATATCTGGTACGAATTCTGAATTTCGTATTTTTCATGACCGTCGAAAAATGGTTACGTTCTCGTTATTTTCATTTTGTTTTAAAATTTGTGTTCGCTGATAAAATATTATTCTTTCTGTTTAAAATTTTTTGTTTTTTGTGTAAAATGCATTTATGTGGTTAAAAATTCATCAGTTTTGTGTAGGGAGGCAAATATATTGTTATGGTTCTTTCTTTCATCCTACAGAAATATCTTGTGGGCTATAGCTTGCTTCAAAAGGAAAAAAACCGACAGAGGTGCTTCATAAATCCGGTATGGTATGCTTTTACGAAAGTTTTTCTTTAAAAATTGAAAAGGATCGATGCTTGTAGAATATTTTCTAGTTTAAGAAATCATTAGTAGTTCTAAACAGCTTATTAATTAACACATGTGCTATAGATTTTTATTCATACTAGGATTACCTTGATGATCTTGATGTTCACTACTCATTCCAAACTTTTTCAGCAAGTCCCTTGTCTTATGTTCACTACTCATCCCGAAATTCACCAGAAAGTCCCTTGTTTTATGCGGCATACCTGATAATATACCTGCAAAAAGAAAGAAACAATTGATGAATTTTTAGTGTTTGCAATAAATTAGAAATAGTCAAAGTGTAATTTGATTATTCCACTTTATACAAGTCGATTGCAGCCAATCAATAGAAAAATACATGGGGTGATGGGACGGATCCATAAAGACACTTGGGGAAATGAGATCGAAAAAGGCTCTTGGGATTTCTAAAAGAGATCCACATATTTCCGGGACTCATTAAAATACTTTGGAGTTGGTAACGGGTTAAAAAAAAACTTGGGAAACGGAAAGAACTTATAAAAATACTGGGGAAATGGGAGGATAATTCTATAAATACACTTGGGAGAGGGGATATTGATGATTGAGTGATGGGCGAGTAACGGTTAAATTGAAGGAACCTACTGAATCTTGAACGTAGAAAACGTCAAGTAATGGTTTAATTGAATAGCTGAAAACGGCGAAATGAGGGAAATTGTGGAAAGGGGAAACAACTGGGGCAGAAATACTTCTGAGATTAATACTTAGACGTGTACTTTGAGCTTAGAAGAGCCGAGAATGGGCATGGAAATTCTGTTCTAAAATTACTAAATCTTGAGAATGAAACTCGAATTTTTGAAGCTGAACAAGAGATCGACTAAAACACTCAGGGGAACGGGATCGAGAAAGATAGTTGGGGAAATGAGATCCAAAAAGACTCTTGGGATTTCTAAAAGAGATCCACATATGGAAACGGTATAAAAAAACACTGAGGAAAGGGCAAGAACTTAAAAAAACACTGAGGAGATGGGAGGATAATTCTATAAATACACTTGAGAGAGGAAATATTAATGATTTAGTGATGGGCGAGTAACGGTTGAATGAAAAGGACCTGCTGAATCTTCAACCTTGGAAACGGCGAATAACAGTTTAACTGAGGAGCTGGAAACGGCAAAATTGCGAACATCGGCAAAAGGGAAAACATTTTGGGCAGAAATAATTTTAAGATAATACTTATGAATAACAAATATTCAACTTTGGAATTGGAAACGGGGACCCAGGAAATTATGAGGACACTTGGAGAAAGGAGAAGGATCTAAAAAACAATGGAGAAATGGGAAAGCAATTCTATAAATACACTTGGGAGAGGGAATAATTATGATTTAGAAATGGACGAGCAACGGTTAAATTGAAGAAATCTGCTGAATCTTGAACGTTGGAAACGGCGATTCAAGGTTTAATTGAAGAGCAGCAAAAGGCGAAACTGGGGAAATTGGGGAAAGGGAAAACAATTGGGGTAGAAATAATTCTATGATAATAATTATTATTAATAATAATTCTACTTTGGAATTAGAAACGGGGATCCAGGAATTTATTATAATAACTTGGGAAAGGGGAAGGACCTAAACACTGGGGAAATGGGAGAAAAATTCTACAAATACACTTGGGAGAGGGAATATTGATGATTCAGTGCTGGGCAAGTAACGGTTAAATTGAAGGAACCTGCTGAATCTTGAACGTTGGAAACGGCGATTCAAGGTTTAATTGAAGAGCAGCAAAAGGAAAAACTGGGGAAATTGGGGAAAGGGAAAACGATTGGGGCAGAAATGATTCTATGATAATAATTATTAATAATAATAATTCAACAGATTCTTTTTTGACAATTTTGGAATCTTTTTCAATCTGTAAAAGAAAACTTTTATTCTCTTAAAACTTTTTAAACTTACTAAAAAGCATCTTTTTCGAAATCTTCAAAAATCTACATTTTGTTTTAAATTTATTGAAATCGTTCCAAGCTTTAAATTATGTTTGAAATTGTTTCAAAACTTCTCAATATCTTTTAAAATGAGTAGCATTTTTCATAAAAAAATTTTTAATTCTGCAAAATGAAAAATCTTCCACATACTTTCCTGACAATTTTGGAAATCTTTCGAAATGTTTTGAAATCTTGTTCAATTTTATCTAGAAAAGTTTTTCATTTTCATGAAACCTTTCATTCTTAAAAAGATTCTAAATTTTTCCTTGGAAATCTTTAAAAGTCAATTTTTTTTTAATTTAATGAAATCGACATTTTGTTTCGAATTTTATGAAATCTTTGCGTAACTAATTAATATTTCCCAAACTAACAAAAATTTTGTGTAAAATGTTGTAAACGTGCAGAATTGAAAAATTTTGCTTTAAAATTATCTACATTATTTTTCGAATTTTTCGAGAATAATTTTTAATATTCTCTTAAAGTTAATTTACCAAGTACAAAATTATTTAAATTTTACCAGAAATTTTAAGACAACTTTTTCATTCTCTTGAAATCTTCAAAATTCTCAAGGCAAAATGTTCTGCAAAATTCTTTCCATTATTCTCGTTTATCACAAAAAAACTTCATAAAATTGCAGTCTAAAAGCCTTGAAACTTGATTTTAAAGCAAAAAAAAATTCAAAAAGTCCGTTTTTATAATATAAAAAGCACGAAATTTCACATTTTTGACACTTTTCCCATGCATTTGAATAATTTTCGGCCTAAAAGTGATATACTAACTCATGACACTAACATCCCTAGAATATATGATTTACCTAAAATTCACAAACCAAATCGTCCATTACGACCTATTGTTTAATTAATACTCTTACTTATAAAATGGCTATGTTATTCAATAATATTATTAAAGAAGCTTTATTGGTACCGGAAAGTCATGTTGAAAATTTTTCCGAGTTCAAAAACGTTATAGTTAAAAGAACAGTTCCTCTTGATCATATTATGGTTATATTAATAATCCTGTTAGTTTAGTGGTGAACAGCATTTTATATAAATTAAGATTAAAAGGAAATCCATTTTATCATGAATGATTTTTGCAGAATAAGCAACAAACTTATTTACAATTCAAGAATAAAGTTCCCAAAAACCTCACTTTTCGGCTTATTAGAGACAAGAATAACACAACATTAAAAGCCTTGTTTCCCTCTCTCTTTATGAATAACATCTCCATGAATTCTCCCTTTTTCTGATTTTTCTCATGCTAAAGAATTTTAATATCATTCCAATTAAAATCATGAGCATGTGTAATTTCATGCTTAGAAAGGACTGAGTGATATCTGGGACTTCTGTGAAAATTATTTTCATGTTCATTCTTCCTAAGTCTAAGTGAAAAAGGCATCAATATGTGTCTGGTTCGATTTTGTACAACAATTTCCAGTAATTTTGACGATAGTTTATAGTAGCTCCCCATTAATTAATAAAATGTTCTGGAAAGAAGGATGTCCAAAATGGCCCCCAGAACTCACAAAATAAAACCTTTACCAATCGATTCAGCTCAACAAGGGGATAAAGAAAGCCTATGAGGTTAAAGTCATGCGGGCCGTCATTTCCAAGAGACACGCAAAAGTATGTACGACAGCCCATGTACATTGTACCCAAAGCACGCCCCGTTAGAACAGAACTCCTCTAGTCAGCTTTTTAGTTCTCGAAATCACCAATAGGCGGTGCATGGTATAGAAAATGTTCATACGCCGAAGGAGCCACCTCCTCGTGGTGACGGCGGCAACGAGCTCTGCTCAGCTAACGGGCCGTTCAAAAAATGCGTAACACATTTCCTGACATTTTACCCCCTTCCCATCCCCCTCCAAAGTAAAGCTTTTTTATAGTAAGTGTGCGCAAGCTTAACATTTTCGTAACGCTCGAGGTTCCTTCCCCCTGCCTTCTAAGGCCATTACGTGTTTTTTGATCGGTCCCTAAGGCTCATTTTTAAAATTAATATTGTTGTGGCGGATAAAAGAAAACCGGGTGTCGCGAGCGGTGCTCTTTCAAATAAAGCTCGCGTTTGTGGATTAGGTAGGGGTTCGCCAGAGAAAAGTCAGTCACAGTCTCCTTCCCAATCCAAATCCGTCACTGAGGCTTCTATTGGTGATCAGATGGATACCGGTGGAACCTGAGGAGATTCTTGCGCTGTTTGTTGGGTATCTCTGAAGAAAAGGTGAAGATATTCATTGTCAAGTTTCCAAGATTCAAAGGTCTCAACGAGAAACTCATCCTTATCAGAATGTATCATTAATCTGACTCTGAAAGGAGCGTCGGCGCCTCAAAAAAACTTCTTCTTTGATTGCTCCTCGAAAAACCTTCATATAATACCACAGGTCGTGAAAGATCAGGTCGTGGTTAACCACCGCTTTTATTTACCTGAAGGGTCGCATTGTCGTGATGAAAATATTTCAGATGAACATTGGGAGCTTTCATCTCAAACAGCAACGAATCGCACGTACATTCAAAGTCATATCGAGGACGTGTCTTAACAACGATCAATTTGACATTCCTCACTACCTTCTCTCGCCAAAGCGGAACAATAAAATCCAAGTACAGCACTAGCACATTATTTAGCAAAACTTCATACCGGTGAACCTGCTGAGAGTTTGTCCTCACTCTTTAATACACCTCATCCATCAACGAAGCGATTGACGAATGAAGCGAGGAACGCTTTGCTAACAAATTTTCTTCTTCCCTATCTAGGTCTCTGTCGAGTAGATCGAGAGGAACTGAAGAGTCATAATATAAAATTTTGATCATGAATTATTTCTGAATGCACATAATGATAAGTATGTTGTACGATATATAAGTGTGAGATGAAAAGCATGTACAAATATCGCCCTAAATCCGGTTTAGTTTGGGTAGGTCAGGTCCAAGGACAGCCCCAAAACCGACGTTAAATCCGAGTTCGACTGTACTAAATACGAAATATAAATGAAAGTTTATATATTCGCCAATCGAGCAACGGAGAATGAGTTAAAACTATTTGATACTAGTATGACAATACTTTTTATCAAAATGTTAAATTTTTTTTCTTATGAGATTATCTTAACAGATTAGGGACCTTCCATAAACTTCGTTGTCATTTTGGACCATTTGAAAATTGCCCCTCTTTTCACCTTTTTCAAGAATTCTAATTTTTTTCTCTTTTCCAGAAACTTTCCCCTTTTCTCATTTTTTCGCCTAAATATAAACTGAATTATTAGAACCAAACCAGGAAATCCAACTATTCTTTAAAATTTAATTTTTGTGGTCAAATCTATCATTATATTTTGGTTCGGTATTCTTTTCTTTTAATTAAAAATGCTACTATTTGGTTGAAAATTTAATTATTTTGATGAAAATGCAACAAGATGTTGAAGCCATTTTTCTTGGTCTAAAATTCAATTACTTGGTTGAAAGCTGGACTACTTTGCTTAAAATTCATTTTTTTATGGCTTATCTTTATGGTTAATAATTTAACTATTTTGTTGAAAGTTCGTTTGATTTTGTACCTGAAAATTAATTTTGTAACCAAACATTATTTTTTAACTGTAAATTTAACTTTTCTATTTTTTGTTAAAAATTTATCTTTCTTAATTAAAAGTTCAACTATTGGATTCAAAATGTATTTTTTATTTAGAAATTCATCTACTTGTTTGAAAATTTATATATTTTGTTGATGATTCGTCTTTTATTTTAGACAATTAATCTTCTTGTGCAAAAAATCAAGTTTCTGGGCGAAAATTCTACTATTTCATTGAATGCTGAACTCTCTTCTGAAAAATTCATTTTTTGTTGTTGAAGATTCAAAATTTCATATGGAAATTCATCTCTCTGGTTGAACATTGAACTATTTGGTTGAAAATTAGTTTTTTAAGTGAAAATTAATTTTCTTCGCTGAAAATGTAAATAATCCATTTTTCGTTGCGAATTTATGAATTTTGTTGAAAATTCATCTTTTTCAAATTAAAACTTTTGTGTGGGTTGAAGTGTTAACTATTACATGCTTCGAGGAAAAATAATTTTTTGTTTGTTAAGAGATCAACTACTTGGTTTGAACTGTTTAAAGCTAAACTATCTTGTAGAAAATTAATTTATTTGTTGATAAAGATTCATCATTTTAGTTGAAAATTCAACCATTTGTTCGTGAATTAATTTTTTTGTTGAAAATTCATATTTACGGGTTAAAAATTCAACTGTTTTGTTCAAAATTCATCTTTTTGGCTTGAAAATTCAACAACTTAGTGGAAAATTTAACTAGTTGTTGAAAATTGACTTTTTTTGTATAAAATTTATATTTTAGGTTGAAGATTAAACAATTTTCCTAGAAAATAAAATTACTTAATTAAAAATGATTCTCCTGAAGTCACTTGAAATCTCCTGAAATATCTGAAGTCATTAGGATTCACATGAGGTTACGTGAATTTCCATGAAGTCACTTGAATTCACTTGAAGTCACTTGAAGTCACTTGAAATCACTTGACTTCTCCTGTAGTCACTTTAATTTTTCTAAAGTCACCTGAAGTCACTTGAATTCTCCTGGAATCTCTGAAGCCATTTGAATTCACATGAAGTGACGTGAATTCACGTGAAGTCACTTGAAATCACCTAAATTCATTTGAAGTCACTTGGATTCTCCTGAAGTCACTTGAAATCTCCTGAAATATCTGAAGTCATTAGGATTCACATGAGGTTACGTGAATTTCCACGAAGTCACGTGAATTCACCTGAAGTCACTTGAAGTCACTCGATGTCTCCTAAAGTCACCTAAAGTCACTTGAAGTTACCTGGAGTATCTGAAGTCATTTGAATTCACATGAAGATCCGTAAATTCACATGGAAATACGTGAATTCAAATAAAGTCACTTGAAATCACCTGTATTCATTTGAAGTCATTTGGATTCTCCTGCAGTCACTTACAATCTCCTGAAATATCTGAATTCATTTGCATTCACATTAGGTTACGTGAATTTCCATGAAGTCACGTAAATTCACCTAAAGTCACTTGAAGTCACTTGAATTCTTCTGAAGTCATCTCAAGTTACTTGAATTTTTCTGAAGTCAACTGAAGTCACTTGAATCCTCGTGGAATATCTGAAGTCATTCGAATTTACATGAATTCACGTGAAGTCACTTGAAATCACCTGAATTCATTTGAAGTCACTTGGATTCTGCTGGAGTCACTTAAAATATTCTAAAATATCTGAAGTCATTCGAAGTCACATGAATTCACGTGAAGTGACTGGAAATGATCTGAATTCATTTGAAGTCACTTGGATTCTGCTGAAGTCACTTAAAATATTCTAAAATATCTTAAGTCATTTGAATTCACATGAGGTTACGTGGATTTTCATGAAGCCACTTAAATTTTCCTGAAGTCACCTGAAGTCACTTGAATTCTCCTGGAATATCTGAATTCATTTGAATTCACATTTAGATACGCAAATTCACGTGAAGTCACTTGAAATCACCTGAATTCATTTGAAGTCACTTAGAATCTTCTGAAACATCTGAAGTAATTCGAATTCACGTGAAGTCACTTGAAATCACCTGAATTTATTTGAAGTCACTTGGATTCACATTAGGTTACGTGAATTTCTACGAAGTCACGGAAATTCACCTAAAGTCACTTGAAGTCACTTGAATTCTCCTGAAGTCACGTGAAGTCACTTGAATTCTAGTGAAATATCTGAAGTCATTTGAATTCACATGAATTCACGTGAAGTCACTTGAAATCACCTGAATTCATTTTAAGTCACTAGAATTCTCCTGAAGTCACATATATGGACAAAAAAAATCCCGCCACTTTTGCAGCATGACATAAATGTGGTCAAGTCAAAAGAAAATAAAACATTTATTTAGTGTTCATCATGTCTCGAGTAATTTAATAAAAATAAAAAAAAATAAGTAAATTTAATAAGCCGGCAGTAATATAACGGACATCATGCAATATGATATGGGGTACGCTGATCGAAATGCAAAACAAACGAATTAATTAAACATCAAATAATGACGTTGTTAAAAAACGGATTTAAGTAATGACATATGTAACCTCATACTGTGAGCTTCTCACCAAAAAATACAGACATCAAAATCTCATATCAATTATAATTTAAAGGACTTTTCATTCAAAGCCTGACATCATACCCCACTCTCCCCTACATTTTCGATCAAAAATTATAATCCTTCAACAAAATTGTCGAGTTTTCAACAAAATGATTACATTTTTAACCAAAAGAGGTGAATTCTGAACCAAAAATATAATAGTAGGCTTTTCTGTTTTAAGGGAATTAACATTTAACGAAAAATAAGAAGATTTTCTTCTTGGGTTCTATTTCATTTCATTCAGCGATAAAGTGATGGCTAAATGCGTGCGTGCACAATGAAGCTTATTCAGCCATTACTCATATTTCGTCGAAGTCCTTGCTGAATAAATATAAACAATATTTCAATAATATTTTTTATTGAGCAAATTCGATTCAGTTGAATCAAAATAATATCTTATTTCAAATGATTGATATATTTATTTTATTCCAAACAATATTTGTACCTGTATTGTACATGCGCAGAGTTGTCAAACTTCACGGTTCACCGAAAATCGCTGCCGACGTTGCCGTTAGTGAGGTTATGTGAGTGTCATGTTGTGGTGTACGCTAGCACTTTTCCAGTTCTTATAAAATTTCAACGAACTCGATCATTTCGATAATATTTTTAGTATATTTTAGCCTTAATTAATGTTTGCATGCCACGAATTGTGCTAAGGAAGCTGTTAAGTAAAGAAAAATATATAATTTCGCTTAAATAGCAGAAAATTAAAAGTTAGGTTAAAAAATCTCACTTTTTTCACGTGTATATATAAAAACATAAAAAATCATAAAATCATTTACAACTTTAGGATACCCTCGTAGAAAGAAATGATAGACTATCTTGACGTCTACTGATAAATATGGAAAAAATTTGGAAGGTCACAAAGACAAAAATCTGGCAGTGGAAACTTTTGTTGAATCTTCAAGAATTGAACATTGCAGTCTCCAAAAATCAGTTTTAAAAGAATTACAGTGAGTATAATAAAATACGAAAACCTAACAATTCTTACAGAAGTACTTTCCTTCTCGACTTTTGCTCAAACTTTGTACACGTTGTTTTCTTTATTTTTAAATGAAAAAAACATTGTGTTTGTATTATAATAAAATTTATGTTCTTATTTATTTCGAAAATTTCTCATGATTATAAAATTCATTATGATTTTCAATATTTTACACTAGTCACAGAGGGGATTCACTTTATCGACACGCGTGCGACTCGCACGACGTGCGACATAAGTGTGTATATGCGTGGCACTGAAGCAATTGAAATTTTCCAGCTGAGGGTTTTCACATAGCGAATCGACAAATTCAATATGCAATTAAAGTCACATTGGCGATCAATTACAGCCATCCATTCAATTATAAGTTCTTTTATCTTCAACTGTTGCTAATTTATTCATTCAAATTTCTTCAAGTATATTATTTCAATAGGAAATATACCCGCGATCATTATCGAGAAAAACCATATCTCGAAGGCGGTAATTTCCTCTATTATTAAATTGTGAAATAAAACTGAAAAATGTCTTCATAATAACCTTCCATATTTATAAAAAGTGGCTAGTCTGGAAACTAAATAGTTTTTTTCTAGATTTAAAAAATTCCTTTCTAGCTCCACTGGGATTCGAACCCAGGTCTACAGACTGACATCCGTAGCTTTAGTTGGTAAGATCACCAGACCGGCGCACAGTGGGACCAAACGCATATTTTTCGTTCAAAAAATATACAGCATTCAATATTAACCCCATTTACGACTTTTCTAAAAATTAAAAAGCACCAAATTTCAAAAAGCACCTAGGTCATAGATTTTTTAATTTTCGTTTGTTTATTTATTATATGTTTACTCAAAGTACGATAAAATTGAGATTTTGCACCTAATTGTGATTAACTCTTCAACAACGGTTTGCATATAATGAAAAATCATCTTGAATCAACGCAAGAGTACTCCCAGAATACAAGTAATTTGATTATTGTATGTTTTAATTATTATAAACAAATTAAAATAAAAAATATCCAAATATCGTAATTTTGTTTTAAAAACATTTGTTTTTAGCTAAAAATGCTTTAAATTATCGTAAGAGTGATTGCTAGTCAAAATATCTAGAAATTATTAACAATTAGAATTGTTATAAACAATTTTTTGCAAAAATTTGGAAATTGTGGTTTTTTTAAATGCGGTTTTCCTTTTATCATCTGAATTGATGCAGATATTCTTAAAAATAATATTTGTCTAATTATATTTGTAAAAATTCAACAATTGTTGATTTTTTAAACAAATAAAATAAATAATTATAAAACTTTGGAACTTTCGCCTGGAAAATAATTTTTCACGCCAAAGCCGCTTTGAATTCTTGTGAAAAAGATTTTCAGTGACTATTTCTATATAAAACTAACAATAAACAATAGCTATTATTTATTGTTATTAATTAATTTCAAATATCACGAAATTTTTATATAATTAAAAAATATTGTAATTTTTGTTGAAAGAAAATTTTTCTTATCTTGAAATACTTTAAATTATTGTGAGAGTGATCATCAGGAATAATTTATATAAGAAATTAACAATTATAACATTTCTAAACATTAACATATAATAATTGTTAATCTTGTAAACAAATTAAAAAAGGGAAAAGCTTTGGCACTTTGGCCTAAAAAAGAAATTTATTCACTGAAACTGCTTTAAGTTTTTGTAAGACAGATTACAGTTATTTTTTTAATTTGTTTACAAGATTAACAATTATTCTATTTGAACGAGTGTATACTTTAAACAATAAATACTACAAACAATAGAGTAGCCTTGGACTGGATTGAAACTTTTTTTGACGAAAGACATGCTTCCGGAAAAGTTTCAGGATATGAATTACAGTTCATTTCAACGTAATATTTATTTCAGTAAAACATTAACCATTTTTTAACATCAAAAGTGCTTTATGTGTGAAAAAATCATTGCAAATAATAAAGTTGGCCTGATTGTACTTGCGATCAAGCTGCAAGGGAATGATTGTTTATTATTTTAAATAATTAATACGTTAGTCCTCATTATTATTATTTACGCATTTAATAAATATTATATATGAATTTGATAAATCATTTATGTTAGAATTTGATGTTCTGAAACATTAAAAATATATTACGTAGATTCATTATAAAATTATAATAAAGATAAGTTTATTATAACTTTACTATATATTCCAATTAGAAGTAAACGTTTTTTAAACATTTCATAAATAGAGATCGTTGTTAAGGATACAGTTCGCATATACTAAGATTTCAATCATGTTAAATAATTATTATTTATAATCATGAATATGTAAAACAGTGCATTCAATAATTATTTGAGCATGTATGCAATTAAGTTTTGTGATAACATCAATTTTTTGTTTTGAGATTTTTATTTTCTTAATTCACTTCTGTGATTCAAATAAGTTTTGTCGACACCGGTAACCATTTCTTTACCGCAACTAAGACAAAAATGTCTTCAAAGCTGTTGTTTTTCTTTTTTATCGTAATATAATTTACAGAATTTTTTCTATAATACCAACTTTCAGCGACATTTTTGTTACGTCAGTATTACAAATAGAGCAGGTATATTTTTTTAAACAAAAATTATCAGGTTTAACCTATTTCATTGTATAGCTTTTCCGTGTTCTTAGAGTTTTACGAAAATTTTATCAATTTTCAGATTCTGCAAACGTCATTTACTTAAAAAATGTATTCTATCACATCAAGTTTGTTCTAATTATGACTAATAAACTAAAAAAATTCCGAGTTCTTGATCAACACTAAACAATTTATAATTTCCAAACTTTACCTTTTTATCTCAATCAATACATTCTCGCGATTTCGAGCTATATCATTAATATTTCATGAAATCCCATTAAATCTTCAAAAATCTCTTTGATAGGATTTCATGAGAGTACCTTGAAATCATTTGAAATGAGATAACGTCTTTTTAAAATTTCTCTTATTGCATGGAAATGCTTTGAAATTCCCTTGAAATATTGAAATCATAAAGAATCTTTCCAGATATTAGGAATTTCTATGAAATTTTTTCAAATCCGTTGAAGTACTTCAAAATTCCGTGAAAGCATACGAACTTCTTTGATATAACGAGGAATCGCTTGCAATACTTGATATCAAGTGTAATTTTTAGAATCCTTCAAAATATTTTAAAATCCTGTAATATCTGTCGAAGTTATGTTAAAAAAATATATATTCCTTAGAATTTCTTGTAATCTATTGTTACAAATTAATCCCAAAAATTTCACAAAGACGACTTATATTCGCAAAAAATGAAGAATTCTTTTATTTGTGGTTCTGCTTTCTTTAAAAATTGTTGGCTAATAATAAAAAAAACTTGATTTCTTGACCTGGAAAACCTGGAAAAAACCTTGAATTTTGTTCCTAAGAACCACTGGACACCCTGTGTCGTTTTTTTTTCAAATCTTACCATTTTTTTACATATGTAATATATGTTTTGTTATATTAAAAAAAAAAGAATGGTAATTTAGGTGTCTCGGATAGTAGGTCCCTAAATTGTATTTAACAAGACATGACTGAAAATATTTTAAAATATTTTGTAACACAGGCCCGAATGATTGTTACAACTTGTTACATGTTGAAGGGGAGGGTTGAAAAATAGGCAAAAAATGTGTTACGTAATTGATGGATGTCCCCTAATATAAATTTGCAATTCTAGGTTGAACGCAGTTCGAGAAATTTGTGCAAGGTGTCCTTTGGCCATGAATGAAGACCTTTTGAGGGATTTGGCACAGTACAAACATTATCGAGAACGAAGTGTGATGATGGCTGCTCGATCTCTGATTGGTTTGTTCAAAAACGTGATGCCTGATATGCTTCATAAAAAAGATAGAGGACGGCCAACAGAAGCTACGATGGCTTTAGAGCCAGTTCAGTACGGACAAGTTAGAGCAAAAGACTTTGTGCCTGGCGCTGAAGTTTTGCTGGAAAAAGAAAAAGATATTGATATCGACAGCGAAGAAAGTGAGGTATGTTTCGCACTGAGGTTTGAAAATTAAGTTATCAGGGTGGCAAAATGACCGGTAATTTAATTAAAAAACCGGAAATTTACTTCTGATCGTAGAAAAATTCAAGTTTCCATTATTTTAATAATTTTGGTCAATTTACGAAAGTGGTTTCTATTTTATGTACAGTCGCAGGGTATATGAGCGTGTTTATTAGCAAAAAAATTAATTTTAAACCAAACATAAGAGTTTTTAACTAAAAGAATGAATCTTTAATTGAAATAGTTGAATTTTTAATTTAAACAAATTAATTTTTACTTAAAAAGATAAATTGTCCACCAAAACTTAAATGATTAAATTTCAAGTGAAAAAAATTAATGTTTTAACCAAACAGATGAATTTTCAAATGTAACTATGGAATTTTCGGTGGGAATAAGTTAAATTTTCAGTCAAAAAAATTACTTTCAACAAAAAAAAACTAACTTTCAGAAAATTAGTTACATTTTCAAACAAAGTGATGAATTTTCAAATAAAATTGTATATATTTAACTGGAATAGTTTAATTTTCCACGAAACTGATGAATTTTCAACTAAAATGAGTATTTGACTGGAACACTTCAATTTTCAACCTAAAAGATTAATTTTTAAACAAAAAGATTAATTTTCAAATAAAAAGATTAATTTGCGAATAAAAAGATTAATTTTCTACAAAAAAAAAGAAACAATTTTTCAACAAAATACATGAATTTTCAATTGTGAAATGAATGCTTCCCTTCGTGAAGAGATCTCGGAGGAGTCCGACCTCTGGACCATCTATTGTTTAATTTATGGTTATGCTAACTGATTGTACTCCAATCGCAGGCTTAAACCGAAAGTTCGCTCAAGAACTAAGAATCTCCCATCTTGCCTCCTTAGTGATACCCAGTTTCTGTCAAAGGTGTACCCAAGCCCAAGGAGTAGACACTTTTTGGGGACAGGTATACAAGATGCGAGAAACACTGGACTTAAAAGAAGATACCAGTAATATCGTCCGCTTCAAGGAGTTTTGCGACGCACTTTACTCCTACCGAAGAAAGGCAACTGGGTCAATCCAAAGAATTATAGGCCAATAACTTCTTTGAACACATTGTTAAAGATTTTTACAGCTATCCTCAACAACAGGTTTATCCGAAAAATTGAGCCTGTGTGGCGAGAGATGTACGAACAGCGTGGCTCGAAAAAAGGTGTAGCAGGATGTGGAGATAACTTGCTAATTGACAGGTGCGTCTGTAAAGACGCTGCAGAAAGCTGTCAATTGCACCTCTTATAGACTTTTCATCTGTTGACGAAGATCATTTACATGATTTAACTCTCGACACCAGCCGATGCTAATATCGCGCCAAAGAAAGAAGGAAAACGAGCGAAATATCGGCTCATAATCGGCTGTGTGGTAGGCATGAAAGCTTCATTTCTTAGCTAAGTTAACAATATTGCGGCTTGTCAGCGGCAAGCTCAGGCCATCGCGACCTGAATGATGAAGTATGTTCTTCTGGCGTCACTTCATATGGTCCGACAACACCCATTCCTCATAACATTCTACAAAGATTGCTATCTCTAAAAAGTATCCAGAGGTGAAACTTTCATCTCCAACTGTGCCGTCTGCCGTGTAAGGTCATCTGCCGGAATTGGTTGCCTCCAGGACCCATGATCCTATCTGCCAGAGCCTACAACTTATCACGCCAAAATAAGGTGATAGCTCTAAGAAAGCATCTAGAGGCGACTGTTGTCACATCCAACGTTCATGGCTGCTGTGTAAGGATAACAGCGGTAAAAGGCGAACTCTGAAACACGCCATGTTTCTGATTTTGTACCTAAAAAAGAAATCGTAAAAGATTTCAAACATGGTAGTAAATCAATTTGTAACATCTTAATGTCATTAGTCAACTTGACTCATTGATATCGAGCAGATAATTGATGGTTGTACGATGGATGCTTCCCAAGAATACGCGCAAAGACATAATGATGTTACTATGGTTATTCGCCAACGAATTGCTCTGAATACCCTCTTGCTAGAGAGATTGAATGCTTACTGCAAATATAGCCCAGTTCAAGTACGAAAAAACGAACACCATCTGCTTCACTGTGACAAGACTATTCTGACTGACCACCTAGTCAGACACAGTTGTCCAGACGTCCTCTGGTTAGATAAACGTTCTCAACATGTGAGAATAATAGACGTAAGCGTTCTACTTAATAATAACATTAGACTCAGAAAATTGGTTAAAAATGTAACTATTTTGTTGAAAATATATTTATTTTGTTGAAAAGCTGTCTTTTTGGTTGAAAAACAAACTGCTTTATTAAAAATTCATTTTTTAAACTGAAAATTGCAATGTTTGATAAAAAATTATTTTTTGTATTGAAGTCTTATATTTTTGAGTTAAAAATTCGAATGTATCATAGACATTTTTTTTTCTCAAAAATTCAATAATTTGGTAGAAAATGTCTTTTTTTTCATTTGAAAATCAGTTGATCTTTTTTATTTTGAAATTTCAAATATTGGATCAAAAATGTATGTAATTTGTTAAGAATTCGTACTTTTTTGTAGAAAAATAATCTTTTTGCTTTTTGAAGTTCGACATTTTTATACTATTTTTTTTCCTAATAGACTAAAAAATCTTTTTTGGTTGAAAACTTAATTCTTGTTGAAAATTCGTGTTCTCGGATTAAAGATTCAACTGTTTTGTAGAAAATTTGAATTTTCTCTGGTAAATTCAAGAGTTTGGTTGAGAATTCAACTAGTTTGACGAATTTTGAACTACTTTGTTAAAAATTCATTTTATAGTTAAAAATGCTTCATTTATTGAAAGTTTTTTTATTTTTAAAAACTAGTTTTTTTAACTAAAAATTTTCAATTTCGGTTGGAAATTAACTTTTCAATTGAAAATTCATATTTTGGCGTTGAAAAATCAACGGCATTGTAGAAAATTCTTCTTTCTAGCTTCAAAATTCAACAATTTGGGATAAAATTGAATTTTTGTGATTTAAAAATTACAGGGAAAACAAGAATAAATCCGGTGTAGTGTGGGATTTCTTCGCAAATTTTTTTGCTTTATCACTTTGGTCATTGTATTCAATTCACTCGCCTCTTTTGCGCAAGCATATGGCCGTGTAGTGTCAAATGTCCAGATGATCGCTAGACCTTCTCCCTAAAGGTCTCTTAAAGTTCATAATACCCCGAAGTGTATATTCGGCATTTTCTATGCGTGCTTTTGTTCGTATTTCATGAAGCAGCAATTGCGAATCCAATCCAGTTGATTCTGCAACTTCTAAGAATAGAAATTTTCCTACAAATAAAGATTCAAGTATTATACTACCAGTCCATAACAAAATAATTTTGATATTCAAAGATACTACAGAAACTGATACTTTATTTCTTAAATTTATTTGATTGCAAGCGGTCCAATCCTCTTAAGCCATTGAAGCATACATTTTTCTTTGCATACAAATTGTTCGAAACTTCATGCTCGGAAGTTTTACGGCATCACTGATAGCGAATTTCAAGTGCAATTTTGGAAATTTTCAAAATTCTAAATGGTGGATCTGATATGGCTGACAAAAAATGTAAAATAACAATGAGAAAAGTGATAAAGTAAAAAAATTTGCGAAGAAATCCCACACTACATCGCATTTATTCTTGTTTACCCTGTAATCTTTAAATTACAAAAATTGAATTTTCTTCCAAATTGTTGAATTTTGAAGCCGAATTTTCAATTAATGAAAATTCAATTATAAATTTTCTTCGAGTTTCAGCAGTTGAAAATCCAAACATTAATTTTCTTCAATTTTCAACTGTTAATAAATAAATTTTTAACAATTGAATTTTCAGTTTTCTTCCATTTAAAAAAATTGAATTTTCAGATATGGGAAATGGAAGAGAATTGATAAATGAATTTTCTACTGATGAAAATTGAATCATCAATTTTCTGAAATTTTAAACATATAATAATTCAATTTTCAAAAATGGAGTTTTCTATTGTTTATAATTCAATTATCAATTTTCTTTAATTTTCAACAGTTGAAAATAAATTTTCAATTTTCTTTCATTTTTAATTTTCTTCCATGTTCGACAGTTGAAAATTAATTTTCTTTAATTTTCAACAATAGAATATTCAAATATGGAAATTTGAAGAAAATGGAAAATTGAATTTTCAACTGTTGAATATTCAATTAAAATTTTTCTTCAAATTTCAACTTTGAAATTTCAACTTTGAAAATTCAAAAATCACTTTTCTTCAATTTTTGAACAGTTAATAATTCATTTTTCAACTGTTGATAAATCAATTTTTAGCAATTGAATTTCCAGTTTACTTCAGTTTAAAACAATGGAATTTTCAGATGTGGGCAATGGAAGAAAATTGATAAATGAATTTTCTACGGATGAAAATCGAATTATCAATTCTTTTCAATTTTAAACATATAATAATTCAATTTTTAACAATTGAGTTTTCTATTGTACATGATTCAATTACCAATTCTCTTTCATTTTCAATAGTTAAAAAAAAAAGTTTTAATTTTCTTCAATGTTAGACAGTTGAAAACTAATTTTCTTCAATTTTCAACAATAGAATTTTCAAATATGGAAAGTTTAAGAAAATATAAAATGGAATTTTCAACGGTTAAAAATTCAACTGTTGAAAATGGAAGAAAATTCATAATTGAATTTTCATTAATTGAAACTTCAATTATAAATTTTCTTCCATTTTCAAAAGTTGAAAAGAAATTTTCAATTTTGAACAGTTGGAAATTCCATTATTAACTATGGAATTTTCAAATGTGGAAAATTGAAGAAAATGGAAAATTTAATTTTGAACAGTTGAATATTCAATTATCAATTTTTTAAAAATTTTCAACAGTTGAACATTCAAAAATCAATTTTCTTCAATTTTAAACGGACAATACTTCAATTTTCAACTGTTGATAATTCAATTTTCAAAAATTGAGTTTTCTATTGTCGATAATTCAATTATCAATTTTCGTTCATTTTCAACAGTTAAAAATAAAATTTCAATTTTATATCATTTTTAATTTTCTTCAATGTTCGAAAATTGAATTTTCAGTTTTTTTCAATTTTCAACAATAGAATTTTCAAATATGGAAAGTTGAAGAAAATATAAAATGGAATTTTGAACGGTTAAAAATTCAACTGTTGAAAATGGAATAAAATTTATAATTGAATTTTCATTAATTGAAAATTATTAACAAAAACTGGTGTAGTTAAATTTCCAATTTGAGATGATAAGTTTTCAATACAAAAATTTTCTACAAAGCGGTTGAACTTTCAACCAGAAAATATGAATTTTTAGCAGAAAAGTTAATTTTCAAAGAATCATTTGAATATTTAATAAAATAGTTGAATTTTTAGTTGAAAAATTAATTGTTATCAAAAAGAAAACAAGTTTTTAAAGCACGAGATTCATCTTGTACCAAAAAAGGCGAATTTTCGAAAAATACAAAATTTTTAATTAAATAGTTGAATTTTGAACTCAGAAGATTACTTCTCTAAAAAAAAAGAAAGCTTTTCAATAAATTATTACATTTTAAACCAAATATTTTGAACAATCGATGTGATGCTAGTTTCTGAAAATATTTAACTGAATAGTGGAATTTTCAAACTAAAGAATATCAATTATTAACAAAAACTGGTGTAGTTAAATTTCCAATTTGAGATGATAAGTTTTCAATACAAAAATTTTCTACAAAGCGGTTAAACTTTCAACCAGAAAATATGAATTTTTAGCAGAAAAGTTAATTTTCAAAGAATCATTTGAATATTTAACAAAATAGTTGAATTTTCAGTTGAAAAATTAATTGTTATCAAAAAGAAAACAAGTTTTTAAAGCACAAGATTCATCTTGTACCTAAAAAGGCGAATTTTCGAAAAATACAACATTTTTAATTAAATAGTTGAATTTTCAACTCAGAAGATTACTTCTCTAGAAAAAAGAAAAATTTCCAACGAAATATTTTGAATAATGGATGAGTTTCTAAAAAGATTTACTTGAATAGTGGAATTTCCAAACTAAAGAATATTAATTATTAACCAAAGCTGGTTTAGCTAAATTTTGAATTTGAGATAATAAATTTTCAATAAAGAATTTTCTACAAAACAGTTGAATTTTCAACCAGAAAATATTAATTTTCAACAAAAAGGATAAGTTTCAAACAACCAGTTGAATATGTAACAACATAGATAAATTTTCAGTTAAAAAAATTAATTTTTATCATAAAGAAAATGAATTTTTAAAACACAAGATTCATTTTTTACCAAAAAAGACGAATTTTTGAAAAATACAAAATTTTGAATTAAATAGTTGAATTTTCGACCAAGAAGATTAAAACTCTGGGAATTTTTTTTTCAAAGAAGGACATAAATTTTGAACTAAATATTTAAACTTTCAACCATTAACTTTTAAAAAAGTAGTTCAGCTTTCAACCAAGCAGTGAAATTTTAAACCTAAATAGATGCATTTTTAACGCAAAATGTAATATTTGAAGAAAAAAAATTGTAATCAAAAGTAAAAAACACATTTGAATTCAACCAATAACAAACAATTTCAACAAAATACTTGAATACTCCAATAAAAAATAATAATTTACAACCAAACATTTGAATTTTTAATCCAAAAATGGACTTTCTACAAAAAAATGAATTTGATACAAAATACGTCAATTTTCAACCAAATAGTTCAATATATATATATATATATATATATGTAAAATTATATGCCTAAAGTATTTATAGAAGTACCTACCTGATACTAAAAGTATATTAAAGATAAAATATTGATCAAAATTTATTTAAAGATTTGAATTTTATCTTTCAAAATCAACAGCTGAAAAGCCTCATTTCCGCAGCAAGGCGAATTTTAGTCAGTAATTTTAATTGTTAATAATTTATGAATTATTCAATTTTTGTTATATATTCTTGAAGTAATTTTCTGCGTTGAATTCATTGAAAATAAAAATAAAATGAAAAAATGTATGTCCTTTTTTGAAATTTAATTTTCGACATGTTTTTAATATTAAATAGGTGCTTCCATAAATTCTTCAGGCATATAGTTATAAATATACTAGGACAATTTGTGACTGTAAGAATTCATTTTTTAAATATCTTTTACTCTTAAATTCTATTTTCTTAATTTTCAACATGCTTGAGGAGGTAAAATATATTAATCAATTTAAAAAAATCTACAGTATATTCAGCTCATAAAGAACTAACAATTTTTTTATATTAGAAATCGACTAAATTTTCGCAATTTGATAATCTTAAAATTCCCGACATTATAAATATAAAACTCCGGAAATTTAAAATTCCCGAAATTGTGAAACTATAATAGAATTTTCAAATTATCGATATTCTAGAAAAACAGGAAATTTATTTTAAAAGCATTTATTTATTAGAAAAGAAGAAATTCCGAACCCATAATTATTAAAATTTTGAAAGCAAAAAAATTTTTAATGAAACGGATCACAAAAACTTATTACGCGGCCCTGCAAGGGTGTAGCTTATATTTTAGATTTTTTTTACACTCCGAGTTAAGTTAGCTGCGAGGTTTTGTTAGGAGCTGCGAATGCGTAGGTAGGGAGTTCGAACCCACAGCGAGTAAGAATTTTAATAGCGTGCGATTATTAATGCAGTGATTGTTAGCGTAATAGTAAATAATTATGTTATTAAATATGTGAACAAATATCAAAGCATAATGATAATAATAATGAAGATTCATTTTTTTAGGCAAAAAATCGGTCATCATTTTATAGAACTGTTCTCTATAGTTTTGAGACTTTTCCGACACAGACTCTATATTAGCTGGACTTTTAGATTTTCTAGAACTATTCCATGTTTTTCGCATCCTGCCTTCTAATGAAGATTACGTCACCTCATTCTTTACATTTTATTGAACTTTGTAACACATTTCATTACAATATAGTCAAAGTCTATTGAATGTACGTTATATTTATAGGAAAATTTTAATATTTGTGTAAATACTTTACAATTCAGCGATTTTTTATATTTTATATTCATTGCATTATATTTTTAAATTAAATAAACAATAATTTAAAGAAATAAATGTTTCAACCTATTTACTTTCATCCCTTCAAAAATATTTGGTTGAGCCCATAAGGAGCGAAATTTAACTCCTTAATGAACTCAAAATGTCGCTCCAATGGTGTCACTTTTATGAAATTCATATAATTCACGGAATTCACTGAATTTGTGGAATTCAATGAATTCACGAAATTCACTTAACTCACGAAATTCACTGAATTCATAGAATTCATAGAATTCACTGAATTTAAGGAATTCGTAAAATTATTGGAATTCACGGAATTCAAGGAATTCACGTGATTCATGAAATTCACGGAATTCATGGAATCAACAAAATTCACGGAATTCACTGAATTTATGCAATTCACGGAATCCATGGAATTGATGAAATTCACGGAATTCGCATAATTTATGGAATTCATAGAATTCACGGAATTTACTGAATATGTGGAATTTACGGAATTCGTAAAATGTATGGAATTAATTGAATTCGCGAAATTCACTAAATTCATAGAATTCACTGAATTTAAGGAATTCACAAAATTCATGCAATTCACTGAATTTGTGGAATTCACGTAATTCGTGAAATTCATGAAATTCAATGAATTCACTGAATTTAAGGAAATCACGAAAATGGAATTCACGGAATTCACTGAATTTCAGAAAGTCGCGGAATTGATGAAATTCACGGAATTTATGGAATTCAAAGAGTTCACGGAATGAACAGAATTTACGGAATTCGAGGAATTCATAGAATTCGAAGAATTCACAGAATTCTTTGAATTCCTTGAATTCCGTGAATTCATTGAAATCCGTGAATTCCTTGAATTACGTGAATTCCTTGAATTACGTGAATTCATTGAAATCCGTGAATTCCTTGAATTCCGTGAATTCATTGAAATCCTTGAATTCCTTGAATTCCAACAATTCGTTGAATGCCATGAATTCCTTGAATTCCATAAATTCCTTGAATTCCATGAATTCTTCGAATTTTATCAATTCCTTGGATTCCTTGAATTCCATGAATTCCAATAATTCCGTGAATTGCTTGAACTCCATGAATTCCTTGAATTTTATGAGTTCCTTGAATTCCATGAATTTCAAGAATTCCTTGAATTCCATGAATTCCACGAATACCTTGAATTACTTGAATTCCTTGAATTCCATGAATTCCTCAAATTCCATGAATTCCTTGAATTTCTTGAATTCCTTGAATTCCATTAATTTCGTTGATGCCATGAATTAATTGAATACCGTGAAATCCTTGAATTCCGTGAATTCCTTGAATTCCGTAAATACCGTGAGTTCTGTGAATTCCGTGAATTCCTTGAATTCCATGAATTCGTAGAATTCCATGAATACGCACGCTTTACATATACTACATATTAGCAAAAGTTTTGGCTCCGTCGGCAAATTTCTTTTCTTTTTTTACGTGGAACAAGTGTCCTGAGAAATGATTTACGTTTTTGTTTGAAATTCTTTTATTCAACAGGTGTCGAGATATCCAGCCACAAATATGATACAGAAGTGTTACTGGCTACTGGACTTCTATTGTAAAATTCCAATACATGTGAGGTACCATACCAATACCAGCATTTGGAAACTACAACATTATGTATTGTAGCGTTACGAAAATGCCTTCGAAGTTTTAAAAATATCCTAAAATCTTAAAAATCCCTTCATATTATTGAAATCTTGAAAAATACCCTGAAATATTTCAAAATAATTCAAGATAATGCAGTGACATTATTAAAAGTTACATTATGAGCTGTAGATAGGGTACCATAGGGACCAAATGTTTAAAAATAGAGTACCGTAATGACCTTAACTGAATATAGGGTACAATAGGGGATATGGGGACCGGCCTGTAAGGCCTGCAAATAATTTAAAAATGAAATATTGGCAATTGGACAATTCCAAATTTAAATCGCTCACAATTGTACAATTTTTAATTCAAAGCCTTGATGCTTAAGAAAGTTTCTTTGCTGAGTTTTGAATTGATTTCATTGGATACAAAACAAGAATATATAATTATTTCGCTAAGAAGAAAGGATGAGGATGACATATACATCGAAGCATCCAGAGGCCTTCCTACTCTCAGTGAAATAATTTTCTATCCTCTTTTTGCATCCGACGCCTCAATTGTTCAAAATTTGTTCAACCTAAATTAAAAATTCTTTATTTTCAAGATTTAAATGCGAAATTCAAAAAACCTAGTATAAAGAAAAAAACTGTAATTTTTACAAGCCTTTAATTTTCAATGATACTATATTGAAGATAATTAAATTTAATACTATGCAATGCTAAGCATTTCAAATTTGACATTTCATTTTGATTGCTTAGATTTAAAAAAATTTCTATTTGATGTTTTAAAAATTTTAATTTTCTACTTTTGAACATTCGTTACTGTGATTTTTTTCCTTAAATTATAATATCAGTTTGATATTTTTTCACAAAAATACATGTTTTGTCAGCAATGGAATCTAAAGCTCGTGTATGAACTACTTACCTGATTTGAAATCGATGATGTGTATTAGTTTGACAAAAAATAATTTAAAATTTTGCCAACGCTGCCCCCTCAATTCCTTCCTTTTAGTGAAAAAATACTGGCATAAATTTTCTCTTTTTTTTTTTAAATTGTTTAAAAGTTCCAACAGGCCGTTTTATGTCTGAAAATGAATTTTCTTAGCTTTGGGTATTTCAAAAATAATAATTAAAGGCTGAAAAATTCTGTCATCTCTAGAAAGTTTTTGGTTATTTATTGAAGAATAAGTATTGCTGTCCGATTTCATGAAATTTTCCATTTCTGAAAATAACAATTTATATAATAAGAATAGAAATAATAGGCCTTGAAAAATACCTGTAAAATTATATATATCATGGCCACTTGGTGTAATTAGACGTTTCATGAATTACAATATCAAGGTAAAATCAAGCGTGATAAAGTTTGATAAATATAATTTAAAACATTGCAATTTCAGTCTCACGATCGTTTTTTCACATTATAAGAATATATTTAACTACTGTAAACGAAGATTCAAACAAAATATTAGCATACTTAGTAAAATTTGTATTCGCTCAAAATATAAATAAGAAACTCTTTATAAGTAGTCTTATATTTATTCGTGATGCCCTTTTTGGTCGAAAACTCAACGACTTGCTTTGATGTTGTTTAATTTGTTGGTGGAATTCAATTATTTTTATATAGGATAAATATCTTTCTTGTTCAAAATATGATGTATCATATTTTTCGTTGAAGATTTAGTCTTTGTAATTGAAAATTCAACTACTTCATTGAAAGTTAAGGCACTTTTTCTAAAAATATATACTTTTTTAAAGAAGAATAACCATTTTCCTAAAAAATGCAAATGTTTACTTTTAAATTGATTTCTTTTGGTCGTCTATTTAACTTATTTTTTTTCTAAATGCTTATTTTGTGAAGACTTCAAACTACTTTTCAAATATATTGTTGTTTGCAAATTTGAGTGTTATCTAAAAAATGAGCTTTCTTGAATATATCTCACAAATATCATATGAAGGAAAAACTATTTTTCGATATTATTATAAGTCAAATTTGAAGCCATGTTTACACTACAGATGAAGTAAATATGAAGCAAAAGTTTTATTTTTTAATGAAAGTATGTAAACATTGGTTTCTTGCGCCTGGATTGTTTCTAACAATTTTTTCTCAGAATTAAGTAGGAGAATTTGGGATTTTCCTCATTTTTTAGGCTTATTATCGATTTTTCAAATTTTTTTCACATTTGCAAAGTGTCACGAAACTGAAGAAAAATTGAAAATTCCAAAAGAAACGGAAATTTTCTGGGAATGACCTAAGGTAAGATAGTTAGAAAGAATAATGAATTTTAAATAAATTTCGTTCATAAACTTTCACTAATTATTGTTGCACTAAGTGAAAAGTTGACAATAACAGAAAAGTTGAAAGATGAACGTAAATATATAGTATTTTTATAGGAGAAGACAGTTATCATAGTAAGTAATAGATAGCCATTATATAATTTGTCTAAAAAATAATATTTGTTGAACTTTACTCACTGTTAACCCACTCTATGCAAAAATTGGAGAAAAGTTTAAATATTTTAGAAAAACCTGCAACTTTCTAGAATCGTTTAAAGAGAATACTTTTGAAAGTAATAATAAATTGTCCAAAAAATTATGTTTGTTGACTTTAATTAATCTTACCTTCACTCTTCTTGAGAAACTGACATGAAAATGGAGAATTTAGCAAAATCCAGAACTATCTAACATTACCATAGGAGAAGATAGTTATAACAAATAATAATCTGCTTAAACAGTTATGTATGTAAAACTTCAATAATTTTTTTATCACTCTAAGCGAAAAGTGAACGAAAATTTGAATATTTCAGAGAAAGAGACAATTTGTAGTATTATTCACAGAGGTATTCAACAGGATGGTTCCCAAGGAACCTTATCTTATAAAATAGGGTATATTTAGGGTCTCATAAAATATGGGGTCCTTCAGAACCTATGGTGGTTGGTTGGATAAGGGGAGTGCTGACGGATAACCAATACTTCAGGACTCAATTGACCAACCTAAAGTCGGAGCCAAAAGTCGAAGCCCCTCACTTCTTTTGATTCTCCTCTTTCATTTCCCAAACTTTAAGCGCGATATCTTATTTCATTTGGACGTAAGTTTACAATGAAAAATTGAGGCCTAGCTTGGTCACGTGACGCACTCGTCACATGGCCTTAATGGTATAATAATAATAAATATGAATTTTCAGCAAGAAAATTAATTTTCAAGGAAGTAGTTAAATTTTCAATCAAAGAGATAAACCTTCCTTCAAACAAAACAAAAAACCAAACAATAATTTCAACAAAGTAGTTCAACTTTTACCGACGCAGTTGAATTTTCAATTGGGAAAAATCACTTTTCACCAAAATAGTTAAACTTTCAAACAGAGGAATTCATTTTCAACTAAAAGTACGAATCTTCAACCAAAAAAAATGATTTCTTAACAAAGTGGTTAAAACAGAATGTTCAACAAAATAGTTGTATCTTGAAGCAAAGAAGATTAATTTCCAACCAAACATTTGCATTTTCATCCTAGAAAGATGAGATTTCTACTAAAACAGATGCATTTTTAAATGAAAAAGACGAATTTTCAAACAAAACAAAATCGAATTTTCATCCAAAAAAATATTTGAGTTTGACTAATCAATATTATAATATGAGTTTTGAACAAGAAGTGAATTTCCTATGAAGATACTTGAATTTGCAAGCCAAAAAGACGAATTTTCAACAAAACAGTTCAATTTTTAACCAAAAAGGATGACTTTTTAACAAAATTGTTGAATCTTCAACTAAATAGTTGCATTTTTATCCAACAAACATGGAATTTATACTAAAATAGATGAATTTTTAAATTAAAAAGACAATTTTTCAAAAAGGTAGTTATATTTTCATCCAAAAATATTTAACTTTGACTTTTCAACGTAAAAGTATGAGTTTTAAGCAAAAAGTAAATTTTCTACAAAATAGTTTAATTTTCGATCAAACAGTTGAATTTTAAACCGAAAAGGCTGACTTTTTAATGAAATTGTTGAATTTTCTACAAAATAGTTGCACTCTTACCCCAGAACAGATGAATTTTTAAATTAAAAAGAAACATTTTCAACAAAATAATTAAATGTTCGTCCAAAAAAGATTTCATTTGACTTTCCAACACCAAAATATGAATTTTCAACAACGAGTATACCAGAAAAAAAAGAAAATACTAGAATTTTGAACAAATCAGTTGAATTTTTAACCAAAAAGGATGACTTTTTATCAAAATTGTTGAATTCTCAACCAAATAGTAGCATTTTTATCTAAGAAAGATGCAATTGTTGCTAAAATAGATTAATTTTTTAATTAAAAGACAAATTTGCAAAAAAAATAGTTGAATTTTCATCCAAGAAAGATTTCAGTAGACTTTTGAACGCCATAACACGAATTTTATTCAAAAAAGTAATTTTTTTACGCTAATTGTTGAATTTTCAAACTGAAAAGTCGAATTTTTAACAAAACAGTGGAATTTTCAACGAAAAAGGATGAATTTTTAACAAAATTATTGACTTTTCAACAAAAGGCTGGCCGACTCACCGACGCTACGCTTGCATGTATTCTCCCAGATGGGAAAGTGGTGGGGGCCGAAAAATCCCACGATGTGGAGAAACTGCAACACTCCCGAACCAGCTTACTTCCCCCTATTCCGAAAATTTTTTCTCATACTTAAACGTCCGACTCCCTGTTGGAATCCCTAAACTCTTTCTCCCCGCCTTCTTCCTAACAATATAATTAGGCGCGTTCCTTGCCTACCCCAGTGTCCATTTTACGTCCCTCACCTGTGTCCTATTTACATCCTCACCCTCCTTCCACCCCCATACCTCTATCAATAGTGAGTCAGATAACTTCATTCATCTTCCAAAATGAGCTGCGAATAACTTCTTTCTCAACCCACACAGCTGCCTCTTCAGCATATTTGCCCTCCTCACGCTCACTTTTATATGAACATCCACTTTTCCGCACTCAGCTCTAACCTATTCTTATCCAACTATTTACTTAACCCCTTCGTCATCTCCTTTAAGGCCTGCTCGCTTTTTTCCAGCAACACTATGTCATCTGCATACGCGAGGGACCAAATTCGAACCCCTCTTACCTGACTTCACATACCACTCCGGCCTCTAGCTTACTTTCGCAGCCTCTCCACCAACATTATCGCGTATACTTTGTACGCCGCATTCATTAGCGTAATCCCTGTATAATTTTCCTGCTTATCCCTATATGCTTTCATATTCCGTAGCACTATTAACCCCTCTCTCCACCCTCCTGGGAATCCCTCCCCCCTCCATACTTTCTTCACTACTTTTGGCCTCCTTAACTTTCTTATCTGTTTCTCTATCGCCTCGTCATTCAACTCGTTCACCGCTGCCTCCCTCGTTCTTCCACTCCCATCATCTCCACCGTGAATCTGAGCCATGATACGGAACACTTAACTACTTCTCTTCATTTCTACGTACTTCTCCCTTTTTGTAATTCCCTCTTTCCACTTATTGTACTTTCTTTTCACCTTCCTGTTCATCTTTTTATATTCCCTATCCCACCACGGCTTCACCATTATTTTCTTCTTCTTCCTAAATGCCTTCTTTTGCACACACCCACTCACTTTCTCTTTCGAATCCTCTCATATCTTTTCCACCAACTCCCGTTCAAAGCGTACCCACCCTAACCACTCCTGATAATTCCCTATCGCCTCCTTCATCCAGCTCACCCTCTTCCTCGTCGATACTTTTTTCCCAGCTTACCTTCTGCCTTTCTCCTCCCTTATCCACAATTCTAATGGCTGACGGTCTAATTATATCCTCCCTTCTGCGAATCTCTCCGTTTCCTCCCACCCTTGCATATTCATGACTACATAGTCTATCACCGATACCCCTACCTTACCTTACATATGTGTATTCTCCCCCTTTCTCCCCTGTTACCATACCAATTGTCACCGCCCAGGCTCTATCCTCCATTCAGTCCCTCAGAAGCTCCCCTTCTTTATTCATCATCTTATCCTTCGATTTCCTTTTGAAACTAACTTACTAAGTACCATATTTATGACCAAGAAGAGCAAAGCAAGAACTTCACTATCCCGGTGTACCACCCGCTGCTAGCGACAGAAGGTCCTCACTCGGTTGCTAAAGTGCTCCTTCACACTTTGAGTATAATATGATTCAGGTACTACCGCAATAATATTTTGTACTTTGGGAAAAACCCATTCCCAAGAAAATCGCCAAAAACATCCGAAGTGGCAATTTAGGCTTTTCTAAATCCTTTTTCAAGAGACGGCTGCTTTTTCTGTTTCAATTTATATTATTATGTCTGCAGTATAAGGGGCAGGTCAACAATATTTTTATCTGAGAACGAGATTTATTTCACGAGGTTCATTGCTGACCTTGTCACACCACCTCCTTTCCAAACTTTCAGCTGTTTGTATTGTAATGTATATGTAAAAAAATATTTTACTTCATTTAACGTTATGCTTCATAGTTTCAAGTCTACATACTAACCCCTTGTAAGACATGCAGGACTGAAGTTAGCGAAAATTCAGTAATACTAGCCATAGTGCTACACTTCACCGGTTCGTTTTACAAAAAAAATTCCGTGTTGTAGTCAGTGCCTTTTTACTTCCGTTTTTTTTGGGTACATGATTCGCTCTGAATAACAGCAATTTGTATAATATATAAGAGAAAATAAAATGCTCAAGTATCCGATAATGTTTGATTCATGCTGTTACATAAATAATCCAATGTTCACTTTCGTATGTTTTCAGGTTTGTACACATCTAAAGTGACAAAACTTTGGTACGTTAAACTATATATTGTTCAGTGAAATCAATCCTTCGAAAATAGGGGAAATTTGTTAAGAAGGACATATTAAAAAAATAGGAAAATAGCAATAGCTTCTGAAAATTTATTTCGGTCAACAAGGGGATGATTTTCTATGCAGGAGTCTAACCGTACCATACATGACTTCTACTTACATCTGAGAGTAGTTCATATGTACGATATGCGGCAGGCCAGCCAGCACACATACTTATTTCGAAGATTTGCACAGTAGGATGGATCGAAAAAAAACAATAATTTAAAAAGGCCTTAGCGCTGAAAACTTTTTTTTGTCCCTTATAACGTGCATTAAATTAGAAATGGATCGATAAATTTCTTGAGATTAGGCGGAAAGGAAATGGAACGAAAAATAAAAGAATTCAATTTCTCCTACGTAAACTAACAAAAATCTGAATTTATTTTAAAAATAGGCCCATTATGCACATTAAGAAACAAAAATAATATCAATGACTTTTCTTAAATTGCGATTAAACAATTTATTTGTTCTAATTTGACTCCGCCTGACCTACAAATAGTAGTCGATTCATTTAAAATTTTATACACGTTATGAGGGACACAAAAGTAAACTTCTCAATGCTAAGACGTTTTCAATTTATAAAATTTGTTTGTTTCGATCCACTCTATTGCACATGTCATCGAAGATACTTTTCTGATACTTTATGAATGCATACATTTCGTGACATTCGTTATCATAAGATTGACCTCTGCAGTCAATAACTTTCAGGCCGAAAGCCTCCAAAGTAGAAAACACTGTTTTTTCCCAAACTGACACCACAAGACGATTGTCTGTAATGAGAAACACGCAAGATGGGATAATCATTCAAAACAATATGGCTGCTAGGGGCGCCGAAAGTTTGAATTTATACTGCGCAACGTATAAATAAAGGGATACTGAGTTAACTGACAACATTTTCTGAAAAGATCACGCTGTGAAATTTTACTGTCAGGTAAGCAGTCTAGAATAAAAAAAATGCATAATTGATTTAGTTTTTGCTGTTCTAAGATTAGAATGACATATTTGAAAAAAAATTATGAATTCTCAAGAAATATTCAATATTTTCCCCACAATTTGCCCCACCCCCCCACTGCTTAAAAAAATTTTGCGCCCTGGGCAATTGCCCATAAGTGCCCATGCTTAAATTCGGCCCTGCGTATTTCAGTATATTGTTTAGAATTCGTCCGAGAATAATAAGAATCAATCATAAATTTTGAGGGTGAATGACTTTCAGCTACTCTCATGGGTCCCTAAGGAAAACCTCATAAGTGACAAATTTGAATTTTATGAAATATTGCGGTTTAGTAACGCTTTTCAAAAAAAAAATTTCCGTAAATTATCTTTAATCCGTAATTTAAAAATACTCAGTCATCTGTTAACTAATTTTTAATCGTCTAAACAATTTTAATTTGTTTAAACATTTGTTTCTTTCATATAAGTCACGTTTTCTAAAAAATCTCATAAATATTTAAAGAAATATAAATGATTTAAATCATTTTATTTGGTTCAAATATAATATAAGTATAATAGTAAAATTATTTATACTAATTATCTTATTGTTATAATTTATTAAAGAACTCATAACGTCCAGAAAATACATTCATTTGACGACTTACCTGAAAAAAAATGTTTAAACAAATTAGAATTGTTCATACAATTGAAAATTAGCTAACAGATGACTGAGTATTTTTAAATTACCGATTAATGATTATTTACGAAGAAAAAAAAACTTTCAAGAAGCGTTAATAAACCGCAATATTAAGTAAAATTCAATTTTGTCACTTCCTAGGTAAAAGTATTTGGTCTTGATTTTGTCTTGGGTGAAGACTAATAGAAGACAATTTCAAGTTATTCTGTATGTCTAGCTCATGAGACGGTACCATACCATTTTTTATATCTTCAGACCCTCTGAGGATCATCACTAATCCGCTTTAAACTTAATAGAATGTTTATATTATTTATTTCCATGGCTTTTATTTTTTATGTATTATTAAGTTTATTTATTTGCAATAATTATGTTCTTTGGATGACGAATTTAAAAATGCTGTCCATTTTTTCCTATCTCCATCATTTCACTAGATACTTCTAGAAAATTACAGTTTTAATATTTTTATGTAAAATTTTATACGCCTGCAGTTGTTGAGACAGACAGGTTCCGAATTTCTTATTTAAAAATTAGTTATTCCAGATCTTGGGGCTTAGGAGGAACTTGCATGTTAATGTTCCTTCTTGTCCTGAAATCGTGATCATCTCTCAAAAGGTGCCTGCTTTCCGCGGGTGGTAATATTGTGGCTTTCTCATCTTCGGCTGCAGCTTGATTAAGCAGCGGTTGGGGAAGCGCTTCGCGTACATATCCATTTTTCGAGAGGTAGGCAGCTCCGGGTGTTTTTGGCACCACAGAGTATGCATACGGTGACTATGGGATACCGGGCGACCTCTCCGAGTTTGCAGCCTTCTCCTTGCACACGGGGTGTGCTCTACAAGGATGGACGAACCCTTTCTCCGGCTGCTCGGGAGTACGACAATGGCACAACCAAAAAACCAAAAAGTTGTAGATGCGGTTCAAAACGATCGAACGCGCAGAGCACCTGAAAGCAGGCACCTTTTGTGAGATGATCACGATTTCAAGACAAGAAGGAATATTAACATGCAGGTTCCTCCTAAGCCCCAATATCTGGCTGAAATGGATGCCTCCTTTCGTGGAGAAATCCCACAAGGATCCGATTTTTTACCAGTAAACAGACCTAAATTGTTGAAGATCCAAACGATCGCAAAAAATCATAAATGTGAACGTCCGGGAAGAAAGGGACCTTATGCGGAAAAAATCGATTCTTATTTTCTTACGCCAGTCGATAGTCCCTGAGTTACTTTTTCATTTCCAATAATCAGAAATTGTTTAAGTTAATTACTTTTCTCGTTATTCAGCTAGAAACATAGGCATGATAAGAGTATGCGGAGACCGAACGAGAAGCCTACGAGAGCCAGCCCTATCACTTAACACACCACTGTACGTGACGTGTCCAGACGAATTCCCACTACTTAAATGCTCACTTGCGGGCTCTGCTACGATCGGCCGTCCTGTAAAATTCAGCTTTGACGCATTAGCTTCCTTTCTTCGCGGACGGTCACAAATGAACCTTCATTGAAATTTTCTTCTGTGCGTTTTTTCGTCTTTATATTGAATTTCTGTTATAAAAACTTCCCTTTCTGATGATATGGTTTCTGTTTTGTTTCACCTGTGAATCGGGTTTGGTAAGAAATGTAGTAAATTACATGGAACGCAAAAATTCCCAATTCGAAAGAAAATCCCTTACATTTTCCGCACCAATAAAATTTCCTGTTAATTTTCGCTTGGCCAACACGTTGGACAATCTTTATTCTCCACACGATGTCTGAATAAGGGTTTTCAGAGGTAAATATACTTTTTAAAAGTATACGGATTGTATAATAATGTTGGAAGGAGTTATTCCTAATTGAAAGGGAAATAAAAATATAATAATGTGAAGTACCTAAGGGACATAATGGAACGAACGGAAAACGATGTTTGGAAGTAGAACCTTGAGGTTATGGTGGTCCGCAAAAGTTATATATAAAAGCAGACACTTACCACAATTTGTACTGCAGGAGGAGAAATAATCATAAAAATTACTTTCATTCATTGTAAATAACATAAGACCTCACCTCTTCTGATTCTGGTCAAGTGCTTTAACCACTAAGCTACTAGAGAGATCGAAGGCAGATACTTTTGTCAGATATATTCTTTTCTTATCAAGGAGTTATTATTTTTAATACGAGTCAAATTAGAAGGAATCTGCAATATCGTCAGAGTTGGTAACGGTCGATCATATGTAGGTAACTTTCACGAATTGTGAAATTGTGATTCAACAAAATCGATCTAACGTAACTTTTTAAATAACAGAAATTCTTAACGTCATTTCAGACTAGATAGAGTTTAAAAATTTAAAAATAAAAATGTTTGATTTCCGAAAAAAGATCTTTCTCTTTCGCTCCGGTGGGAATCGAACCTCACATCTTCCGATTGCAAACTACGTTACCAACTCCGATGATAATACAGATTCCTTCTAATTTCAATTGCTTTCAAAAACATAATTCCTTGCTATGAGAAGCGTATATCAGAAACAAGTATCTGCCTTCGATCTCTCTAGTAGCTTAGTGGTTAAAGCACCCGACCAGAATCAGAAGACGCGAGGTTCGATTCCCACTAGAGGGAAGGAGAAAAATCTTTTTTCAGAAATTAAAAATTTTCAATTTATAAATTTTCAAACACCATCTAGTCTGAAATGACGTCAAGATTTTATTTTACTTAAGGAGTTACTTTAAATCGATATTGTTGATTTACAGTTTCACAGTTCGTGAAAGTTACCTACATATGATAGATAGTTACCAGCTCTGATGATAATACAGATTCCTTCGAATCAATATCATTTTGACACGCTATAAAGTTGTCACTTATTTATGTCTCTGAATAAAATCATGCCCCGAGGGTCTGTTTAAAAAAACAAGTGGGAAAGGAAGACATCTCTCCCTGGGATTGAAAAAGGGCTAGGGTAAGGGCAACTCGACGGATTTTCAGGAAAAGGATTCCATTTTCCATCTATCACTTTTACATCCTTGCTCTCTTTCACGTTCTTCCTCCAGCTTCTTCTTCTCATTTTTTTGAGCAATGCAAGATGGTAGCTGGATGGGAGTCGATGCTAGACGATCAATCAACGTCGATGTCTTTCTCCAGGACACCATTTTCTCGATATCGAGAATTCACCTCATGGAAGATTTTCAGATCCAATTGATGATTACCGGATCTCCATTATATTGCTCTTACCTTGCGATCGTCGTTTTAATCCACTTTGAATATAATTACTGTATCTAACCTGATCGCCCTTCAAGTCGTTAAATTCAGGCGCAAATTCAATTTGATGAAATGTAGCTATCTTCAATTTATCATTTTTAATTATTATTGTTTATAACTAGCAGCAAATTTAGACGCGGAAATCTGAGGACGTGAAGTTCGATTCCCAATGGAGCGAAGGAGAAAGATCTTTTTTCAGAAATTAAAAATGTTTTATTTATCAATGAAAAAAGTATCTGCCTTCGATCTCTCTAGTAGCTTAGTGGTTAAAGCACTTGACCGGCAATCAGAAGACGTGAGGTTCGGATTTATTTATTTAAATTAGTTGAAACGATTTGCTTTGAAACACAAAGGATACTATTAAATGTTTATATTTAATACTCCAGAGTATTTTTTATATTTTTAATTTTCCCGCCCTAATGTTTGAAACTTTCGAACCTTTGAAACGTTTCCAAAGTTTCATGAAACTTTTAATTTGGTCAAAGTTTCATGAAACTTTACAACCCTATGCGTAACCGTGCAACCCTGTCCCTATATGGACGAGTGGATCATAGTAACCCGGCACCTTGCTCCTGTCCCCCCACCATCATGCAGTTTTCCCTGGTCGTTACTGAAAAAGCCGTGATGTGGCGCGGATGTTGCCTGGCGGTTCATTAAAAGATACTACGTTTAAAACATTATTGTGATATTTTTATAAAAATGAAAAAAAAAAATTTCATACATAATCGAAACAATATTAATCTATTTTACATATAGTTTATATTTCAGTATATTATACTTGCACAATATTTTCATAATTTTTAACCAAAAAGATACATTTCCGACCAAAACGATTAGTTTTGTTCTAAAAAAGACGAATTCTCAACCAAATACGTACATTTTTAACCAAATAGCTGATTTTTTAAACTAAAAATATCAACTTTTACCCAAAAATCAAACAGTTGAACTTTCGTCGAAAAAAATTAATTTTTAATATCAGAAAACGAATCATATACAAAATAGTTGAATTTTCTACTAAACTCTTGAATTTTCAAGACGAATTTCCCACAGAAAACAGTTGAATGTTCAATATAAAAATATGAAGTTTCAAAAAACTACTGAAATTTTGAACCAAATAGTTGAATTTCTACATTAAAAAAATCCAGTTCCTTCTATAAAACAGTTAAATTTGCTACCACATAGTTAATTTTTTAAAGAATTTCCAAAACAAAAACATGAATTTTCTATACTACTTTTTTTCTGGTGCCGTAGTACAATAAACATGGTCGAAGTCCGTATGAATATATTCGCTAATATTTTTATCGCTCATTTAAACTTCTTCAATAGAAATCTTCTCCATGTGTGTTGGTTTCGACAGACTCAAAACAGAACCCGCGTTGGGAAAAAATCTTAAAAAAATTTCTTGTTCGCAGAGTTTTTAACTTTTATTGAGTTTCAATTTTTTTTACATACCTGGAGGTCAGAAAAGTCTTCTGAATTTTTTTTCGGATTTTAATCTATTATTTTCGGACAGATAATTCCTATTTAATTTACCACTGTTTTCGGCATTTTTTCAACACGTTTGCAAATAGGAGGAGAATTATTTGAGGTACATGAAAACTTTTTAGTGACAAAAATGCATTGGGGAAAAAATCTCCAAGAACCAGGAATCGAAAGTGGCAATACAACGAATTTTTAAAATTTTGATTTTGGTATTTTATGAACTTATCATTATAACTTGTATTGTATTGTATTTTATTACTCTCCCTTTTACGGGTTTGAGGGATCCGTTCCCTTTACATCTTTTACAATTTCACTTAATTTCCATTCAAAAAAGTGGAATGAAACACATTATTTTGTAAGTACTTTTTAATATTATGGACTTGTTTTCACCAGACCTTCTTGAAAAGATATTTGCAAATTCATAATAGGTCGGTAGACCTAATAGTTCCCGCACAGGGCGTGCTAACGGACGGGCAGCCAGACTTTTGCTATTTTTTCCAAAATTCCTGATTCTTGGAAGCTTTGATCTTTTTATAATTTTTTTTTTTAAGTTCCATTATGGGCTGAAAATAGGGTACCATATGGACCGAATCTTGAAAATAGGGTACTTTAAGGACCTTAACTGAATATAGGGTACAATAGGGAATACAGGGAACGGTCTGTTACATTTAATATATTTTTTAACAACACATACCTTTTGGAGGTTAGTCCGTTCGCTCGTCCGCCGTTATAAGCTTTTTGGCTCTTGGAAAATCGCAACTTTCTTGATGCATCACTCTGGCAGCACAAAAAACACTGCACAATTCATCACTGCACAATTCATCATTTAACAATTCACAGCTCACAACTTGCACAACATAAATACAAGTAAACAACTTTTTCCCGACAACGAACACGAGTTTGTTTTCGTAACACGAGAGTCTCGGTACCACGTGCGATCCAGGCACGTTACGACCGACAATCGGGCCTGCTCGTGTGCCCCTCGGTAATCCTCGTCGTCAGCTGCAGCGATCTTCAGAGCCGTAACCTGCGGTTGTTGCGCCCGTGGCGCTTGGCGAATTTCGCGCGCCCCTTCCGACAAAGCTATAAATAGTATCGCAGGCCGGCACACAGTGGGACAAAATCCGAGAACAGAGTCCTGGCCAAAATTTGAAACTTGTTTCATTTCATTCAAAAAATTTTTTATGTGATTTTTTTGGCATGGATTTTAAATCCGGTTTCTGAATGTTCAGAAGAAAAATTTCATTTGTGTATTCAGATAAATGGTTTTTCTATCTTACGCTGTTATTCTGTTAAGCAGATCTGTTAAGCAGAATTTTAAATTGTTATCATATCGAAAAATTATAATAGGGTTGTTTCCAAAGTCAGATATCACTTTCCCAATAACTGCATCTTATAGTTTATAAAATTCTAATTCTAAAAATGCCCATAAAATATTTTTTACGTATTGTTTACTATTTTTAATTTAATGTTGAAATGTGAATTTTTTATCACGATGTCGATTGCAGGACCCCTCTGGCGTCAAAGGGGTCCGGTTTTCCACCAATCACAGCTTATGTGTCAGTGATTCTTAAATACTTTTTTCTGTGCCGATCTTTTGTTTTGGTTATCTACACATCGAAAATTGAAGTCGCAAAATATTGTTTAAAAAAATATCGAAGGAGGGATTCGTAAAAGCCAATAGCAGAAATCTCACAAAAATAGATATATTTATGGTATCGGAGTGTTTTAAGAGTGATTGTGACTTCGTAAGTCCAGAAATACGAGGAGTGAAAATGAAACGGTTAGGTGACCTAACCTCTTTATCATAAGAGATAATCCTCAAAGAATGTGGTACAGGGGAGACACTAGTTGATATATGGGAAAGAAATCAGTTAAGGTGGTTCGGGCATCTTGAAAGAATGAAAGATGAACGACTTTGGATACTAATGGGCCCAAGTGGGGAACCACACATAACAATGTTGTGGATATTAAGGATTTCGAGATTCATGCAAAGTCGTCTTTTTTGGTGGAATGGTCTTTTTGGTTGGACTGCAACTTTTTGTTTCGCGGTTTAACTGTTTGGTTAAATATTAATTTATCTTGTTAAAAATGCTATAATTTTACTTGAAAGGTTAGAAGTTTGAAGTGGTTTAAATTGAAATTACTCATGTTTAATTTCCAGGTCAAAATTAAGGGAAATATTTGATTGATTCAATTTCACTTGAACTCTGACTCGATTTGAAATTCTTTTTCCAGAAAGCGCAAATCTTGATTTTTAACTAAAATTAGGAAGAATTTATATATGTACAAAATATTTTCGAATATATATTACAACAAGCAGAGAGGAACATCATATAAAACAGCGTTTCCAATTTAAAAAAAAATTTCCAAATCGGTCAGATTTGAAATACCGAAAATTTCCAGTATATTTGTATAATTAATTACCGACCAACGTCAACATCAGTACTTTTCAAAATTTCATAGATTTATATGATTTAAATTTGGTTTAAAGCTCAATTTCCGGTAAAAAACGAAAAAGTATAAATCTAGGACAAATATTTAAATCCATTTAAATTTGATTCCAATTTCAATTTCTCGTGAGTGCAATTGTTTGTACCGAGGCTAGAACCGAGTGAGTTAAGCTTAGCCCGAAAGGGATTTGGCTTAATGGTATAATAATAATTAATAGAAACTCGGCCATTTAAATAATGATGATACAAACACATATATCACCTCCGGCAAATAAAACTTCCATTGCATAAATTTAATTTTCAAGGAAAATTTAATTTATAAAGCAGCTTATGCAAGAACTCTCAAAGTAATATTTTCACCTACAAAGCCAAGGGAAATTGCATTCCGGTTATAATGCTAATGATGAAAACGCGAGAAGCGGTCGATAATGCAAATATTAAATAAAACGAAAAAGACCATTGGCCCATAATGCAAATTTAGGTTTCAGTTTGAACACTCTTTCGTTACGTAAATCCGTGGACGTAAAAGAAATATAGTATCAGTTATTGCAGATCCATTTATCAAAGTGGAAAAACAAACAAAACCAGGGACAGAGTTGAGTAGTAACTGTTTACAAATAAATATGTTACTGAAAAGTTACATTATTTGTAACTTTTAGTGTAACTTCATTACTTTTTAAAAAAATTAACTTCAGGGTGCGCAGTCTTCCCCTTTTTTTTATAGTTTCCCCTTTTTTCTTGAAATTCCTCCTTTACCCCTATTTTCAAAACACTCCCCCTTTTTCCCCTTTTCTCTTTAAATATACGATATTTGAAAATACAATATTTGAATCACGCGAAAAATTCTCTGAAGTTTCATTGACTGGCTTCGAAGCATTAGCGTATGTGTGTTTCAAGAACTCTATTCCTCTGGTCTTCACATTTTCATTAAAAGTCCTTTGTACTTCCTACGATTCTTGCTATTTTTTAAATATGTATCAATCAAAGTTTCTAACGACGATATTTCAATTTATGACATACGTTTGGCCCTGTTCTAGAGTGGTTGACGCAGTCATTTAAAATTTCAACAACTAATTTTTTCCGTGTAAGGAAGAAATACTGTGACTTTTATGCGGACTGAATCATTTTTGTGGACAGAAGAGATTTATTTTCTTAAAGTCGAGTTCTTGCACTTTCTGCGTTTTTAACATTTTTTAATTAATGCAGTAGCCCAGTGGGCAACAAATTTGACGTCTTACGATCTGACTATGTCTTTTGGACATCATAAAGACATCTTAAAGACATGGACATAGGATCTCTTAAAGTCGTTGTAAAGATCTCGTAACAATGCCGCCAAAGCCCATTGGGAGTCCTCTTATAATTTTGGGTTTTCTTAAGGTCAAATAATAAGGTAAGGAAAATAGCGAGCAAAAAGTTTTGAACAAAAGTTGGTCTACTCCCAGAGGAACATTTTTTTCTAAGACAAACCTTTTTTGATGAACGTGATCAATTTCGAGAAAACATTGATTAAAGAAATAAAAAAGTTCAAATAAAAAATAGAAAGCTGTTTTTCTGTTTAGTAAGAAATTTTATCAACAAATTTCAAGAAATAAAATATACTTCTTTTCAGGTCCCCTTCAACCTTTATGAAGAAAATTTTATTTAAATGTTTATATTTAACAAGTTAATGCTCATTTTTGAATAAACATATTTTGACGTGCTATATTTTCAGTTATTTTTAATCAAATTTTCTAATAATTTGTATATCAATAATGTAAAACTTTATTTAAAAATTAGCATCAGCTAGTTTTAAATAAAATAATAACTATTTTGAAATAATTGCAAAGATTTGAAGTAAAGTTGAATAATTTTTATACAAATTAAATAATAAAATGGTTTTATTTTAATATTTACATGATCTTTTCTTTGTCTATTACTAAAGTTTAGTTTGGGTAAAATGTAATGGATCCTTATGACTGTTACAAAGTATTTTTTTTCCGGAAGCTGCGTGGGCTCTCCATAAAGCGTCCCAAATTTTTTCTACGCCACAGACGTAAACTTGTCAGTCTTGTAAGTGGTTGCCCCTCATTGCTGACTTTACAGTCATCGACGTTGCACAGTGGGCTGAATCTGGAATTTACTATTCAAAATCACTTACAGCCTACAATTCTCAACCGATTTTCATTTTTTTTTTCGTTTAGAAGTGATCAGCGATAGTTGCACAAGAGCGTCTATGTATTCGATTTTTCAATTTTTGTTATTTTCTATTTTTTATATAAATAAACAACCTGCGAAAATGAGACATTTTTTAATTATTATTTTGTATCTTCAAATCAATAACTTAATTAATCCCATTTTTGACGAAAATGATCGCTAGAGAGATTGATCAGCAACCTGGGTCGGAGCAGCGTTGCGGAACGAACGTGTTATTTAAATAAATAACATGAAAATTCTAGATCAATCTAAAAAATCTATACGTCCTTCCCAACACTACTATTTTTCAACCGATTATTTTTAAATAATTTAAAAATTATTTTTTAAATTCATCATATATATGTTCCAAAAACGACTAAGATCATTTTTTTCCCCCCTTTTCAGATAGTTGGAAAAAATCTGTATGATTGTACGATTTATTCGAAAGATACGGTAATATACGCTGAAGTAAAGGAATTTCCTTCTTCATTTTAAATCAAATGCAAATTTAGTCATTTTTATCTATGTAAAATTGGCATAATTAAAACAAAAGTAGGTCATAACGATGAAGCTTACTAAGAGAATATTTGCCGGCGAAGCGCGCAATAGCGAGTACATGAAGTGCGAAAACCTAGAGGAATCGAGCTTAAAGCGTCAGGCAAATGTGTCCGAGCACGTAGCGCGAGGTGAATTCATTATCGAGAGCGAAGTGCGAGATGAATACCAAATCGAGCGCGAAGCGCGAGATCCAAAAGCTGTGCGCCCTAGGCGCGCTCAAACTTGCGAGCGAAGCGGGCAGATTTTTTATTCTATAATTCGATTTTAAATTACACATATATGCATTTTAAACTTGATAGGAGCATTGACATGATTCACTTATACGACTGTTGATATCTATACAATAATTATGTAACAGTAAAATGTTAAAATCAGTTAAATAACTGCTTTTGATGCGTTTTTAATGAAAGAGAATGCATGATCTGTAATATTTCGAATACACAACTCCAAAATGAATGTAATATGTCACTCTCAGCTTCTCTTTTGACGAATGACGTGGACGTGGTAATACAATGGCCCCGTTTGTTTCTTTTTTGTTCTATTTTTAAATATATTTTCTCATAATTTTTTTTTAATTTTCTGATTTTTTATTTCAAAGAAAAACATAGCGATTTCCCTCTGCCTTCTTAGGGGACAGGTTATCCATTACATTGGTTAAAAAATCAGAAAATTGAAAAAAAGTATATAAAAAAATCTTTCAAATATGTAAAAAAGAAATGGGTCCATCATATGAAAACGTTTACGTCGTTGGTGCTGGGCAAGCTAAGAGTCATATATTAAGCTAACTTTTACAATTGTATGTTCGAAATAATACATATTATGCTTTCTCCTTCATTAACCAGTTGACTGGTAGGCTCAAAATCAACGTTATGTGCCAAAACTGGTAGAAGCAAATAATTCCGTATTCATCATCATCGAATCCGGGGTCGGAATTGAGAAATTCAAAATGGCGAATCCAAATGATGATGATGATAGAAACGACTTTTCAACCAAAGAGATGAATTTTCAACTTCATCATATCGGGCTAAAATGCAAAAAACACGTGACTTGAATGAAAGGCTGTACTAAAGAGTTTTTTAAGTCGCTGATAACTATTCTACTATATTATCAAGCACCATATAAATATAAATACAAATAAAGTGGAAACACTCAAGATCGAATTCACAGCTATTTATTTAAGAAAAGATTTTTCTTGGTTGAAATATCGAATATTACATTATTCGTGGAGAATTCATGTTTTTTGGTTGAACTACTTGATTGATAGTTGTATTAATTAGCTAAAAATTACTTTTTTTGTTGCAGATATATTATTTTAGTTCAAAATTCATATCTTTAGTTGAAAATTGAATTATTTTCTTAAAACTTCATCTTTTTGTTTTGAATATTCAACCACTTGGTTGAAACTTGAACTACTTTGTTACAAATTAAATTTCGTAAAACCCCTCTTTTGAAAGTTTAACTGTTTTATTTAAATTAAATAAATTAAAATTAATAAAAATTAAAAATAAATTCGAAATTCTTAAAAAACCTCGAAATATTTCTGCAAAATATTTAAAAAACTTAGTCTACCCTCCCCTCTCTTTGTCACTGATTATTATTGACGCTTCTTATTATTATTGTCATTGACGCTCCTTAAAATAAGTGACCAAAATCAAACAGAATCTAGTATTTTATTTTTTTCTTAACCTAAAAAACTTACAAACGTCCCAGAGTTCACGGAGAATCGCAGCAGAACGAAGGATTCACATTTTATTTTGAACATTTATCCGATGTTTCACACACCATTTGATGTTGGAATAAACAATCTGTTTGCTGATTAAATAAAACTCAATATACAAATTTGACATTAGTTTCGACATCGAGTTGTCACCTACGTGATCTAGGGACGTAATTCCTTATGTCGCACGAAAAAAAGACCATGAGCCCTAGGAAATTTTTTGGGGAATAGCGAAGACAACCATGCATTTTACTATGTCTAGTAAAATTTAATGATGTCGCTCTTCTTCCCTAGGATATCCCTAGAACCATATCCTATAAATCGATTCCTAGGGTATAACACTAAGGAAAAAGAGCTAGCATTGAATCTAATATTTCAATCAATGAAAATATAACAGAAAAATCAAGAGCAATAAATTTTACATCTCATTTATTTTTTCAACATAATCTTCACTTACTTTAAATTCAGAACTTGACCTTTACTTTTCATTACAAAAATTGAATAAATACTCTTTTTTACAACTTCTATAGACTATTATCGCAGGTATTTTTATTAATAACTACACTTTGCGATCGAAATTAAATAAGAAACTTCAAAATTATAACTACACATTGAGATCAAAATTGAAAGTTAAAGGAATTTCAAAAGTAAAGAAAAAACTGATTTTTCAAACAAGAAAGAATCTACTTTCCTATTGAAGAAGATTCCGAATTCAGGTCGATCCCTTTTAGTCTTGTTTGGGTTTCTGAAAAAAATAAACAATACTCAAAAATGATCATGACAAACAAATGAAATAAATATAAAGGTACCTTCGAATCTCCTCCATCGCACTGCTTCGAACATTTCGTCCTTGATCATCTGCTTCTCGCCCTCTATTTTGACAATTTAGGCAATAGGGCAATTTTTCGCGCAACCAAAATATTCAACCAATCAGGTGCCTTGTAGGGGACAGCGCGCCAATCCCGGTCGAGGAGCTCCATGATTGGACCATTGTCGAAGAGTGGGAGACTCGGCGACGAGGCTCCCCTCTACTCAACTTTCGCGCGGAGTGGGAGAAACCACCCGACCGCGGAGTGGGAGGTCTCACGCTTTTCTCAATAAAAGAACGCGTTGCGGTCATCGTGTATCACTCTGCCTGCCGACTCCTTCGGAAGCGCACTACCGTCTCTCTGAGCGTAGCCCAGGGAGAGGATCGGAATAAATACAGTATTTTTTTGAAATATTCCTTGTATCATTGACTTCGCCTTATCTACATATTATTTTAACATCTGCTTTTTTAAGAGCAATTCTAACGAAGGAATAGTTCTTGTTCAACATTTTCCAACTCGCTCTACCTCCTCCAGTGGTTTGGCATCATTCTGCGGGTCGCTCAACAAGCCGTTCACGGGAGCGTTGCCCAACCAACAAAAGATAATTCGGTGCCTCCAGAAAGAATATTTACTTGGCGCTCCACCAAGTCGTCCTCGGGATATTCTTTTTGGATGGGACGGAATTATTAGAAGAGGAGGGCGAACCGGAAGTTCTGGGGACGTCCGTCCCCCCGCTGTGTACGAGAAGCAGGAGTCAGTACCAGCATCGACTACAAGCAGGAGTTGGTCACGGCTCCTTTCCGTCAACGTGCTAGAAGCCTTTCGCCAACTTCTATGCAGCACTGCATCTCACAGCCACACTATTTCAGGAGCACTAACCTCCTTGGGGAATCCGCCATTCCTACCTGCCGAAACCTTGGCTGCAATGCCACAAAACACTCAGCCCAGACCTCAGCATGAAGCTCCATCCTCAATCTTTGGAGGACAAACAGCTCTTCCTGACTAGGCAGCCATGGTACGGGCTATTCGAGCTCCACCTTACGAGCTACCCACCTTCTCGGGAAACGACCATAAGGACCCCGACACCTTCCTGCATGAATGTGAGCGCTACTTCACGCAGACAGCTACGGAACCATCACAGCGGACCCGCCTTTCAGGAAAGGCCCTAAAAGAGTCAGCGGCAAAATGGTGGGAGGTCTACAAATCTTTGTCACTGACATGGATTAAATTCAGGGAAATCCTCAGGCAAAAGTACGCCAGTCACACCACACTTATGCGCTTAAATGTGCAACTCTACGCACGGAAACAAACCGAGGAGGAATCAGCCGCAGTGTTTCTACAACAAAAATACCTGTTGGCCCTGAGACTTCTACCTACTGCCCCCGAAGACTATATTGTTAGCATTCTTCTGGAGTCTCTTCGGCCAGCCATCCGAAGAGTTATTCGTGCCGCTCTTCCTCAAACGTTCGGGGACCTCATGGATCGTGCCATGGATGCCGAAATGGACGAAACCGAAGACCAGCCTCGGAAGGAGGTGAAGAAAGAAGAAACCCGGAGGACTTCGGCACCAGCGCCATACTCTCATCTTCCAGTCCTCTTTGAATCTTCTTTTTCCAATCCCCCACACTTGACCCATCACCTTACTCGCATTTTCCATCTTTTTTTTTCACCTGAAGATTATTTCTAACACCCGCCTCTAACCAGAATCCTAAATAACAAAATTCCTCTACCATTTCCACAATTTCCCCATTTATCTTCCATCCATACTTTACTTCATTCTTTCTCTTCCTGAAACATGCTATTTTTGTCTTCGTCACATTAATTGTCAGGTCTTTCTCTCTCACATACTCTTCGAATCCTTCCACTAGCATGTTCATTCCACTTTCATTTTCTGCCAGAAGCACCACATCTTCTAGGTCTGCTAACAATATGCTAAACAACAACGGACTTAACGGGCACCCTTGCGTGAGACACCTAACTGTCAAGAACTCCTCTCCTTTCTGTTCCCCGATCCTCACCCTTTTCTTCGTCTCCATAAAGACCTCTTTCATCCTCTCAATCAGCTCTTCGTCCACCTCCCTTTCTTTCATTGCCTTCCACAGAACTTTCCTATTCACCGAGTCGAAAGGTGCCTTAAAATCTACGAAGAGTGCGACCAGTTTTCCTTTTTTTCTGTCCCAGGTTCCTGTTGACTAGATAATTTAGAACAAAAATGTTGTCCACTGTCCGCACCCCCTTCCTGAATCCTGTTTGATTGTGTGGAATACTTTCTTTCTGTTATACCTTAATTTCTCCTCCTGGCGTTCTACATCCAGTAATTTCTCGTGTTCCCTTTTTCTTTTATTATACACCTTTCTGTCTATCTCTATACCTTCCACATCCCACCACCCTCTCTTCTCCCTTCTTTCTTCCTCACTTGGCCTAATTTCTTCCACTATTTTCTCTACCCTTCCCCTCATCTTACACAACATCTCATACACGCCTCCCCTATCTTCAATCAAAACATTCTCTTCTTCGATTCTTTCCGTATATTCTCTTAGCTCATCAACTCCCCACTTGCCCATCTTTGCTCTTTTTCCTGTCACTCCCTCCTTCTTCCTTCCCTCTATTCTCCAATTCCCGCATTTCAACGTTGCAATGACCGGGTAGTGTTCTGACCCTATTTCATTCCCTACTTCCACTCTTTCCAACAGCCTCCTTATCGTTTCCTCGGCCAGAATGTAGTCTATAACTGTTTCCCCTTTTCCTGCAAACATAATTCTTCCTTCCCCATCCCCTTCCGAGTTCCCCTTACAAATGAACCATCCTATTTCTCCCAGAATTTCCAACAGAGTCCTACCCTCCTGGACCACCTGTTTGTGTTTCTCCCCTTCTCCTGTAAATGCAACCTATCCTCACCTTCCTTCTTCCTATCTTCACCATTTTCGTCATTATTCCAGCTGTTTCCTCAAATCCCATTTCTATTCTCTTTTCTCCCACCAATTCATTTCTTACTCCTGACACCATACCCCCTTTCTTTCTTCCCTTTATCTTCTCTTTCTTTGCCTCTTGCATCTGCCACATATATGACATCAAGGGCCTTAAGTTCGTTCTTCGTCCATTGAACCACCCCAAACGAGTAGAGTAGAACTGGGACGGCAAGCGTGGCACTGGCGTGGTACGAAGCCTCTGTCACCTTTTGTCCCCTTTTCCTTTTTGCGTATTCTTTGTCCTTTTATTCGTAGACGCATTCACTCGGTCTTCATTATCTTTTAGTATTAAAATAATATTGTTGATATTTGTAATCTGCCAAATCATGTAGTGGCCAATCATCTGCAGGCCCCTGCTTATCTCAATTCTTCCACAAAACATTCACTAATATTGTTTGCGTCCAGCTCGATAATATTAATGACAGCGCATGATTTTAAATGCTACTATTTCCCAAATTTTTTGCAGTTTTAGAGTAAAATTAATTCCAGATTCTTTCTTTTGCCATTCTCTTATTTCAAATTAGGGGCCGTCCATATACCACGGTGACAATTTTTTACCACTTTTTGACCCTCCGCTCCCCCTTGTGGCGAAACTTGGACTTTTGATTACCCCCTCCCCCACCCGGCTCCTCTGTCCACGTGGACTTATTCCGTATTTTATGAAATAGTTGATATTCCTGGTATTATTTTGGTTCAATTTTACAACAATCATTACAAACATATGCGTGATTTGAACAGTTTTAGGCAGAAATGACCCGAATTTTCTTCTGATTTTCTCCAAGTATCATTGCCTGTGATTCTCATTGATATCTTTCCACTCCAAATATCATTCAACATTTTTATGAAAGAATCATTCGAACAAATGTCAATTATGGACATTTCATGATTCCAGTTCTTATTTCAAAAACGATGCCTTCTGCAATCAAGAGCTCGAGGGCTTCAGTTTGAAAATCACTATCTATATATCTCCATCTTTCTCTTAGAGATGACAAGTATGCATCAGATGAGATGAGTACTTTATACACTAGATCAGTATTAGTGGCTAATCGACTGAACTTACGAGTGTGCTCTTGAGCTTCTCTTTTTCGTAAAAAGAAGATTTCCTATTTTTCTTGAATGTAGGGATAAAGTAATGTAATAATTTGTCAGTAACTACTTTAATTTGCTTATCATCGACTGGATAATTTTCTCGGATGTGATTCCAAAGCATACGCGATAAATCAGTGTCATTCATTCTGGGATTTTGTCTGGCAACATCATACAATCTCTCCATTGATACCTCCAGAGAATTCATTTTGGAGCGTAGGTTAAAAGACATATTTTTTTCTTAATAATGAATAAAAGAACGAAGAAACGAAGAAATTTTGTAATACTTAAAACCTAGGGAAAAGAAAATTAAAGGAACAAAAAGAAAGTTGATATCTCTTAACATCAGGAGATAAAACAACAATTCGTGAGTGACAAATAACTTTGTAATATAAGTGTCAACTTTCTACATGAAGTGAAATATAAGAATATGAATATTCAATGTCATCAGAACATTATTTCCAGTTAACAGAACAGAATGAATATTTTTGCGAGATTCTCTATTTTAAGCATTTTCGAAGAAACCGCATTCTTCTAGCACTTATCTAAGAGAAGATAGTTATTAACGATAATGAATTGTTTAAACGACTATTATTGTTAATTTGGTTTTATTATTACCTTACTGAGTGAAAAGTAGGCGGAAAGTTGAACATTTAAAAAAAAAGAAATTGTCTACGCGTACCGAAAAAATCCAGCTATACGTACCGAAATTTCGGTACAAATAACTCCTTTTCCTGATACCCTTATTTGTACTGCAAAATTCCAGCTATTTGGACCTAAAATGTCGGTACACGTAGCCACGGCCTAAAAAAACGCAACTGTTGAGTATTACAATAGACTTCGCTCCGATTGAAAAGTGGACAAAGAGTTAAAACTTTCGGGAAAAACCGCAACTATCTACTATTACTACTGAACAAGATAGCTATAAACAATGATGATTTCTTTAAACAATTATTATTCTTGCTAAAATAAATTGAATATAAACTTACTCCAAGTAAAAAGTGCACAAAAGGTTAAAAATTGGAGAAAAAAATCACGATTTCTATCGTTCTTTAAACACAATATGATTAATAATGAGAATAAATGGTTTTAACAATTATCTTTGTTCAAATTGATGAGCTATTCCCATGTGGAAAAGATAATTGGGGCTAGACTAGGCCCCAACCAGATTGCCCAATTAATAGTTAGGCCTCAACTTGGCAGCCCAATCAATGCCTTATTGGGCTACTGTCTGGGTTATAACGGTCAGCCCAGCGAATGCTCAGATTGAGGTAACTAGCTGGGCCTTAGTTGGGCAGCCCACTTTCTTCCCAATTAATGAAAAAAAAGGGTACAGTTATTGAATTCATGAAGTTGAAAGTAATAAATGATAAATATTTGTTCTTATTTTTTTAAATTAGACGCTTCTTTAGGATTTAAGAACTTTTGTCATCTTGTTATTCCTTTTGATCTCCAACCCAGTCTCTTCCGAAGAAGGCCTGCTCTGCGACATTGACTTTGAGATGACACTAGTATAAATCGATAGAAAGTCAAAAAATATTAGACACGTGTAGCGGATTTCTTGCAATTGGGCCCTAGTTTCTTTTATTCAATTTTTGAAAATCACGATTTTCGTGCTAAACGAGTATCTACCGTGGCGCACGAGGTTTTCCCAACTGAATTCAGTGGTACAGCGGTAAGGTAGTTGACTGAGGAGCACGCTGTCGCGCGTTCGAATCTTTTTGGCGAAATTTTTCTTATGCTCTTTTTATTAAAAACGTGTTAAATAATTATTTTATGAACCCTCAGGATGATTTAATTTTTTCTTTCCTTTTTTTAAATTTTCCAATTCAATTAACTCATTATAATAAATATGTTATTTGATTAATTATATGAAAGAAGTTTTAGGCTCCGGAAGCTACGATCATGGTTCCTTAAAGCAACCAATGCCGACGCAACTGGAACGTGTACGTCATCCACTTCTGCTCCTTCTGTCCTAGAAGGTAAGCAAGAGCGGGAAATCTAATCACACTGCGCTCACACAGCATTACATGGATTCTGGTCACACATTCGATTTTGACCATGTTAACATTCTTTTCTGTGAAAAAACACTGCTCGTAGAAAAGTTATAGAAAATTTCTTTATCAATAAAGAACTTCATTCAGTAAATTCGAGACATCAACCAAATATTTTTCCAAATGCATATGAACCATTAACCAGATTAAACTAATTTACTCCTCTTTTTCTTCAGTTTTTTCCATTACAATGTTGACTATAATACATAGTTTTTATCTCCAACTTGAACCTCTCTATAATTTCTATCAACTTTATATATATTTTTCAGGATTTCTTTACTTTAAAAACATATATTTTCATTCTCACATAATCCAGTTACAAGCGTTTAAAACTCGTTAATTAGATCCTTCCTTACCAATCTTGACTAACGTTGGCTGTCTGCCTTATACATAATCTTTGTTACCATATGACGTAAATTTCAAAAGTTTCCTTATTTACAATCTTTGTTACCATATGATGTTCAATTTCTAAAGTTTCTTAAAATCTGTATTTTTTTCAGTTAGTTTTCAGTAGATCCTTCAATTATAATCTGGACTTACGCGGATCTCTGCCTCATCTACAATCTTCGTTAACATATAATGAAAATTTCATCGCTTCCTAATAGCTGTATTTTGCTAGACGGCTTCTGTCCTTCGTCTTAAACCTTTCTCCAAAAATGCCATACAACATTTTTTTTTTTATCTTAAATCTGACTTTTTAAATTGATTAAGTTTTTTCTACAATATTTTGTATGTACCTTTATATTGTTAATTTTTTTCTTTTTGATTATTTTTTAAATTTTGTAAAATTTATGTCTATTTAAAAAAAAATTTAGGCAATAAATTATGACTGAAGAGGGCCCAAATTGTTGGCCGGAACGTTTCAAAAATTTAAATTCTTGAATTTTTTATTTAATTTTTACCTGCAAACTGCGACGACTATATCAACACACACACATATATATATATATATATATATATTGAAGGTCAAGACTCTACCTGTTTATTTTTAGTACAAAAACTAAACTGATAATGAGCACCAGGCATTCACTGATGGCAGCGCCATCAACGTGGCTGTGCATCTGTTTTCAGTCGGGATCCATCTTGAACCTCTTGAACACAAGTCGGTTGGTTTGAGGTTATGTTGGCGAGTTTCTTTGTGATTCCATCTGTATTAATTATTAAATTTGATTCAAATGATCAAAAATAGGGAAAGTGAAAAGCACTTGTCGCGTTCAAAATTGTAATTAAAATTGATTTAATAACTCCTTGTTTATTTAATAAACTATACATTATTTTACAGAATTACACTTTCTGAAATATTGTTGACAGAAAAGTAGCTGACCAGTTAACTGATCCTTTAAAGATCAAAAATGAAAAAGAGTCTGGCTCCATTGCTTTCATTTAGTTTCATGTAAATTTCAATTTGCGCGCCGAACTCTAATATCGATTGTCGGTCTTGTGCCTCTAAGTGCTTTTTTCACCTCTTCCGCAGTGATTGATGGACATTCCTCCTCAGATTTTATGAGGTTGTCGCGAAATTCCTGGAAGTATATATATATATATATAAGAAAGGAATTAAACAAAAGTCCAAAGAGGAATTTCCAAAAGCAAGGATCCCGATGGAGGTGGTTAAACTGTTATGAGTATCTAATTACTCGTGGACCCCGATTGATCAGAATCAATTCTTGGTTCTGGGGCCCTCTCTCTCGCTTTCTCCCCCTCGATTACTTCTCGGGTTAATTTGTGGAAATACACACGCACACACACGCTCAAGTTATACATATCTTTACTCTTCTAGAATGGTTGAAGCGTCTGCGTAGGGAGTTGAATGATTGGTCTCGTTGTCGATGAACTGGTGGGCGGCGATGTTGGAACTACGATTCTGGGCAGTACAACGGGTGGTATTTCACAAACAGAGTTGCTCATGCTTGTTGCCGGGCCTTGGATTGTTGAAGGCGGCTCGACTCTAAGGTAAGTTTCTCCGGAGTTCTCCAGAGTTCGTCCAGAATCATCGTTGGTCTGACCATTGTCGGAGTTCTTCATGGAATTGCCACGGTTGCAATGACACACCGTTTTAGCCATAGTTCTTATACCATGACAGCAACAGTAAGTAAAAGCATAAGCATATAGCTAGTAGAGCTAGGCCGACGTAGGAGCCTTGGATCAACGTTAGGTGTTTGACCTGTACTCGGAGCTGTAGACTCGTTTCATAAATCTGTTGCTCTGACTCATCCAAGGATTTCTCATTTGCAGAGAAGGCCTTGTCCTTCACAGAGGTATTTCCTATAAATGGATTTTTTACATGTACCTCGGGCGTGAGAGCCCTATGTTCTTTTAGAAATGGTGACAATTCCGTTAGATTGAGACTAAAGAGGGGCTCGTAGATCACCTCTGTGGATCCGGTTTTGCTCAATGATCCATAAAAGCGTCCTATCATACGTTTTAAGTTGACATCCACGTGCGACCCGGATTATGCCGGTCCTGTCCAAATCGATCAGACTTTTGAATTGATCAGGAAATCTTAGTTCAACGGAAATAGGCTTAAATATGGAATAGGGCCATCCGTTTAGGGAGTCGATAGGAATCCATTCCGGTTCAGCGTCGTAAGTCACTCGGACGTCACGTCTACGGAATGTTGCCATCGAGGGGTTAAGCAGTAGCTCGCTCTCGGACGATGGATATCTCGTATTTTCATTCACAGGTAAGTTGTTGTTACAGATCATGCGATGAGGAGTCCTTTCATATGATTTTACATCTTGACGGTTCACCAAGACATGTGTCCTCTGGGGTTCTCCCACGGCAATGTGGAAAAATTTCGGTAGGACGTAAGCGCTTCCTGAACCGTTTGTCAGTACCGATTAGAATACTGATAGTATTTCCGTCATTTTGTTTTCGGCAACGAACCTAACGCATCTCCGGAGTTGGCCATTCGACAGAATGTTTGGCTGTCCGCAACAAGATTATACCTTGCACCTATATACCTATCTACCCTATACCTATATACCCATCCACACATTACTGCTATCCAACCGAACAATTCACGCCTACCCCGAAAGGGAAACGGCTTAATGATATAATAATAATAATAAAAGTATACGCACTCCTCGACACACTCTGAAAAATGTTTGATTTAATCAATCAAAGTTTTGTTAAATCGAATGAATAAATGCATTGCTATACAGTTAGCTAAAGTTTGGAGAAATTTTTCGCCGCCCTTGCCATATTTGGTATCATGGAACGGAACCGTGATAAAATTATTTTGAATTTTTACTCATACATGTTTCAAAGACCATGATTTTTAATTAAATTACATGAAGGTTACGTTTTTTATGTTTCTCCATACACCATACACACCGTAGACGATTTTTTTTTAGAAATTTGAAAAAAAAAATTGATGAATGGAAATGGTTTTGTTCTATTCATATTATGAATCTTGGAGACATTTTTTCGCCACCCTTGCTATATTTGGTGTCCTGGAACGGAACCGTGATGACAATAATTTTGAATTTTCACTCAAACATGTTTCAAATACCATGCTTTTTAATTTACATGGAAGTTACGTTTTTTAAATTTCTCCTTAAAAGACTCTTTCCGGGAGAAATCTCCCGGAATCTATAAAAATTCTTGAAGATCTAAGTAAGTTTTTCACTGAAAAAAAAGAACTGACGAAGCTTTCAAAGAATATTTAACTGAAGCTACACATTTTAAAAACCACATTTTAAAAACCTAAGAAAAGTTTTAAAGTTGATTTTTACTTCACAAAATGAGACGTAAAAAGCATGTGCTTGCAAGAGCGGTTTGAGTTTATTAAACAATTTGAAAATATTTTCGGTTTTGTATTTGACATAGCACTACCCTTCTGAAGATGGATAAGTTAAACTTGCTTAAAAAGTGCAAGAATTTACAAGAAAATCTTATAAACGAAGACGAAAAGCGCTCAGATATAGCAGGCGTGGATTCGTATGATGAACTTATTGCGTTAAGAACTTACCTCAAGCCAAACATGAGTGCAAATGAAATTTTGACGTTCATGTTGAAAGAAAACTTTCATTACGTGTTTCCAAACACGTTCATAACATACCGAATTTTAAACACTTTGCCTGCATCTGTCGCAAGCGCAGAGCGATCCCTTTCAACATTGAAAATAATAAAAAACTACTTGCGAACAGCAATGGTGGAAAAGAGACTGACAAACTTGACTATGATATCAATTGAGCGAATGATTACAAATTTATTGGACGTGTCTGAACTGGTTGAAGAATTTGCCGAGATTAAAGCAAGGCGAGCAAATTTCTTTGGAATCCTTATTATATTTAAATAATGTGTATGGAAATAATAATGTGAATAATATTAATAACACACATCCCTACGGCGTAGGGATGTGGCGACCCCATCGCCCAAGAGCTACGGCTCTTGCAGTCAGCCGCGTTGCATTGGGCTAACTCATCAATTCGAAATCAATTTGTAGTAAGTACTTATTTTCATTAATAGTTGAATATTGAATCGTTCATTGTACATATAATAAATAAATACAATTCGTGGTAGTTTCAATAAAACAGAAGTTTTACACAAGTCAAACTTATCAAAAACAAATAATTTATACACTTCTAAAATAATAACTCCCACAAATAGAATTATATAAAAATCTTCTTAGGGATAAAACAATGATAAAGTAAATGTACAAGGAAATATAAGATCGGAAACACCAAGCAACTCATTTTTGATAAACAATTACATATGGACGTGTGTAAAAAAAGTTACACTTATATTCTCCTTCCAAACTATCTACTTCACTTTGATGGTGCTGTCCGGCAGACCACGCCCACTGACGTGTAACCAATCGGAGCAATCTACCTGATATCAACATAGCGCCCGGCATCGGACATCTATACACAGCCTTTTTTTTACTTGTGCGTGGCTAGCCTATCTATCTCCACACGTTAGAAAAAGAGGTTCGTTCGAGTATCGTCTTTCGACACGGTATCGGAGTCCCACTGCTTGTGTGGGTTGGATCATCGGCATATACCTGTCTTTTTCAAGGATAGTCATTAGTGGATTGATCCTTTTCTAATGAAAGAAGATGAAAGATGAGTAAAACCAATCACCATCCTTGGAAAAGGACAGGTAGATTTTCTCGATTTCCGCTCTCTGTCTATTCCCTATTCCACTTGTGACGGCCGCAGCATGGACGTAGCTAGCGGCCCAAGTACTATATGTATATAAATACATATAGTACAAATGCATATGCACTATAAATACATGGTCTAGCCAAAGATCTTGAGGGCCCCATTTCGTTCAAGTCACGCAAACGCTTAGTTTCACCATTTTGTTAGTATAACCGCTCAGTTTGAATTTGACGCGCACTCTCTGTACGACAAATTATTGTAGGAAAATCAGTATGTAGGAAAAAGCATTATGAAAATATTGAAAGAATTAATTCTAAAAGTCCTTGGAATAAGTATTGAATGATGTATATCAGAACACTCATAAGAAAATAAATTATATTCAGGACAGAATGGAAGTTTGTAAATAGTACTGAATGAGAGCGATACAAATTACATACAAATTTTGATATTTATGACAATTAATAACCTTTTTACCCTTAGTAACCACACCTCTACTCAGCATACGCAGTAACCACACTTGTGCGATTTGGGATTTTAAATCCTTGAAAGTCAATATCTCGGAAGTAACTAATCCAAATTTAATGTATAATAGGTAGGGGCGAGTGGAGTATGGTGTCCGTGTGGGGAATGGCGTCTATTACAAAAAACGCCCACGTTTGTTGATTTCTATATTAGTTTTTTGCATAAAATGACTTTCTGTGTTTCGAAAAATAGTGATGCGATTAAATTTTCCTTCAAAATACGTGTCAGAAGAGTTATTATGAAAAAAAAAAACAGTTTTGACGGAAACAGATGGAAAAGTCTTTGGCAGAACCTCAAAACACACGAAAGTTTCGCCGACCTGTCGTTGTGATTTCGTCGTGTCCTGTGACCACCCATTTCACGGTTGTAAGACGTGGCCATGAATGGGATTTACCGCGGTCCTACTTGGAGCCGATGTCATTTTTGAGATGACAGGTGCCCCCCGTGGGACCCTGCGGTGGTTGTTAACCTCTAGTATTGAATTATATGTATATACCTTCGGTTTCGATTACTTTGGAATAGAACTGAAGGGCCTATGACAAAGCCACCGAACACGTCCTCGGGTTGCGGATAGTGGGTCCCTGTACCCAGGGTTTCTGCTGAATATGGTTTCAATAATTATTAAGCAGTCGTGGACAATTGTCCAGGGACGGTCCCGAAGGAATGACCCCTAAATAGAGGCGTAACAACCGTGACGGAAGCTGAATGGCAACTGGGTGAGGTGTCTTAAACGGTGACTCTGGGATACCGGGCGACCTCTCAGAGTATGCAGCGTTATTCTTGCACGTGGGGCTCTCCAAGGATGGACGAACCCTTTCCCTAGCTGCTCGTGGAGACAACAACGAAACCATCAAAACACCAAAAAGTTGTAAATGCGGTTCAAAACAATAGAACGCGCAGAGCACCCGAAAATGGGTCGGCGAACAATGCTAATCATCCTAGAGTTCGGGGTGCTGCAAATAATGTGAATGGAAACGCGACGAAGAACCGGCAAAACGTCCACGTTGAGTTGACTAATCAACTCATTGATGACTTGCTAGACTGCTATGATGCCAGCATTATCCCTGTTTATCGTAGCTTTATGGCGTGTATGCATACTCTGTGGTGCCAGAAACACCCAGATCTTCAGCACATTTTGATTGACTCGTTGCGAAATCAACGTGCCTACCTCTGGAAAAATGGATATATACGCGGAGTGCTTTTTCAACCGCTGCTTGATCAAGCTGCAGCCGAAGATGAGAAAGCGACATCAAGACTCTACTCGTTTGGGGTGGCTCAATAGACGATGATTGAACTGAAGGCCCTCGATGTCACCACACGTAAGAGCATGCATATGCACAAAAGCTTGAATATCAATTTGTCAGTTTTGCGATTATACATTTCACGCCATCAAGGCGGATGCGGACTTTTGAAACTCCAATGTCTTCATAACCGAATTATTGTAAGTACAGCTTATCTTGTTGCCAATGGCAGAAATCTTCTACTAAAAGTGGTCATGAACCACGAAATGATTGGTGAAGGAGCGCTACTTTACAAAGCCGCGGGGCAAGCAGCCGAGACCCTTGGTCTGAATTTTAGCGTCAGAAGTGAGAAAAATGCATTACTCCATCTTGATGCTACACTTCTGGAAGCCGAAGTGAAGAAAGCTGAGTTTGGAAAATTTCACCAACAGCTGCTTGACAAGAAAATGAACGGAAACTTTCACAGAAATGTAGAAAAACAGTCCTTGTCGAAGGAGCAAACTTTTGCTTTTCTCAAATCATCAGGGCCTAATTCAGGTACAGAACGTATGTACTTCTAGATGCTTTACTTTTGTAGAAAATGATTTATACATGTTTTTGAACTCTACTTTTGAAGGACGTCTTGTGTTAGACAAATATAAGTGTACAAAAGAGTTAGATTACAGTAGATTAAAAGATCTTATTATAATGCATAAAATTCAGGAAGATCCTATAAAATTCAGGTGAGATTGTGGTACTTTAACTGTTGTGAGAACTTGCATGCGTTAAATTTTTATTTCTATTTCCATTTGGTATTTACTTGAAAAGTTTGATTTATATTGTTTATTAACTCCAGTTATAAGAAAAATGTGGTATGCATTAATATATATTATGTTTTGTTTCAGAATCCCAGAAGAATATTTCAGTTTGATACGAGAGCAAGCTATTGAGTTGTTTGCTACAGAGGATATTGATTTGTTTTTCATACCTCGAGTGGTTGAAGGCAAAGAAGAAACTTTTGCCAAAGGGTGTTTATATAATCACTATAAAGCTGTTCGAACAGAACTACGCCTAACTAATATATTGCCAAAAAAGAATCCTCGAGTTGCAATTGAATCTTCAAAAGCAATTAATATTGGTAAGATAACGTATAGATTTTTTTAGACGTTAAAAGCAGTTTAGATTATATATTTCATAATAAATATTTTCACAGATGAAGTTAGATGACTTTTTAATTTGTTTGACTGACTCAAATAGAGAGAAATATTCATCAGTACAGGTTATAAAAGAATGGGCAAATTCTTTCACAGATAGATGCAATTTACTCGATCAGAAAGAGAAAGCCGTCAAGCTTGTGTCTATCAGCACTTATTTTCAAAGTTTCTTATGCTTAGATAAGGACCTATCATATATTTTGGTACTGATTAATTCTACATTAAATACTCGATTTTCATGTGCTAAAAAAATTGAATCAATCTATCGATTAGTTGATTGCATTTCAACATGAATGTTTTTATCAACGTTAATTATTTCATTTAACATTAATTGATTTCTGTGCTTTCAGTTGGAGAGTGATTACAAAAAGACTGTAGAACAGTTTGTAAAAGAGAAGCTCATAGAACTACCACCTAAAAGTACTTTGTCAATTTTTGACAGTTTGTTTTCTACAGACTGGCCCACTGTAGCAGATGCTATTTGTGCGAATGCTAAAAAGTCGAAAAACGATAAAGTCAAAGCATTTATAGCTGAAAACAATAGTTTATTTAGAACAGGTATGATTGATTCACGATATCATTATTCAAAATATTTTACATACTACTGCTTGCTTATTTGCTTTTATTATTTAAGGTGTACACAATAGCTTATTAGCTTTATTTTTACTACGTCTGTCTATGCAGACAACTAAAACTTTTATTGAAGGCAATAAGACTGTAAACTTATCGAAAGAAGTGATATGCAAGTGTTTTATTTTGCACGTTGAGGTGAGAAAAGATTTTTAAAGAAATTTTTAAAACATGTTATTATGAAAAATTGTTGCCAATTCTTAATTTGCTATTTTCAACATTGATTTTTGAGCTCCAACCCTTACAGTTGAAAAGCAACCCCTTGACACCACGAAGATATGACTTTGTCAAAGAATAATGTTTTTTAGAATTTTACAGTGTAGATAGAGTCTCTGTTTTTTGGGCTCCTGAAAAATACCAACACCGATTTTTTGGCTCATACCCTTACAGTTGAAAAGCCACCCCTTGACGCCAAGTAGATATGACTTTGTCAAAAAATAATGTTTTTTAGAATTTTACAGTTTAAATAGAGTCTCTGATTTTTGGGCTCCTGTAAAATCCTAACAGCGATTTTTGGGATCCAACCCTTAAATTTGAAAATCAACCCCTTGACACAACGAATATATGACTTTGTCAAAAAATAATGTTTTTTAGAATTTTACAGTGTAAATAGAGACTCTGATTTTTGGGCTCCTGTAAAATACCAGCACCGATTTTTGAGTTTCAACCCTTACAGTTGAAAAGCAACCCATTGACACCACGAAGATATAACTTTGTCATAAAATAATGTTTTTCAGAATTTTACAGTGTAAATAGTCTGTGGTTTTTGGGCTCCTGAAAAATACGAACACCGACCTTTGGGCTCGAATCGTTACAGTTGATGAGCCACCCCTTGACACCAAGTAGATATGACTTTGTCAAAAAATAATGTTTTTTAGAATTGTACAGTGTAAATAGAGTCTCTGATTTTTGGGCTACTGTAAAGTACCAACACCGGTTTTTGGGCTCCAACACTTAAATTTGAAAAGCAAGCCATTGACACCAAGTAGATATGAATTTGTCAAGAAATAATGTTTTTCAGTATTTTACAGTGTAAATAGAGTCTCTGGTTTTTGGGCTCCTGTAAAATACAAACACCGATTTTTGAGCTCCAACCCTTACAGTTGAAAAGCAACCCCTTGACACCACGAATATTTGACTTTGTCAAAAAATAAAGTTTTTTAGAATTTTACAGTGTAAATATAGTCTCTGATTTTAGGGCTCCTGGAAAATACCAACACCGATGTTTAGGCTATAACCCTTAAATTTGAAAAGCAACCCCTTAACACCAAGTAGATATGAATTTGTCAAAAAAAAATGTTTTTCAGAATTTTACAGTGTGAATAGGGTCTCTGGTTTTTGGGCTCCTGAAAAATACCAACATCGATTTTTGTGCTACAACCCTTACAGTTGAAACAACCCCTTGACACCACGAAGATATGATTTTATCAAAAAATAATGTTTTTCAGAATTTTACAGCGTAAATAGAGTCTCTGATTTTTGAGCTCCTGAAAAATACCAACACCGATTTTTTGGCTCAAACCCTTACAGTTGAAGAGCAACCCCTTGACACCACGAAGATATGGAGTGGTCAAAAAATAATGTTTTGTTGAATTTTGCAGTGTAAATACAGTCTCTGATTTTTGGGCTCCCGAAAAATACGAACACCGATTTTTGGGCTCGAATCGTTACAGTTGAAAAGCCACCCCTTGACACCAAGTAGATATGACCTTGATACCATCTGGTCCCGGAGTGGAATAGTTCTTCATGCCTCTTAATACGTTTTTCACCTCCTCGGTAGTGATAGATGGGTATTCCTCCTCAGGTGTTACGAGGGCACTGCACAGCTCCTTGAAGGTGGACGATAGCATCTGGAGGGTCTTGGAAGAGTCGAGATGGGTCAGACGAAAAAAGTTAATTTTCCCTGAATCACCTCTCTCTCCGCTCCAGACTTCTTCTGGCGTTAGATAGTACTCGTATTCTGTCATCAATATGCTGCCTGATGGTCAGTAGCTTTGACTTGTTGAGTGTGTGATTACAGACCCGCAGTTCACGCGCGAACTGTCGAACCTTGGCAGTGAAAGTCCTACCAGATGTTATGTAGTCAATCAAAAACTGAATGCGGGAAGCGTACTGCCTTGCCCAGCATATCTTTGTGCTGAGTTGACGCATTCGTCTTTTGGTCTTATGATCAACCATTGGTTTTGTTTTACGGTTTGCATCTGGCAAAGCTCTCGCTGCATGATACGCACTAGAATTAGTATTCCAGAGGTCGGGTTCTTCAGAAAAATCTCCACCAAGCTCGTCATCAAGTTTAGCCAGATCTTTGGGCTTAAGAGAAACCTGAATGTTGATTTTTCTCCGGGTCATGAAGCATCGCTCTTTCTCGATTGGATGTCTGCTCGCGTTTGTTCTCAGTGTCGCCTCTCTTTTTCTGTTGCCGGCTTGTTCTGGCTGCGGTTGAGTAGGCGCTCCGCTTATATAAACCATTTTTCCGGAGTTCCTCGGCACGGTTTCGCAGACGTTTATGGGGAAAATGTGAGTGCTCTGGCTGTTTCGCGTACCACAGAGTATGCAGCCGCGCCATGTAACCTTTTCGTTCAGGGGCTATACTGGTATCATAGTACTCCAGCAGGTCGTCCCTGAGTCGATCCGTCCACTCAAAAGTAATGAGATTCTGCTATTCAATCACATTGTTTCCGTCTTGATTGGCTCCCCCAACTCTAGGATAGTCGGCATTGTTGTCGAACTCATTGTCGGGAGCCCTGCGCATTCGATTGTTTTGAACCGCACTTGCTACAACTATGTCTGGTGTTATCATTGTTGTTCCCACGAGCAACTAGGGAAAAGAGTACGTCCATCCTTGTAGAGCCCTGCATGCAAGGATAAGGCTGTATACTCTGAGTAGTTGCCCAGTATCCCAGAGTCACCGTTTGAGAGACCTTACCTAGGTGCTATTCAGCTTTCGGCAGGGTTGTCACGCCTCCGCTGAGGAGGAATGCCGACCTATCAATACCGAGGAGGTGAAAAACGTATTAAGAGGAATGAAGAACTATTCCGCTCCGGGACCAGATGGTATCAAGACCTACAGGTGGAAGAAGTTTCCTTCAACCCACCAGCATCTTGCCCGAATTTTCACCTTATATTTAAAGTCGGAAGAGCCCATTCCGGAGTGGTTGGTTGAAGGGCGCACAGTGCTCCTGCCAAAGATGGACAACTTAGCTCTGACATAAAACTATAAATAAGACGTTTATATAGATTAACGCTTAGTCGTAAAGTTAAAGTCATACTGATATGATCGTACACGTAGAGAAAAAAAAGCTAAAGTCAGTCTTCGAAGGATCTTGAAAAAGGCAATACGCGGCAACGGTTTAATTAACAGAGTCATTAATAGTCTGCCAATAGAATTGCATCTGCCTGGTTATCAATTTTGTGGACCAGGTACAAAGTTATCAAAACGCATTGCGCGAGGTGATCCAGGAATTAATCCCCTGGACGCAGCTTGTAAGCAACACGATATCGCCTATTCACAGAATAGAGAAAACGTTGGAGCGAGGAACGCTGCAGACGAGGTGCTAGCTGAGAGAGCTTTTAATCGTGTGATAGCTAAAGACGCGCGCATAGGTGAAGAAGCTGCTGCGTTGGCTATAGCGAGCGGAATGAAAGTAAAAGCGAAGTTCGGTATGGGGCTGAAAGAGAAAAGGAAAAATAAGTCCATTTTTTCATTAAATAAAATTATTAGGACAGCCAAGAAATCTGTGATCTCCAGCCAAGATGCGCGAAAAGTGATTAGGTATGCCTTGAAAGGTGCGCGTGAAGCTGTAAAAAAAACTGGTGGAAGAAAAAATTTAAAAGAGACTCGCATCATAGCTGTACCATCTAAAATTGGTGGCTTCCTCCCCTTCCTCATACCTATTTTTGCAGGTCTCAGTGCCACAGGGGCGTTAGCCTGTGGAGCTACGGGTATAATCAAAGCTATTAATAATGCAAGCGCTGCTAAGCGAGAGCTTGAAGAAAGTAAACGTCATAATAAAATAATTGAAGCAATAGCTCTAGAAAAGGGTTGATATCTTAAACCTTACAAGCAAGGTTTAGGACTACATCTAAAGAAAAAAAATTTGAAGAAAAAAGATCAATAAAAAAACTGATTTTTAAGCTACCACGTAGAGCTTTAACCGATTTCGATTCATTCAAATACGCGAAATCCATAAAAATTCCGAATTTCCGTGGAGTTTTTATGCGAAATGACCTGCCAGCTCGCGTTCCTCATAAACGTGAATCGGTTTTGTTAATCTCGACAGTAAAGACGGTCCGGGTACACATTGGGTGGCCTATAGGAAAATCGGTAATGACGTTATTTACTTTGATAGCTGCGGGAATCTTCGACCACCCTCGGATCTAATGAAATATCTCGGTTTTGGTAGCGTAAAATATAATAATGAAATATACCAAAATTATGACACGTTTGTATGCGGCCATTTATGTCTCAAATTTCTGTGTGATCAACTGAAATCGCGAAGTATGTACAATATGTATAAGGAGGTATATTAATTATCTCAAGTCAGGTCAAACCTTTACCGTCATGAATGATAGATACATCATCATTTACTTTGACTTTATCGGGAACTTCGTCGACACTAAAAACGCAATATTTTCCACCAATTGAACTTTTACCTAATTACAATTACGCTCTTGGACTTGTAGAATTTCTAACGTTCCTGTCTGAGCAGATACGGATGTTTCTTTTGTTATCATACTCCTTTGCCTTGTAGGCGCACTGGAGTATGGCCATAATCTCAGATTGCAGAACTGTGATGTAGGACCCCAACTCGATTGTGAAGCTTATTCCATTCCCTCTACGATATACTCCGGCTCCTGCATTCTCCTCGTTTCTGAAGCCATCTGTAAACCAGTTGTCCCGATCACTGGGCAGGTATGCGTCGCCGTTAACGCATTCCGCCTTCGTGGATAGGCTTACCGATACTTCTTGTCGGGAAAATAGCGAGTGGCGATTTTGTCCCTGGGCATGTTCAGGCCTCCTCGCGATGTCGACTGGAATCTTCACTGCTGTTGAGATCCTTTTGTCCTTCAAGAAATTTAGTCTCCAGGCCACCTTGGCAGCCACGGCCTTGACTGTGAGATGAAGTACTTTCAACCCTATTAGTGCCCCCAGTACCATCGTGGGTGACAACTTCGAGCTTGAGAATGCATGTCTTGAATAAACATTACTGCGTGATTACAAGAAGATGAACATATTATTTCTAGCAAATGAATGCGAAGTAATTACTTAACGTCTAGTTCTATCTTGCATAATTTATAATTAGTTTAGCGTGTTAAGAACTATTTTTGGACTTCGTTCTTTTTGTCGAATCCATATTTCTAAATCTCATCATTGCAATTATTTCAAACTTGGATCATTTTATCCTCTGAAGTTTGAGTATTAACTTTGGTCATATGGTCTTTTATTATTTAAAAGAGAATTTAAAACTCCTTGGAAGTATTGATGAACTGAATTTTTTGCTTGTAGCTTTGTTTTGTTAACCATATCTTGAAAAGTACTAGATTTGGTATCATAAAACTTCAAAGAATCTTAACTACACTCAATTTAATTTCAACTACACTCACTGAATATCACCTCCACTTTTATTTACAAATACCGTTTCACAAATTTAAAAAAACTAACTTTTGTATATGAGAAAAACCTTGTTCGTTCTGGAAATATAACGAAATATAAGGGTGCTTGGTAGATATGGAGATGCCACTGTTTAGGGGTTATGCTTTTCAAACATGACCATTTTGTACCGGGTGGCTCTAATTTCATATACTATGGGTAGCTCGAATTTGATATACTTGTCTGTTGTAAAATTATTTTCCAATTCCGATCTGAAAATCAGAGTTAGACATTATTCTGCTTCCTGAATGTTAAAAGAATGGGTTCATGTATTCATGTACGTATGTGTGTATGTCTGCGCTTGTTTAGTGTGCATTCGTGTGATACTACTAACAATGACGAGTGTAGTAACGCTTACTGTACAATTTGTCTTTTTTGCAGATTCCAAATACCAGATTCAATTGTCATTTTTCATATTCATATCGGAAACTTGAATGTTTTTCATGCATTTCGATGTTCTCATAGGTATATCAAATTAGAGCCACCATTTACCGATTTTCGAAAAACTCGTTTTTTTGGAAAATCTTTATTTAAAAAAGACATAATGAATTTTCAACCAACAAGATTAATTTTCCACCAAAAAAGAACATATTTTAAACCATAAACCAGAATTTTCAACTTAAAAAGATAAATTTTCAACCAAACAGCTGAATTTTCAACTAAAATGATGGAATATTCAACCAAAAAATTTCATTTTTTAATAAAAAACCGTTGAATTCAAACAAAAGAGACAAGTTTTCAACTAATAAATATTTTTCAGTCAAGAGAGAAAACAAAACACTGTTGAATTTTCTACCAAGATTAATTTTCTACCAAAAAGGACGAATTTTCAACCAAACAGCTGAATTTTTAACTAAAAAAGATCAATTTTCAACCAAAAATGGAATAATTATACATTTAATTATAAAAATACTTATTTTACACAAAAAAATTTTTGTTGAACTAAAACATGCATCTTCAAGCAAATAATGAATTTTTAATAACATAATTAATGAATTTTTAAACAACAAGATTAATTTTCTACCAAAAAATACTATTTTTCCAACCAAAAGCCTGAATTTCCAACTAAAGAAAATAAATTTTCAACCAAACATATGAAGTTTCAAATAAAATTATGGAATATTTGACCAGAGAAACCGGAATTTTCAACTAAGAAATGTCTATTTTCAACCACTCGGATAAATTTTTAACCAAAAATGGAATAATTATACTTTTAATTAAAAAAATTATTTGTTTACAAAAAAAAGATCGAATTTTTAACTATAACATGCATTTTCAACCGAAAATATGATCTTTTAACAACAAAAATAATGAATTTTCAAACAACAAGATTAATTTTCCACCAAAAAGAGACCATTTTTTCAACCAAAAACCTAAATTTTCAACTAAAATGAAAGAATATTCAACTAAATTAGTTAAATTTTCAGTTTATAAATCTATTTTCAAAACAAAACAAGGAATTATCAATAAAAAGACAAATTTTCAACTAAAAAAGATTTTTCAGTAAAGAGAGAAAACAAACAAAAAACACTGTTGAATTTTCAAGCAAAAAGGACGAATTTTCAACTAAACAGTTGAATTTTTAACTAAAAAATATCAATTTTCAAAACATAAAAAAGTGGAATAATTATACTTTTCATTTTTAAAAATATGTTTTGACAAAAAAATAAAGAATTTTCAACGAAAGCATGCATCTTTAATTAAAAATGAATTTCCAACAACAAAAATAATGAATTTTCAACCAACAGGATTAATTTTCTACCAAAAAACACCATTTTTCAACCAAAAACCGGAATTTTCAGCTAAAAAAGACGAATTTTCAAATAAGGAAGATTTTTCAGTTAAGGGAGAAAACAAAAAAAACATTGTTGAATTTTCAACCAAGAAGATTATTTTTCGACCAAAAAGGACAAATTTTCAACTAAACTGTTGAATTTTAACTAAAAAAGATAAATTTTCAACAAAAAATGGAATACTTATACTTTTAATTTAAAAAATACTGATTTTATAGAGAAAAAAGGATTAATTTTCTACCACATAATGCCCTTTCTCTTGACACTCAAAACACGTAAGGAGTGTCTCATAGTCGGGACACTAACACATGAAATGTCCAGGGTTTTTACAGAGGTGGCAAACTCTTCTAAAGTCGGGCATTGTTACGCCCGAGCATCCGACGGCAAGGTGTCTTGTATCACCGCAAGTCGTATAGGCTACTTGCGCGGAGGCGGCTGGTCCTCCGCCGCCGCCTCGACCTCTGATACGGCCTCGACCGTGCCCCTGGCCGCCGGCACCTCTGTCGCGCTTAGAACTGACCTTCCTTGTAAGTGTATTGCCGTTGTACGGCTGGAATCTATCTCGCGTCTTCCGTGTTTCTTTTGAGATATCTCCGCCGGTATTTTTATTCTCTGTACTTTATGCATTTTCCCTCACTAGACTACTTTCGTGCAGGCCGTATCCCGTGCCGATTTACCCATAACTTGTGCAGTTAGGGCAGAATTTTGATCCACATTTAACTCGAATTAACTAGTTGAAATTTTTCCATCCCGTCCTCGATAGGCCCTAGCGGACTCATTCAAATTCTGAGATACTTTTGCCAATGCAGTATTTAGTTGGGTAAAATTTCTATGTTCGGTGAAATTTACCTTGAGGAACTTGAGGAGTTCCTCAAAAGTGTGAATTTCGCGATCCTGCAAAACGTCAAAAGCATCGACCTGTAAACGCGAGCAGACCATTAGAAAAAGAAATGGAGATCCTTCGCCACAATAAAGTTTCTGGCATATAAACAGTCATTTACGAAGCGGTTTACAGACATGTTTTGTCTGTCGAAACTTTTAGGCAAAAATTCTAGAGCAGCTTTGAAAGGTATCGGATGTTCTGGTTCTGTTTCCGAAAGGGAAAACAGTGCTGAAACTATCACCGGAAATTTGGCTGGCTGAACTTCCGCCAGTCATTTCAACTGTTCGTGACCCAGGATCCTCACGCAACGCAAGTTGGCTCTCGGACAAGCTTACGTCTCTGTCTAACCGCGGAGTACTGAAGGAGAGGGTGGGGTTGCCACCCACCCCTCCAGGACCCATCCCTTCCATCGTTTGTACATTTTTTTACGGTCATGAATCAGCATCTGATATTAAATTTGTGGGTTCATTGACCCTTCTATCTGTTTTAGCAGAACCGCTCCGTGAAGCACGACCGGCACCCTGGGCACCGCGCCCAGAGAGTCTAGTTATACGTCTATCTCTTGGTGGCATTTTATAACAAAGACGAACACGTATCTCGACACAAAATTGAAAAAAAAAACGTTAAATATTCGCACTAAAGAGATAGACTTGGCAACACGCTAAGAACCTTGCAAATCGACTTACCTGAAGAAGTTCTTGATGATACTGGCCTCTATGAAACCTAATAAAGTAACAAAAACCTTTTCACAATAAATTTTCTGTAAGAAAATTTCTTTTCACAATTAAAAAATTGTTCACACAAAACTTTTCACTTCCTAACGCCAGTTCTTCGGTTTCAGCTCCCACAGAAGACCAAATTGAGAATTTGATTTTTTTGTTATTGCTCAAAGTTGAAAAAACGTGCCCGTTATGTTAAAACAAAAATTCACTTCACATTTTCTCGAAACTCAGTAATATTTTTTAATTAAATTTTTTTATCGATTCAACAACTCAATAGGAAGACTTTAAATTCCCACTTTCTTTTCAAATTGAATAAACAATAATGAAATAATAATCGAATAAATCACTTTGTTCGAAATTAATTGTTTTGAAGATTCACCCCTTAAAGCTTTGGTATAAAATCAAACTATGTGGTTGAAAATTAATTTTGTTGAAAATTTATATTTTTGGGTTGAAAATTAGTCTTTTTGGTTTAAAAATTCATTTCATTATTTAAAATATTATCTTTTAAGGTCAAAACTGAAACTGTTGGATTGAAAATTCTTGCATTAAGTTGTTTTATTTTTTTTTTTTGTAAAAAGTTAAATTTCGAATAAGAAAATTCATGTTTTTGGTTGTAAATTCAATTTTGTTTTGGTGATTGCGTTTTTATAGTTGAGTTCAAATGGTTAATTTTATTTTCTATTTATTTTTTTAACGGAAAAGTTATCTATTCCGTTTTCGTTTGAAAACTTATTCTTTTTAGTGGAAATTTCAATTATTTGGTTGACAATGTATGTTTCAAATTCAACTATTTTGTTAAGAATTTAATTATTTTTCAGAAAATGCCAATCTTTAAGGTCATATTCTTCAGTCAATAATTGAACGACTCTGTTTAATATTTGTCCTTTTAAATTGAAAATTTATCTATAATGGTTTACAATTCATCTTTCTTTGTTGAATTGAAAATTCAACTGTCTTCTAAAAAAATCGTCTTTTTTGTTTGTAAATTTAATTATTTTGTTGAAAATGCAATATATTTGGATTTGAAATTTTAGAAATTTGAATCGTTCCATGTAGAATTCAATAGGGTATCTACTTCAATTTGATTCAAAAAAATTTATTCTCCTATTGAACTTTTAGTAAAATAAATTAGTTTTCAATAAAAATAGGATTTTCAACAAAATAGTTCAATTTTCGACCAAAGTGATGAATTTTCAAATGAAACGATAAATCTTCAAATGGAATTGTTGAATTTTCAACCAAAAATATGAATATGCAACCATATAGATTAATTTTTTACAAAAAAATACAAATGAAAATGATGAATTTTTAAAGAATAGTTGAATTTTACAAAAAAGAGATGAATTTTCAACTAAAAATGGAATATTTAAATGATAAGTCAAATAAATTAATTTTTAACAACAACAACAAAAAACGGATTTTCAACCAAACAGTTTAATTTTCAACCAATGTGATGAATTTTCAACTAAACTGATGAATCTTTGACTGGAATAGTTGAATTTTATACCAAAAATGTACACAAATTTTCCACCTAATAGTTTAATTTTTAAATGAAAAAGATCAATTATTCAACATTTTTATCGAAAAAGGTACATTTTTAACAAAAAATAGAATAATTGAATTGTTGATACATTTTGAACCAAATAGTTAAATTTTCTTTCAAAAAGATGATTTTTTAATCAAGTATATTAATTTTCTACCACAAGAGCCAAATTTTCAACAAAATACATGAATTTTAAATAAAACTGTTGAATTTTTCAACTAAAAAAGATAAATTTTAAATCAAAGAGCTGACTTTTTGACTAAAATGACGAATCGTCAGAAAAAAATTTCAACAAGAGTTTAAAATTCAACAAAATAGTTAAATTTTCAATGAAAAATATGATTTTTAAACCAAAATGAATAATTTCCTACCAAAAAAGCCAAATTTTCAACAAAATGCACGAATTTCGAACCAAATAGTTGAATTTTCAACTAAAAAAGATAATTTTTTAACGAAATAGTTGAACTTTCAATTAAAAAAGGTAAACTTTCAATTAAAAATATCAATTTTCAAACCAAAATGCAATAGTTTTTTCAGTTTAATTTTTTTTCATTAATTTTCATTTTCACTTTAAAAAATTATATCTCGACGAAAAAGAAAACGACTTTTTAAGAAAATAGTTGAATTTTCAATCAAAAAGATACATTTTTAAATAAAATTATAAATCTTCAAAGAAAATTTCAACAAGAGTTTAAAATCCAACCAAATAGTTAATTTTTTAATTAAAAAAATGATTTTTTAAACAAAATTAATTTTCTACAAAAAAATAAGAATTTGCAATAAAATACATGAATTTTAAACGAAACAGATGAATATACTACAAAAAAAGATACATTTTCATCCAAATAATTAAATTTTCAATCAGAAAAGATCAATTTTCAATTAAAAATATCAATTTTTATCTAAAAATGGAATAGTTACATTTACAGTAAAGAATTTAATTCTACACCAAAAAGAAAAACGAATTTTCAAGAAAGCAGTGAAATTTTCAATCAAAGAATTGAATTTTTAACTAAAATGATGAATCTTAAACAAAATACAAAATACATGAATTTTAAATAAAATTGTTGAATTTTTCAACTAAAAAAGATAAATTTTAAATCAAATTGTTAAATTTTCACTGAAAAAGGTAAATTCTCAATTAAGAATATCAATTTTTAATCAAAACTGCAATAGTTACATTTTAAGTTTAAAAAATTATTTCTCAACGAAAAAGAAAACGATTTTTCAACGAAACAGTTGAATTTTCAATCAAAGAGATACATTTTTAATTAAAATTATTAATCTTCAAAGAAAATCAACAAAAGAGTTTAAAATCTAACCAAATAGCTGAATTTTCTATTTAAAAAAAAAATGATTTCTTAACCATTATTAATTTTCTACCAAAAAATACTAATTTTTAATGAAATAAATGAATTTTAAATGAATCAGTTGAATTTTCAACTAAAAAATATGAATTTTCAACCAAATAGTTCAATTTTCATCGGAATAATTAAATTTTCAATTATTGTAGAAAAGATCAATTTTCAATTAAAAATATCAATTTTCAACTAAAAATGGAATAGTTACATTTACAGAAATAGAATAGTTTAATCTTAAGTCAGAGAAATAAGTTTTTAACCAAATAAAATACATTTTCAAACGAAATAGTTAAATTTCCAACCAAACAGATGAATTTTCAATCACAAAGATTGAATGTCTATAAAAAAAAATGTTCGACAAAAAATGGGATAGTTAAATTTTTAGTTAAAAAAATTATCTTTCAATAATAAAAACTCATTTTCGTCAAAGAAATGAAATTTTAACCAAAAAGATTAATTTTCTAACAAAAGAGACCATTTTTTAACAAAAAAGTTTAATTTTAAATGAAATAGTTGAATTTTAAACCTACAAAGAAGAATGCTCAAACCAAGAAGAGGAATTTTTAATAAAAGAGTTGAATTTTAAACCAATAAAAATTATTTCAGCCAATAAAGAAAAAAATTCATCCAAATTGTTAAATTTCTAAGCCAAAAGGATGCATTTTCTACCAAATAATTAAATTTCCAACCAACAAGTTCAATTTTCAACTGAAAACGATCAAGTTCTGATCAAAAATAGAATTGTTAATTTGACAGTTAAAAAAAATTAACTTTCTACTAAAAAGACCAATTTTTTAATAAAATACATCAATTTTCAACCAAGTAGTTGAATTTCTAACTAAAAAAGATCAATTTTTAACCAAAAATGGAATAATTAAATGTTCAGTTAAAAAAAAATTGTACCAAAAAGACGAATTTTCCACAAGAGTTGTGTTTTCAAGCTAAAAAGGCGAACTTTAGTGAAAATTAGACTTTCAAACCCAAAAAGATGAATTTTTAACAAAACATTTAATTTTAAATCAAAAGAAAAATAGTTTGCAACAAAAGAAAAAAAATTGATCATTTGAACATTTTAACCGAGAAATATTTTTTCAACCAATGAAGAAAAAAAATTTCATCTAAAATGTTGAATTTTTAAGTCATAAGGATGAGTTTTTGGAAATGTTGAATTTACAACCGAAAAATATGCATTTTCTACCAAAATAATTGAATTCTCGACTCAAAAAAAAACAAGTTCTCAACAAAATAAGTGAATTTTCAACTGAAAAAAAATAAATTTTCTAGCAACAATGAAAAGCCTACATTATTAGTAAGAAAAAATAATTTTCAACAAAAGAAAACGAATTTTCAACAAAATTTGTTAAATTTTCTACCAAAAAGGTCAAATTTAAAAAAAAATAGATGAATTTTCAACTAAAAAAGATAAATTTTCAAACAAAAAATAGAATAGTTTGATTTTAAGTTGAATTGAATTCTCGACTAAAAAACACGCGTTTTCATCAAAATAAGTGAATTTTCAACTGAGAAAAAAAATGTCTAGCAATAATGCAATAGAATACAAAATAAAACGAATCTTCAATAAAATTTGTTAAATTTTTAACCAATGAAACGAACTTGAATTTTCTACCAAAAAGGGCAAATTTTTAACAAAATAGATGAATTTTCAACTAAGAAAGATAAATTTTCAACAAAAAATAGCATAGTTTAATCTGGACAAGAAAGAGGAGGAGGAATAGGAGAAGGAGGAAAAGGGGGAAGAGGAGGAGAAACAGGAGGAGAAACAGGAGGAGAAACAGGAGGAGAATGAGAAAGAGGAATTGGAAGAGGAGGAAAATGAAGAGGAGGAGGAAGATGTGAAGAAATAGGAGGAGGAGGAAGAAGAGGAGGGAGAGAAGGAGTAGGGAGAGGATAAGGTGGATGAGAAAGGGGAGGAGGATGACGAGGAAGAGGAGGAGGGCGAGAAAGAGGAAGAGGAAGAGGAAGAGGACGAAGAGGAGGAGAAGTAGGAAGAGGATGAGGAGGAGGAGAAAGGGGAGGAGGATGACGAGGAAGAGGAGGAGGAATAGGAGGAGGAGGAGGAAGAGGACGAAGAGGAGGATGAGTAGAGAGAGTAGGATGAGGAGAAAGAGGAGGAGAAAGAGAAGAAGAACGAGGAAGAGAAGGGAGAGGAGGAGTAGGAAGAGGATGAAGAGGAGGAGAAAGGGGAGGAGGAGAAAGAGGAAAAAGAGAAGAAGGAGGAGAAGGAAGAGGCGGAGGAAGAGGACGAGGAAGAGGAGGAGGACGAAAAAGAGGAGGAGAAAGAGGAGGAAGAATAGGAATAGGAGGAGGATTAGGAAGAGGAGAAAGAGAAGGAAGAGGAGTAGCAAGAGAAACAGGAAGAGGAGGATGAGGAAGAGGGGGAGGAGGAGAAAGATGTGGAAAAAGAGGAGGAGGAAGAGGAGGAGGAAAAGGAGGAGGAGGGAGAGGACGAGGAAGAGGAGGAAAAGGAGGAGGAGGAGGAAGAGGAGGAAGAAGCGGAGGAGAAGAGAGAGGAGAAATAGTAGAAGAAAGAGTAGGAGGAAGAGCAGGAGGAAGAGGCGGAGGAAGAGGACAAGGGAGAGGAGGAGGACGAGGGAGAGTAGGAGGACGAAAAAGGGGTGGAGAAAGAGTAGGAGGAATAGGAGAAGGAGGATTAGGAAGATGAGGAAGAGAAGGAAGAGAAGGAAGAGAAGGAAGAGGAGGAGAAAGAGAAGGAGAAAGAGGAGAAGAAAGAGAAGGAGAAAGAGGAGGAGGAAAAGGAGGAGGAAAAGGAGGAGGAGGGAGAGAAGGAGAAGGAGGAAGACGAGGAGGACGAGAAAGAGGAGGAGAAAGAGGAGGAGGAATATGAGAAGGGGGATTAGGGGGAGGAGGAGGAGAAAGAGTAGGAGAAAGAGGAAGAGGAGGAGGAAGAGGAGCAGGAGGGAGAGGAGGACAAGGAAGAGGAGAATGAGGAAGACTTGTAAACAAATTATATTAAAAAATACTTGGAGCCAAAGTTCAACGGCAGAGTAAAATGTTTCTTAATCAACAATGATGAAGTCCCTTCTAAAAATAATACTCGCAACAAATTAATACCAGATATTAACAATTACTACTGTTATAAAAATTTTAATAAACAAATAGGTAATTTGTTTCTTTTTCGTAGGTATATATTATTTTTCTTATCCAATAAGCTTCAAACATATTTTCCATACAGATAGACATATAGACAGGCAGACATATTCGTAAAAACCTTTTTTTCGGATTCAGTGAGTCTCAAAAGGTGGATATTTTTAAAAATAGGGGGGGGGGTCAAATTTTAAACAAATCTAATATCTTCCCTGGTGAAAATGTAAAAAATAAATATCAAGCAGTTTAATTGAACGAAGAAAGATGATTCTTTAACAAAATAGTATAATCCTTCTTCAAACAAAATAATTAATTTTTCATGTTAAAAATTTGAAGTTTTTAGAAAACAGTGGAAATTGAAGTTGTTGGATTTTCATCCAGAAAATATCAGTTTGCAATAAAAAAGTTAAATCCTCAACCAATACAGAATAATTTTCGAAGAGGCTGTTACATTTTCAACGAAAAATAATAAATTGTTAAACAAGAAGATTTATTTTTCAACAAAAAGGTAAATTTTCTGTAAGAAACAGAATAATCTTTCAATCAAATAGATGAATCTTCAACTTGAAGGACACATTTTTAACAAATGGTAGGAATTCAGATTCAACTTTTTAAATATTTTTCAATTCATTTTTTAAATCTTCTAACATAAAATGAAACGTATTTAAAAAAATTAAAAACTCGAATCTCTTCCTTGTGTTCGTGAAAGTAATTATTAATTTGGAAGCCTTTTCAACATATTCAAAAATTGTTCACTCACATAAGAAAAATGTCGAAAAATCCTGGTTCCAAATCACAGTTTTAATTTTTCTTGCAAGTATCCTGTTGCAATTTACAATGAGATTTATTTTGGAAAATTTCGTGTACCTAATCAGAATCATAATTGTTTTTGGAAAACTATCCATTTCATTGTCAGTTGTCATTATTGTCGTTGTCATCGTCTAATATTTTTTGATAGGACTGGTTTTTCTGGTTTATGCATCGAAAATGAATAAATCGAAAATTCTAATTCTAAGCTAAACGACGACAGATCAGTGAAAACTTTGAAAAAAAGTATTATAGCTTTTCAAAAGACCTATAATTTTTCTTGGAACCATTTTTTGTCAAGATTTGGAATATTTGTTTTATTTTTTGACCATACTATAAAAAAAAATAGGTAATTCAAATTCTGAGCCAAACAACGAAAAATATGGGAATAAGTCTCAAGATTTAATTATAGGTTTCAAAAAGTCCTATAATATTTTTCCAGTATATTTGTTGATAGGACTTGTCATTTCGGTTCTATTGATCAAAAATGCCATGAAAAAAAAAGAAAATTCAAATTCTGAGTTAAAAGGCGCAAAGGAAGAGAGAAAGTCTTAAAAAGAAATTATATCGTTTTCTTCAAAAAGTCTTTGCACGTTTCTTGTTACAATTATTTTTTTTTTTCGAATAATCTGTTCCAAGTTAGAATCATAATTTTTGTTTGAAAATTTCCTGTTTCAAATGAGAATGGTAGTTCATTTCAATGATCCTCCATGTAGAAAAAAAATTATTGTAATACTTCAGAAAGATTCTTTGCTTCAAATCTGAATTGAAAAGAATTCTCAACAAAAAAGGTTCATTTTCAACCAAATGAATGAAATTTCAAGAAAAAACAAAATAATAATTTTCAATCAATTAAATTAAATTTTCGTAAAAATACATGATTTTTCAACCAAATAGTTGAATTCTTAACAAAAGAAAAATTTGGGTTTTCAACAAAAAATAGAATAGTTGAATTTTTTTTTAGAATTTTTACCAACGAAATGAATTTTCAACAAAAAAAAAGGTTTATTTTCAACCAAATTGCTTAAAATTTACCAAAAAAATAATGTTCATTCAATGAGATTAATATTTTGTCAAAAAATATGAATTTTCATCAGAATACATAAATTTTTAACCAAATAGTTGTATTTTTAACAAAAAAGAGAAATTAAAAAAAATGCAATAGTTGAATTTTCAGTTAAAAGTTTGATCAAAGAAAGGAATGTTCAACAAAAAAGGTTTATTTTCAACCAAATGAATGAATTTTAAACCCAAAAAAATTAATTTTCAATCAATTAAAATAAATTTTCGTCAAAAGACATGAATATTCAACCAAATAGTTGAATTTTCAACAAAAGAAAAAGATGAATTTTTAACAAAAAATGGAGTAGTTGAATTTTTAGTTAAAATTTTTATCAACGAAATGAATTTTCAACAAAAAAGGTTCATTTTCAACCAAACGAATGAAATTGTAACCAAAAAAATTAATTTTTAATCAATTAGATTAATTTTTTGCCAAAACAGATGAATTTTCTGCAAAATACATGCCCTTCCAACCAGATAGTTGAATTTTTAACAAAAAAATGATGAATTTTCACTAAAAAATGGAATAGTTAAATTGGCAGTTAAACTTTTCATTGAAGAAATTAATTTTCAACAAAAAAGGTTCATTTTCAATCTAATTATTTAAAATTTACAAAAAAAAGAATATTCATTAAATTAGATTAAGTTTTTGTGAAAAAAGATGAATTTTCAACCCAATAGTTGAATTTTTAAGAAAAAAGATTAATTTTCAACAAAAAGTCGAATAGTTGAATTTTCAGTTGAAAGTTTTATCACTGAAAGGGATTTGCAACAAAAAAGGTTCATTTTCAACCGAATGAATGAAATTTCAACCAAACAAATTAATTAAATTTTTTCTAAAATACATGAATTTTCAACCAAGTAGTTGAAGTTTTATCAAAAGAAAAAGATAAATTTACACACAAAAAAATGGAATGGTTGAATTTTTAGTTAAAAATTTATCAAAAAAATGAATTTTCAACAATAAACGGTTCCTTTTCAACCAAATTAATGGAATTTCGAACAAAAAGATTAATTTCCTGCAAAATATATGAATTTTCAACCAAATATTTGAATTTTTAACAAACAAAAAAAAGATGGATTTTAATTGCAGCTAGAACTGTTTTCAATAACACAGTGTTTTTATTTAATAATAAATTCTATAAACAAGTGTCAGGTTGTCCGATGGGGTCTCCATTATCTCCCATTGTTTCAAATTTGGCCCTTAAATATTTCAAATTCTTCGAAATCTTTTCATGTCCCTTAAAATCTTTCAAATCTCTTTAAAATTTCTTGGAATCTTCAAAAGTACCATGACATCTTTGAAATCCTTCAAAATTCCTTCAATTTGAGGTCGATTGAAAAATCTTGGAGTTTTAAAATTCCCTTAAATGTTTCAAATTCTTTAAAATCTTTTGATATCCCTTGAAATCTTTGAAATCTCTTCACGATTCCTCGGAATTTTCGAAAATACCATAAAATCTGTGATATCCTTTAAAATCCCTTTAATTCATTAAATTCTATTGAAAAATCCTCGCAGCCTTTTAAAATGCTCTCAAATAATTAAAATTCTTTGAAATCTTTTGATATCCCTTGAAATCTTTATATCTCTTTAAAATTTCTTGGAATCTTTAAAAGTACCTTGACATCTTTGAAATCCTTCAAAATTCCTTCACATTATTGAAATCGATTGAAAAATATTGAGCTTTTGAAACACCTTCAAATATTTAAAATTCTTTGAAATCTTTTGATATTCCTTAAAATCTTTCAAATCTCTTTAAAATTTCTGGGAATCTTTAAAATTACCATGACATTTTTGAAATCCTTCAAAATTCCTTCAATTTGAGGTCGATTGAAAAATCTGGAAGTTTTAAAATTCCCTTAAATATTTCAAATTCTTTGAAATCTTTTGATATTCCATCAAATATTTTCATTCTCTTTAAGATTCCTTCGAATCTTCAAAAATACCATAAAATCTTTGAAATTCTTCAAAATCCCTTTAATTGGAAATCGATTGAAAAATCTTGGCGTTTTAAAATACCCTGAAATATTTCAAATACTTTGAAATCTTTTGATATCCCTTGAAATCATTGAAATCTATGATTCCTCGGAATCTTTGGAAATACCATTAAATCTTTGAAATTCTTTAAAATCCCTTCAATTTATTGATATCGGTTGAAAAATCTTGGAGTTTTAAAATATCTTCAAATTTTGAAAATTTTTTGAAATTTTTTGATATCCCTTAAAGTCTATTAAATTTCTTGAAATCTTTAAAAACACCATGATAAATTTTAAATCCTTTAAAATCCTTCAACTTATTAAAATCTATTGAAAAATCCTTCGTGTCTTTTAAAATACTCTCAAATATTTTAAATTCATTGAAATATTTTGATATCCCTCAAAATCTTCGAAATCCTTTAAAATACCTTCAAATTATAGAAATCTATTTTAAAATCCTTAGAGTTTCTTAAAATACGCGTTAACTACCTTAAATTCTTTGAAATCTTTTGATGTGCCCTAAAGTATTTGCATTCTCTTTAAGATTCCTTCGAATCTTTAAAAATACCATAAAATCTTTGAAACCCTAGGAAATACTTTCAAATCATTGAAATCGATTGAAAAATCTTCGAGTTTTAAAATCCCTTATTATTATATCATTAAGCCGTTTCCCTTTCGGGGTAGGCGTGAATTGCTCGGTGGTAAAGTAGTGATGTGTGTCTTTACACAAACCGATTCATTTTCAATTAAACTATGGTATTTTTGATGGAAAAATGTCGGATTTTCAATCAAAAAGATACACTTTCAAACAAAAAATAATTCTCAACAATATATATAGAAATTTTCAACCCAATAGTGGAATTATCAACTAGAAAAGATCAATTTACAATCAAAAATACAAATTTAAAAAAAAAATGGAACATTTATATTTTTTAATACAAAATGTTAATCTCAACAAAAAAAGACGAATTTTCAACAAAATGGTTAAATTTTCAATCATAAAGATGAATTTTTAAATAATATGATGAATCTTTCAAAGAGCTAATGAATTTTCAACAGAAGAGGTGAACATTCAAACATGTAGTTAAATATTTCAACCAAAATGTTTAATTTCTAACCAAAAATATTATTTTTCTACCAAACGAGACGAAGTTTCAACAAAGTACATGAATATTTGAAAACAAAAAATATATTTTCAACCAAAGATTTTTCTTTGAACCAAATAGTTTAATTTTCGATCAAAAACAATTACTTTTCAAGAAACTAGTTGCATTTTCAACAAAATAATTGATTCTTCAATAAAAGAATGTTTAACCGAACAACATTAATTCCAAAACAGAAATATAAAACCACACTTTTTATCTAAGAAAATTAGCTTTCCACAAAAATCAGCGGGATTTTATTATTCTGTTCTATTAAGAATACAGTTCGCAGGTAAGCGAAAAACGAGCAAAAGGGCGAAAGGAGAAATTTTCCTCAAAGCAAAGAGAAGAAAAGGAATTGCCTCAAGAATATATACGGCTGCTCTCTTTGTTCAAGATTGAAAAACTGGAAGAAAGATCCTAAGTTAAGGTAATTGCATTTTAATCTTGGATTTAGGTTCTTAAGTTAAATTTTAATTCATAGAATTTGAATTGAGTTTGTTTCATTAAAAATATTGTATCCATAGAAATCAACGTCAAGCTTTTTAATGAGTCTGTTCAATATAATTCTTCGAGTTAATAATTTAATTTAATTATTCAATGTGATTATTTAGCCGACGAACAGAGAGTAGTCGGGGGCTGGCCTGACAACCGCTCAGAGGACTAACCCCCTGACGATGGAGGTGGCCGATGCCACCATCAATGGCCAAACTTCGCGACCTCCTTCAGCAGGGCAGGGGTCTTCGTATTTGTGGCAGCCAACCTAGGAGCTAAAGCTTGGCTACTCAAAGCAGTGGTCGAGACAAAGCCGTGGGAACGTGCAGCGCCTAATGTGGGTGGGTTTGAGTTGCTCCAGAAGATGGTGAGGGCTACGGCGTGGTTCCCGGGTAAACCAGAAGACATGTCTGAGATACTCCAGTGGCTTTAGGAAGAGGCTACAGTGGAAGACACCAAACATGTCCTAGTTGGGCAGATTCCTGAGTCCCAGACGAGGGCTCTTGCGGCGCTCAACAACAGGCACTTCTATCACTTTGGGCAGGTCAGCTTTAGAGTTGACGGTCAGGGACAGGGTGAATATCACAAAAAAAATATATATCTTGATAAATAAAGAACTTTTCAGTAGCAAGATTTCTTCTAAATGAGATGTTTCGTTCATATTAGACTACAAGATTTTAATTACTTTTCGCATTTCAATAAAATAACTGTTTTAAAAGAAAAGAACAAATTTAATTCAAGGTTCTCGTGAAAAATTCAAGGAGATTTCCAGGTTTTCAAGGTTTTCAGGGTCGCTGGACACTAGGGTGGTAAAAAAAAATGTGTTCGAATTTTTATGAATATTTCCCATAAGAAAAAAATAAGTTTTTGTAAATTTTATTCAAAATCCTCAATATTAGTTGAATCGAGTTGGGACTCAAAATTTCTCTTCACAATTAGCCATAGATTAGGAATAAAATATTACTTTTTAAATATCACCCCATGGCTCTGTTTTTATTGGCCAACAGTTCTTAAAGAAAGCAAAACCATAAATAAAGAAATTTTTTATTTTTTGCGACCATAAGTCGTCTTTGAAATCCTTGACATCTTTGGAATCTTTGTGAAATCTTTTGGAATCTTTTTAAATGTTTGTAAAATATTTGAAATCCTTGAAATCTGAAATCACTGTGAAATTTTTATTAAAATTTCAGCAAAAACTGCAATTTTCTATAATTATTCAAAGATAATGTTATCAACAATGATAATAAATTGTTTAAACAATTGTTTGTAAAATTAATGAACGATTGCCTCTTTCTGATTCAAAATTGGACAAACGGTGGAAATTTTTTGAAACAACCGCGACTTTCTATCTCCATTCTAAGAGATAATAGCTAAAAACAATAATAAATTGTTTAAACAACTTAAGTAAACATCTAATTATCAGCATAAAGTAATGTTTTATGTATCAAAAAAATTTTGCATTAAAAAAAACCGCAAAGAACATCATAATTAGCGCCAAAAACTCGCGAAACTCATTCAAAAGAATACAAGAATTTCAAACATTTCAAAAAGGGTACAGTAGACCAGATTTAAAAGATTTTAAAACATTTCGAAGATTTGAAACGATTTCAAAAGGTTTCAAAACATTTTAGAAAATTTAAAAACATTTCAAATAATTCAATGAATAAAAAAGATTTCACAAGCAAATATTTAAGAAAATTTTTACAAATATTTCAAAAGATTTGACAAAAATTTCACACCAGATTCAAAAGATTTTTAAAACATTTCGAAGATTTGAAACGATTTCAAAATATTCCAAAACATTTCAGAAGATTTCAAATAATTTATTGATTTCAATGAATAAAAAAGATTTCACTAACAAAGATTTAAGAAAAATTTTACAAATATGTCAAAAGATTTGACAAAGATTTCAAAGATTCTACAAAAATTTCCCAAAGATTTCGAACATTTCCAAAGATTGAAGGACCGGTATTTATTAAAAACAGACTAGGTCGCAATAATAAAGGTTTATTTAAGGAAACGTATTCTTCGGGCTACATGGGAGATGTTAATCGAACGAGATCTCCGAAGCGAATTGCGCATTCAAAACCATAATTTTGAATTAAAATTATAGAAATTTTAAAGACGATAAATATATTATTGATAAGTACCATATAATGTAGTATAAAGTGAAATTCAAAAAGACTGAATAGATTTTTTCGACATTTTTAGAAATCTTTTGAAATTTTTTGAAATCTATTTCAATATTCTTTCAAAATTAATTTTTCAAAATAAAATTTTCTTTTGAGGTTCATTTTTTAAAAATAAAAAGTCATTAGAAATTTTCCCATGAATCTTGAAAAAATTGTATTGTTCTCTTATATTATTATCTTTTGAAATATTTGAAAATCTACATTTAAATAAAAGTTGAAACCTTTACAAGATATAAATGATTTTAAAATCTTTTCAAAATTCAATCCATCTTTTTTTAATTTTGTAATCTTGAAAATTTTTGCTTTAAAATCCTCTATAGTCTCTTTCGAAATTTCAAAAAATTATTTTAAATGTTACGAAATCTTTTAAATCTTCTTTTAAAATTCATTTTTCAAAATAAAAACTCATTTGATATTTTCCCAGGAATCTTTTGAAGAGAATTTTTTCATTCTCTTGAAAGTTTTCAAAATTCTTAAGAATCTTGGAAATTTTTTTTCAAAATCTTCACAAATTTACATTTTGTTTTGAATATTTAAATTTTAAATTACTATATCATCTTTTTAGAACTTTTCAACCTTCTACATATCTTTTAAAATCATTGAAATTAAATTTCTTTTAATATCTGCAAAACTGAATAAATTACTTTAAAATTTTTCAGATCATTTTTTAGCAATTTTGGAAATCTATACAAGAAAATTTTTAATCTTTGCAAATATTCTCTTAAAATTAACTTTTCAAATTAAAGAATCATCCAAAATTTTCCTTGGAATCTCAAGAAAATTTTAAAAAATATCTTTAAACAATTCAAATTCTTAAAAACTTCAAAATTTCATTTCGAAATAATCAAAAATTTATGTACATTTTGTTTAAAAATCTTTTCAAATTGTAAATTATGTTTGAAATTTTTTCAATACTTCTAAATATTTTTTAAAATGATTCGAAATTTTCTTTAAATTGTTTAACAATCTTTTAGAATTAAACAAAATTACCTTAAAATATGAAATCTTTTTGAATTTTCTTTTAAAATTAATTTTTCACAATAAAAGATCATTTGAAATTTTCCCAGGAATCTTTTTAAGAGATTCTTTTTATTCTCTTAATCAACATTCTCAAAAAGGTTCAAAATTTTATTTTGAAATATTCAAACGTCTACATTTTGTTTCAACTTATTCAAATCTTTTTAAATTTTACAATTGAAATTCCAAATTTAGAAAAATTAATATAAATATTAATTTATGAAAAAAATTTAGTCTCAAGGACTTAAAGATTCAGCCTTTATTAGAAATCTGTATTATCATCAGAGAAGGTAACAGATCGAGAACAGAAATCCACACATAACATGGAAATCTACAATATCGACCAAAGTTATATTCTCTAATACTTTAGTGCTGTCTTCGGAGACGAGTAGAAAGGAAAAATAGAGAAGAAAGAAGAGAAAATAGTAATACAAGATCCAAGGTTAAAGAGAAGGGAACAAAAAAAGGATTAAAAAAAAAAGCTTCGAAGGTAGAGATAGAGATAAAGAAAGTGAGAAGTGTAGATAAGAAAGAGGGTAGAAGAAAACCAATGAGACTGGTGAAACAGAAGAGATGGGAACATAGAAGGACATTGATGACAAAGAAGAATACGTTATATGGAAACAATAAAGATGACGAGATTTTAAGAGAAAGGGGAAGAGAAAAAGAATAGACTGGATGGGAGTAAAGTTATCAGAAGTGAAGCAGTCTATACATTCAGGAAATACCTTGAAAAATGTCGATGATAAAGATCATAAGAGAAATGATAACAAAGCAGCAGGGGTCTCATAACAGATATAATGAATAGTAAATAGAAGTTCCAAAAAATATCAGAGAAAAAAAAATGTACGAGAGAAAAGAAAGGAAGGAAGGTTAAGAAAAATTGAAGAAAGGGAAAGGAAAAAGATTTAGCGGAAATGGGTTTGGGGAAGGTAGAAGGAAGGAGGGAGACAAAGAAGGCGGTAGAATTAACGGAGGGTGTGAAGGAGAAAGAATAGAGTTTTTTAGGCTTGGATATATAAGAGACTGGACTAAAGCATATGAAGTAGGAGCGAAAGTAGGAGAGTGGAGTACGAAAATTAAAGTGGGGGAGGCAAGGGAAGGTGAAATAGGCTAGAAAAAGAATTGAAAAGGTGGGAGTAGTAAGGGAAGGCAAAAGGGGAAGCAGTGGTGGTTAGGGAGGTAATTTAGGGCTACAGGGGAGAGAAGTAGGGGAAGTAATGGGTGGAAATTCAAGGGCGAAAGGGATGTATGGGAGGTAAATTGGTAGGGAAGAAAGGTGGCAGAGGAGAGTGAATCACACTTGTAAAACAAAAAAAATGGGAACATAGGAGGAAAGTGGTGCCAAAAAGAGGGCGCTATATGGAAAATAGAAAGATAATGAGATTTCAAAAGGAGGAGAAGAAAAAAAGAATGGACTGGACTTAACAAAGCAGCAGAAGTATCAAAAGAGATGAAATGAAAAGGAAAAAAAGGTTGAAAAAGATTAAAGAAGGAGAACGTACTAGAGAAAACAGTGGATGAAAGTTTGGGGAAAAGATAAGAAAGGGAATAGAAGAAGATGTGGAGATGTGAAGCAGAAATAAGGGAGTTCTTTGCGCTCAGATATATAAGAGATTGGAGAATGATTCAGAATAAAAATATTATTGGTATCTGATAATAAAAAAGAAATATTATTTAAGTATGTATAATAGGGATGGGGAGAGAGAAGGTAGAAAAGACTAGGAAGAGTTAGATTGGGAGAAGATGTAAGGAAAGGCATATATTGGGAAACGGAGGAGAAGAAAAAGTGAAGATTCTGTGAATGAAAGAGAAAGAAAAATAAAGGGAAATTGACGGGTTCGGGGTGGTAGATTGCTTGTCAGTTGTTATATCATACCCAAGTTATCACGGGATACATGCAAATTAAAATGTTCAAACTAAGCTTTCGGAGAAATTAGGTACACTTTTTGTAAGTAGCGACCCCATTTTTTCGAATATTTTAAGGGACTTAACAAGATTTCAAGCGATGTCGGGAAAAGGCTAGCATCTACCACCTACTGCCTGCTGCCATTGAATTCGCCCACCCTGTGATTCTTAATTTAAAAAATTCAACTAAGTATATCAGAACTAAGAATTTAGATAGATGAGTCAGATATTTGATTTATCATTTCATTGATTGTAATAGTAAAACATATCGTCACAGTCCCACGAAAATTAAAAAAAAAATCTCAACTGTATCGCGAACAGTTCAAACAGGCCAAAATGCTCTAAAAACAGGAGCAATGAGGTAAATCTAAAAGAAATTAGAGAAACAAATTATTTATAATAGGATCAGTCTTAGAACTATATTAAATTCAATTTGAAACGATGTAAACTCCCAAGATCCTGAAGAGATAATTTTCAACTAAAATGGTGAATCTTCAACAAAAAAAAATATATTAAAAAAAAATAGTTCAACTTTGGACCAAAGTATTATATTTCCCACGAAAAGATAAATTTTATTTAAAAAAAAACAATATAACAATGAGTTTTCAATAGAATTTATAAATTTCCAGCCAAATAGTAGAATTCTCAGTAGAAAAGGATGAACTTCAAACTCAATTGTAAAATTTTCTACTGAAAAATATGAATTTTGAACAAAAAATTGAATATTTATATCTCAGAAAAATATAATTATCATCAAAATAGCTACATTTTTAACCAAAGATATGAATTTTCAACTTTCAACCAAAAAATTAGATTCCATCTAATGTGATGAATCTTCAATTCGAATAGTGTAACCTTCGGACACAAAGATGAATTTTCAACCAGGCAGAATAATTTTCTGCCAAAAAATATAGATTCTCTACCAAAAATTTGAATTTTTAACAAAAAATATATTAAAGCAGTTGTATTTTCAACCAAAAAATATTAAATTTTTTTCTAAAAGATATGAATTCTCAAGCCAAAAAATGCCAATCTTGACCCTGCAAGGATGAGTTGTTGACCCAATTATAGAATTTTAAATACAATAATTAGATTTTTGAACTAAGTAACCAAATTTCACATTCAATTAGGAAAACGTGAAAATGGGAAAAAGATGAGAATAAGAAAAAGACTGTGAAGCTTGCAGTGAATAAATATAAATTCCAGTGAATCATATACTAAATAATAATAATACGAATAATTAGGCTTAGGAAATACAAGATTCGTAGTTTTGAACACGATTGAAACCCGAAATATTTTCTTTTATTAAAATAAAATATTTCTTCCATTAAATTCGTTCCTAAAATCTATTTCTTAATAAATCAAAAATCACAAATATTCATAGTGAGCATTTAGCAATAATTACAAATTGAATCAGTATATTCGTACTATCTATGAGCAAAACGCTAGCGGTTGTAATTGTCGCAGCCTATCCTCCATCGTTTTTAGTCCCGCCCATGGCCACTAGACCACGGTTGCATATAGGAGCCTCGGTTCAAGGGCGACAGAGTAGAGCGATGCAAGCATGTTAGGCCCTTGACCCCATGTCAATCCAAAGGCTCTCCTGTACATCCAAAAGGTCATGGAAAACTTCCTGCATTGGGTCTCAAGGAGTTTCGCCGAGTTCAGTTTGCTGTCTAGAATTACTCTCAGATATTTAATCAAATCTGAAAACGTCAGCGTCCCTTCACAGAATAGAGAAGCGTCATTTTTCAAAACTTTGTGATTGCTCCTACAAATGACCAGGCTGGTCTTTGCCGGATTTACGGAGAGCCCTCATTTACCGCACGAGAGCTATACGATGTGCAGCGCCGTCCTTGTAAGACCCAACAACGGTTTCAGATGAGCCCATCTGACTAGGATTACAAAGTCATCAGCATAGACCAGGGTAGTACCCATCTTTATTTAGCCCAGGTAGGAGGTCGACCACTACAATGCAACACAGGTGAGGCGTAGCATGCCTTCTATCCAGCTTACTGGCTGGTCTGGCACGTCACATATCAAAGCCTATCGACAGATTACTTCTGAAGGTATATTGCTGAAGGCACCCTCTACATCCAAGAAAGTACCCACAGCATACCCCTTCCGTTTCGGCAGCAGCGGGTAGGCTATAAGCACCATATCTCAGATATATTTTGGGACCAGCTTCTACAACGTCTTCATCATAAAAGACGTTAATATTATCGGACGAAAATATTTTGAAGCAGTTCAACCCTCCTTTCCATGTTTGGGAATGGAGGCCATGCCACCATCCTTACATGCCGATGACACGCGTTTTAGAGCAATGCTTGCCCTAAATAATTTTGTCAGCCGACGGGCGACGAAATCCATGCCATGTGTAGAGGCGTTTAATAGATGCCATCTGCCACTGGTGATTTAAAGGGACAAAAAGACCCTACGGCCCATTCCACTTCTTTGCCATGCACAACTTTGGCGGCGAAATTCCAATCGGCCTTTTCCATCTCTTGGTTTCAGCCTTCTTCCTTTTGCTCGTTTCGGATTCGCTGGAAACCCGGGAAGTGAACTTTCATCAAGCGATTCAGCGTTGCTTCTTCATCTTCGGCGAACTCACCATTATCGAGCTCCTTTTTTAGAATTAATTGTGCTTGTAGGGCAATTATTCTCATATGACGTACTCAGATTTCTTCGCAGGAAATCCGCAACGTGCTCTAACTCATCAATGGTACAGCTTGTGGGGAATTTCAAAAGCTATGGAAGAAGGTTTTCTACAATTTTGCTACATTCAGTTTTCAAAAATAAATGAATTATTGTCAAACATCATTATATGTTCTATATATTTATTCATTATTTTCTTTTTGAAATGAGTCGTCAAAGATTTTAGGCCTAAAAAAATTATTTTTCATATCTGGATGCAGCAAAGTTTTAGATAATTTTTCACATCACTACTTTACCACCGAGCAATTCACGCCTACCCCTAAAGGGAAACGGCTTAATGATATAATAATAATAATAATAATAATACCTTAGATGAGCACCTAGGTTCGATGGTGCCAATATGAGACGGGAAATTCTCATTTTGAGACAATTGAAATTTCTGCTGCAACCAATTTAACGCTGAGTTTTAATTCGGTTCATCTAATATTAAATATTGTGAATAAAATGTACAAAATCGTCTTATTTCCTTTCAAAAAGTTCGCAGTACTGTCCATATTAAACTTTTGAATTGAATATGATGAATTGGATTTTTGATTCGCATGATTAAAAATATAAAAAATTACTTAAATTTTGTAATGCTTGTGAAAATTCATATTTAAATTAAATTGTTAATATTTGTATTGCCTTTCAAACTAAACTAAGAAAAATCGATTAGCGAGGCTCTTTTATGTCGACCATATAGTTTGGCGTACGTTAAAAAATACCATAAGAAGAAGATTCCTATTTTATTTCTTTTTACAGAATCAACGAATGGATCATCAACGCCAAGCACGCCCCGTAGACGAGGTAATTCAAAAATTGAAATACAATCTAGAACAAAAAAGGTAAATGCACTAGTCGGAGTGCGGGTTTTGAAAATGTTACACACCCCTACTAATTTATCATTGGCCCTCTTGGAATTATTTATAACAATTTATGTCATAAAAATTTTTCTAACAATTTATGTTATCACTACTTTACCACCGAGCAATTCACGCCTACACCGAAAGGAAAACGGCTTAATGATATAATAATAATAATGATAATGTTCCTTGATTTTCCAAAGAAAACTGTACCTGCAAATGATTGTACATATATTATTATAATTAATTTGCTGATTACTATTTGATTACTATTTAAATATGACAAACAAGTACAATTTTAGGCAAAATGAAACGTTAATACTCTTGATCTTCTCCAAAGAAAAAACCATCAGCGACAGAATTTTGATATCAACCATTAACTTTGTGGTTCGCCGAAGAATATCCCTAGCAAAAATTTCCTATCATATATTTCTTTTACAGAACCATCACTTCAATCATTACCGTCAGTGTCATGGACAGGGCTACCTATCTCGTCATCAAGTTAACACCAGTCCCGTAGCCTTCAGAGAGGTAATTTAAAAACTTTAATACCATCCAAAACCAATATTAAAGAATTTCACCAAAAAATCTAGTTTTGTCCCTATATGAAATAATTCATGGATGGATGCACAGGTGTTTCATAAACCTGTCTTGAGTGAAATTAAGGTGTATGGATGGCATATATTATTATGAATCAAAATTATCGATATTGATTGTATATCGAATCATATTTTCATGCTATTTTAAAAAGGCAAATCGGAAATCTGGAAGCTGTCTTGGAAATGCATCCTTTCTTCCTTGCCATATTTCTTAATACGGCAATATTTCGTGAGACAGCTTGGAGAGCATAGGGATCTAATGGAAGTTCAACTGAATATACCAAATGATGTAAAAGAAATAATTAGTCTGGGCGAAAATTTCGCTCTACCATATAATAAAAAAAATTTTCCTATTGCAAAGTTAATAACTAATGTTGAATATAATATGAAAAACATAACACTAGATTCGAGATATATACTAAGAAGTGATATTGTTTACTGGACTCAAAATTGGATATATAATATTAACAGTTTCACTGTCAATAATTATACTTTACGTCAAAAATTCAACAAAACAAAAGAATTTACAAAAAATAATAATGACATCATAATAACCTCAGCTGATAAAAGTATCAAAAGTGTCATATGAAATAAAACAGACTACAACAATGAAGCTCTACAATTATTAAATGATAATTCAACATACAAAATTTAAAAAAAAGATCCTACAAATAAATTTTGAAACTGAATTAACACCATTTTTAACTTGTTCCAAAAACAATAACATAATAAATGATAACACCTACAACTATCTTAATTGTACTAATGGTACAGCTCCACACTTTTATGGACTACCAAAACTTCATTTTTAGTTATATAATCTGTCAAAAGTTTGATCAAAATTTTTACAAAAAATTTTTGGACATACTAATAACCACATAAAAGATAGTTGGGATTTTAAAAATGAAATAGACAACAATTTTATTCCAAATGACAATAGAAAACAAAAAAATTGTAACAAATCGGTTCCTCAAATCAATTTGGTCAGGTCGTTTTTTGAACTAGGATTCATGTGATGCTATTTATCATAAAATCGGTGTAATATATGGATTATTAGACAGAGCTATCAAATTAGCTGATACCATAAGGAAAACCTTAATTTAGTACGAAATAATCTTTTAAAAAATGGCTACCCACTAGAATTGTTAAAAATTAAAATCGCTGAACGTTGTGAGAAAATCAAAAAGATCAATCAAAATATACAGTTTAATGACAGTTTAAACTTAAACTCAGAAAAGAAAAAATTAATAGTTTGAAATTATTTCAAAATTTCTCAATATCTTTTTTAATAAGTAGAATTTTTCCTACATTTTTTTCTCAAAATTTTGCAAAATGAAAAAATTGCCTTAGAATCTTTCAGAAACTTTTCTGAAAATTTTGGAAATCTTTTGAAATATTTCAAAATGTTTTTCAATTTCATCTTAAAATAAATTTTTCAAAATAAGATTTATTTCAGTATTCCCTAGAATCTTCAACAGAACACTTTTTTATTCCCTTGAAACCTTTCAAAACTCTTGAAAAGCTTTTTTTTCGAAATATTCATACATTTTTTTTTACATTTCTTGAAATCGTTTCTATTTTCAAATTATTCTTGAAATTTTTTCAAAATTTTTAAATATCTTTTAAACTGATTCGAATTTTTCATTAAATTAATAAAAAAAATTGCCTAAAGTTCTTCCAGATTCTTTACGCCAATTTTGGAAATCTTTTGAAATGCTTTGAAATCTTGTTCAATTTTATCTTAAAATTAATTTATCAAAATAAAAAATAGGTTGGTCTTTTCAGGATTTACCGAGAGCCCTGAGCTATCGCACCAGAGCTCTACAATGCGCAGCGCCGACCTCATGAGATCCATCAGCGTCTCAAGATGAGCCCCCCTGACTAGGATAACAAAGTCATCCGCATATATAAAGATATATAAAGATATATAAAGATAGATATAAAACCCGTTTTTATTTAGCCTTCGAAGGAGGCCGTTCACAACAATGCACCACAGGAGGGGCGAAAGGACACCCCCCTGTGGGCATCCCCGTGGAGCTATTCCTCTAACAAGGTCCATACCACAGAATACGCCTCTTGTTCCAGCTGCTGCTCCAATTTTTCCACAACAGCATGAAGCGCAGTTTTTACTGAGCAGCCTGCCTGAAAAGCATGCTGCCTTCTATGGAGCGGGGAGGCCAAGAGCACCTCATCCCGAATATCTCTATAGACTAGCCTTTCCAACGTCTTCCAGATAAAATACGTTAGACTAATTGTTAGAAAATCTTTTTCAGAAGTGTAACCCTCCCTCCCAGGTTTGGGTATAAAGGCCACTCTGCCATCCTTCGATGCCGATAGCACGTGTTTAAGGGCTATACTTGCCCTAAATAATGTTGTCAGAGATAGGGCGACCAACTCCATGCCTTTTTGCAAAAGCGCTGGATAAATGCCACCCGGCCCTAGTGATTTAAAAGGACAGAAGGACCCCACCGCCCATTCCACCTTCTTATAATCAGCGACCTCAAAGGCGAAATTCCAGTCGGCTCTCATCACCTCTCGGCCCCAGCCTTCCTCCTCTTGGTCGGTTTGGATTCGTTGAAAACCAGAAAAGTGAACTTTCATCAGGTGATTCAGCGTGGCTCCTTCGTCTTCAGCAAACTCACCATTATCGAGCCTTATGAGCCCGAGGCGAGCTTCCGGATTTTTCGCCAGGATCTTGTGAAGCTTCACTATTTCCGAAATGTTTTTCGATTTCTCGCAGAAGCCACTCCAATCTTCCCGCTTATACTTTCTTATATTTTGGTTGTATTCAGACTGCGCCTTCTTATAGATGTCCCAGTCCAAAGGCAATTTAGTTCTATTTGCCCTGTTGCACGACATTCTTGTCTTGTTACGGAGTATCTCTAGGTGGGTATTTCACTATTCTGCTTCCTTCCTACACTTGATTGTGCTTGTAGGGCAATTGTTTTTATATGGTGTAGTCAGAGCCCTTCGCAGAAAATCCGCGGCGTGCTCCAACTCATCAATGGTACCATAGATTGTGCGAAATTCCGCGAACCTCCCTTTGAGTTCCTCTTTATACGAGTCCCAAAGTGTATTTCTAGGGTTTCTGATCTTATCGAAACACGATATATTTGTGGTCTGAGAGAGACTCCTCATTGGAGACTCTCCAGTCCACTACCCTGCTCCTCAGTGCATGAAAACATAAAGTCAAATCAAGAACCTCACTTCTGTTTTTAGTCTGGAATGTGGGAGTATCACCCCGATTCAGAATCTCCAGCTCTGGCGGGATATTTAAATTTGAACTAGCACATTTAGCAGTATTGTTCAAACTTGATTTGAGGATTTTTTTAATTCCCTAGGCTTCCATAGTTGAATCTGAATCAAGAAGAATTAAAGAAGAATTAAAATTTTGATTGATTTTATATAAAATTTCTTTAAAAATCTAAATTGAGAGGAATTAAAGAATTAAAATTCGAATTTATTCTGTATTAAATTTCCTAAACTTTAATTAGGTAGGTCGCCCATGACGCATTGAAACTTGCAAGCCGCGCGCGATTTCTAGATTTTAATTGGGACATTTAAGAGTATTTTCCGAAATTGATTGTAGACTTTTTTTTATTCCCCAAAACTGTCGAAGTTAAATCTGAGTTGAGAAAAAATGAAGAATTAAAATGTTAATTTATTCTGTATTACATTTCTTAAACTCAAATTAGGTAGGTCGCCCATGGTGTAAACAAACTTGCGAGCCGCGTACTTTTTAAATTTGAATTGCGACATTTAAGAGTATTTTCCAAAATTGATTTCAGGGTTTTCTTTCAATTTCCCAGACTTTCGTTGTTCAATCTGAATTAGGAAGAAATAAAGAATTTAAATGTTAATTCATTCTGTATTACATGTCCTAAACTGTCATTAGGTAGGTCGCTCATGGTGCACTCAAACTTGCGAGCCGCGCGGGATTTTTAAATTTGAACTAGGACATTTAACAGTATTGTCCAAGCTTGGTGTTACAATTTTTTCAATTCCCTAGTCTTTCGTAGTTGAATCTGAATCAAGAAGAATTAGAGAAGAATTAAAATTTTGATTGATATTGTATTAAATTTTCTAACCTTTAATTTGGTAGGTCGCCCATGGTGCGCTTAAACTTGCGATCCGCGCGCAATTTCGAAATTCGAATTGCGACATTGAGGAGTATTTTCCAAAATTAGTTTCAGGTTTTTCTTTCAATTTCCCAGAATTTCGTAGTTAAATCTGAATTGAGAAGAAATAAAGAATTGAAATGTTAATTGATTCTGTATTACATTTCCTTAACTTTAATCAGGTAGGTCGCCCATGGTGCACTCGAACTTGCGAGCCGCGCGCGATTTTTAAATTTGAATTGGGACATTTAACAGTATTGCCCAAACTTGATTTTGGAATTTTGTTGATTCCCCAGTTTCTCGTAGTTGAATCTGAATTGAGAAGAATCAAAACTTTGATTAATATTGTATTGAATTTTCTAAACTCTAATTTGGTAGGTCGCCCATGGTACACTTAAACTTGCGAGCCGCGCGCAATTTTGAAATTTGAATTGCGACATTTAAGAGCATTTTCCAAAATTGATTTTAGGTTTTTCTTTCAATTTCCCAAACTTTCGTAGTGAAATCTGAATTGAGAAGAAATAAAGAATTAAAATGTTAATTGATTCTATATTACATTTCCTGAACTTTAATTAGGTAGGTCGCTCATGGTGCACTGGAACTTGCGAACGTCGCGGGATATTTAAATTTGAACTAGCACATGCTTCCTTAATCTTCAATCCCGAAATAAAAAGAAAAATGTGTTGAACCTTACTCCAGAGGTGAGAGATTTACTAAATATTTCGCTTCGTTTCATTTTACGTAGATCATTTTTTAAATACTTGTTCTTTTTTTTTTAATTCTGACTCCAGATTAGTAATCAGCGCCTTCGAAAACCCGTCGATACCACGTTTCAAGTAGATCCAATAATTTTTTGAAATATTCGTCCACCATATTGGATCCGCCATTTTGTTTTTTGAAATTCCGACTTCAGTTTTGGAGTGAGAGCCCTCGAAAACCTGTAGATAACACGTTTCAAGAAGATCCAATAATTTTTTGTAATACGCGTTCGCTATTTTGGATCCGCCATTTCGTTTTTTGAAATTCTGAGATCAGATTCGGAGTCAGGACCCTCGAAAACCATATATAAGTGACCTTGCAATTCATTATTGTACATTTTTATGGGTTTTCCGACTTTTGGGCACGGAAACGGGTCGCCTGGCCCACTGTGCAATTGAGCAATTCACGCCTACCCCGAAAGAGAAGCAGCGTAATGGTATAATAATAGTAATAATAATATTAGCATTCCATACGTTGAAGGACTATCTGAACGAATCGCGAGACTCCTCAGGCAATACAGCATTACTACGGCATTTAAAAACAAAAGAGACCTTATATTAGTTGTTAGACCGACCAAAGATGAATTAAATAAATCGCATTATAGCAATATTGTTTATGACATTTGTTGCGAAGAACCAAATTTTAATGCGGTTTATATCGGACAAACTGAACGTCCGTTGGGATTCAGGGTTAAAGACCATAGAAGTGACGTATATAAGCTCCCTGAAAATAGACAATGCTTACGAGACATAGTGCTGAAAGAGATCATTTTTTCGATTTTGAAAACGCGACATAGCAAAACTTTCAAAAACATATTTGCCTGTTGGAAAGAGGAAAAAAGTCTGAAAATACGTGTGGGCTACAGTAGCCCTGCGATGGAATCGATGGTGGAGTGACCCAGAGCCCGGAACCCATTTTGTAATTCAGTTTTACTACCGCAGCCCTTTGAAAATTAAAGTGTCTTTCTTTCTTTTTTCTAAAGTCGTTAAATTGTAGCACCTCTGAGAATGTTCTTTCAATTTTCTCCGTAATTGTAAACAGAGCGGATGTCTAATTTTTCGTCGAAAAACTATCTTTTTATACTATTCGGAAACTTGTTTTTTAATTGACGATTAATTGCCTTTGTTTCGGAATTATTAACTTCCTTTTAAACTATAAAAGTTTGTGCTCCTGTTCAACGTGCTTGCGATGTTTGTGAGTATCGTGTTTGTGGGATTACGGAGTGTTATACTTCACCCGCAATCACCTCAGCTTCTACAACGAAACGGAGAGACCAGGCAGAGAGGGAGCTGATAGAGAGACGGTCGGAGAAACAGAGAGGGAGGCGGAGAGAGAGTGAGGAGCTACATGACGTAGAAACACTAAGTTCATGCATGATTGAAAGTTGAACTTCAAAATTAATTTTGTTCGGGTTGAAAATTTATTATTTCAGTTTAACATTTATCCGTTTGGTTGACAGTTGGAATTCTTTCTTGAAATTGGTTTTGCTTATTTAAGATGAATTATGTAACTGATAGTTGAACTAATTGCTCAAAAATAACACTGTTTGATTGTTTTTGGTGCAAATTTTAAAGTTTTCTAGAAAATTAGTCTTTTTAAGTTGAAAAATCAGTTATTTAATAGAAAATCCAATTGTTCGGTAGAAACTATTTTTGAAATCAAAACTTAACTATTCCATTTTAAGTTAAAAATTTATCTTTTTTAGTTTGGAAATTTAAGTATTTGGTAGAATGAAATTTGTTGAAAATTCATCTTTTCGGCATGAAAATTCAATAATTTGGTCAAAAATTAAACTATTTGGTTCATATTTTTGGTGGACAGTTCAACTGTTTTAATGAAAATTCAACTTTCTTGTAGAAAATCCAAGCACTTGATTAAAATTTACACTACATTTTTTTTAATTCATTTTATTAGCTGAATATTTAACTAGTTTGTTGAAAATTCGTTCTTTTTGGTTGGAAATTTATTTTTTCACTGAAAATTTAACTATTGTATTATTGGTTGAAATTTTATTGTTTTTAGTTCAGTGTTGAACAACTTGGTTGATGCAGTTCATGTAATTTGTCAAAAATAAGTCTTTTTCCTCAAAAAGTTCATCTTTCTGGTTAAGGATGTAACTATTACATTTTTTGTTGAAAAATTATCTTTTTAGGTTTGAAATTTCACTCATTAATTGAAATTTGAACAACTCTCTGAAAAATTCAGTTTTTTGCTTTAAGATTCATAATATAAGTTGAAACCTCTTCACATTGGTTGAAGGTTGAACTACTTTGTTAAATTTTTTTTTTCTGCTTGAGATAAATTTTTATAACTGAAAATTTAACTATTTGATTAAAAACTAAACGGCTTGAAGATTAACTTTTTTCTAAAAATGTAAATGTTTTGTAGAAAATTAGTATTTTGGGTTAAAAATTCCACAATTTGGTACAAAAATGCAGCTTTCATAAAAAATTCAATTGTTTTGTAGAAAATTAGTGTTTGAGAACTAAAAATTCATTTTTAAAGTGAAAATTCAGCTATTCCATCTTGAGTTAAAACTTAATCTTCTTTAGTTCCAAAATTCAACTATTATAGGATGAATATAGAACTATTCGGTGTAGTTAGTTAGTTAGTTGTAATGTGGGCGGGGGGCCAAGTTTTTTTAGAATTTTTATGGGGACCCCTCCTAAATTTGGTCAAATCCACCCAAAAATAAATCCATTTTTTTTTGTTTCGAGAAAAAATTATATTTAGGGGTGCCGCAAGCCACATGAAGTTTAACATGCATTTCCCATTAGAAAAAAAGACGTTTTTGAAAATCTTATTCAGAATCCTCAATATTATCTCAATCGAGTTAAAACTCAACATTTCTCTTCACAATTAGCCATAGAATAGAATTTTTTGTATCAGCAATGCAAAGTTAAATTACTTATGCATTACTTTGTGAATTAATTAATTTATTGATTTTATTATACGATTATGGATTTGGAGTTGGAAATTTAAAAAGCTGAATCAAAATTTGAAAAGATATAGAATTGCTCGACTTCTATGTAAGTCAATACGAGGTAGTTTTTTGAGTCACAAGAGACGAATTGGGTCAAAAACTCAAGAAAGTGACTTACATTTTGGAAATTCTATTAAACTGTTAGATTTTCATTGAAGTCATAATAAAGGGGTTTTTCCAAATTTAAGATTACAAATTTGGGGTTCATATTAAAAAAATTTTAAATTTGACCCAAATGTTGAAGATTTGATTAAATGGGTATATTTCATGAAAGCCAGTTCAAGGGGTTTTTTGAGTCACTGAAAATAAATTTTGAGTCAAAATTTGAAAATACAAAAAGTTGACTCAAACTTCCAAGATTTTGTTAACACGATAGATTTTTATGATAGTCGGTACTAGAGTGTTTTTCCAGTCACACAAGATGAATTGGCGCAAAAATTAAACAATTGAACAAGCGACTTAAATTTTGGGAATTCTATTTGATCATATTTGTAAACTTTCTTCAAATTTAGTATGAGAGTGGTTTTTCGAGTCACAGAACACAGCATTGGGGACAAACTTTTAAAACTTTTAAACTTATCTCAATTTTTAAAAATTATATAAAATCAAAATGTTTTTATGAAAGGCAGTTCCAGAGGGGTTTTCGTACCAAAGAATAAAAATTTGGGCTCAAAATTCCCAAAGTTGACTCAAATTTGTTAAATTTGAATGAAGTGGTATATTTTCATGAAAGTCCGTTTGAAGAGGCGAGGCGGGCCCCTCGGTTTCGTATCCGATAGCCCTGATAAGTTTTGGGGCCCATATACATGTTTGGCTTTATATGAGTTTTTGGCCACATGTCAATTTTGGGTTCTATATCAATTTTGGACCTTGTATCAGCTGAGGTGATGATAGACAGTCCCCCACCACCAGTACACTATTATCCTTCTAGTCTTTTGTTGAATAACATATAAGACAAACAATCATTTATGCGCTGCCAAATGCTAACTCAAACGAGTTTGGACTGCTAGCCGCATCGACACCCTGAGAAGTATTTAAGAAAAATAATTTCGCCAGCATAGTATCACGTATGTCATGGATATATGTTGTTCCAATTAAGAAAAAGACTAGAGGGTAAACAGTGCGCTGGTAGTTAGAGATTGCCTATCATCACCGCGTGGCGTCCACAAGGGCCAGACCATACGTACGATCTCATCATGAAGCAGATATAAAGGCAAATCGTGAATTTCCTGTATTTTTAAATAAATTTTTGTATTGAACATTCATAAATCATTTTTCCTTGTCGTTTTGCAGAAACATCAGAAAGGTCCTCTTATAATTCTTTGAAAGAAAAGTATGAAGCACGCGCTCACCAAAAATACATAGAAAGAATCAAACGAGCTGATAGGGGTCATAAAATTTACGAGGCAATCTACTCTAGTTTTTCTGTGGATAAACGTGCCTGATTGTTATCGTAGAAGGGTCTACGGATCTACGATTGACCATAACATATATCTTAAACTTCTCAAAATTCACATTTAAAATTATGAGTTGTAAGAAAATCTAGGAAATGAATTCTTTGTATATTATTTTCTTCATCTTCTTTAATTTCATCATTAATTCACTTTTTACCGAACGTGAGTGAGTCGTCCGTAACTATGTTATCCTGAATATTTTACTTTCTTGAAAAAATTTGATAAAACACAAGTTTGAAGTGTTTCAAAACTAATTTTAGATTGATTCAACCATTATTATTTGTTTACAAAACCTTTGTCAAATTCTGATATTCCTCGTCGCAGATCATTATCTTTTGCTCCTGGCAGACAGCATTCTCCTCAGTGATGGGTACGTGACTTTTTGAAAGGAAATAGTTACCGTTACCGTTACATCACAAAAAAAGTAACTAGTTACCGTGAACGTTACCATTTCAAAATGTAACTATTAATTAGTTACGTTTTTCGTTACTTTTATATTTCAGGAATATTAGAAATATTAGAAATATGTAGTAGGGAAAAAAATATACAAAGCTTATTTTTATCTATATTCTTCATTTATTTTTAACATTACTAATTGCTCAAAAGTTTCGTCGTTCAATCTTCCTCTTCTCGAGTTCAATATGATTCCTACTGTACTGAACAATCTTTCGCACGATGCGCTGCTTGGCATAGTGGTATTGAACTTGATAAACAATTTTTTTAGCGTTAGAAAACTGTTCGGCATTGAAACTTTTTCATCACATGATTCAATGAATACTCGTAGCTCTTCAGAGCTTAATTTCGAGTTCTTTTTTTTCTTCAGTTTAAACATGAAGAGATTGTTCGTTTTATCATTGTTGGGTACATTTTCAGTTTGAAGGATTTGCTCTCCTTCAACAAGATCAACGGTTCGGACATCACTCAGTAACAGTTTGATTGTTCTTTCTGCGTCAATCCTTTGCGATTCACTTAGCCATTCAAATTTAAAAGCCGGATGTAAACAGCTTGCTGCTAGTAAATCTTTGTTATCAAACAGTATCTGAAATCTCAGAATTATATATTTTATTTGAGAAAATGTATAATAATATGCAATACAAATTCAAACATAAACTTTATATGCGGTTAATCTATTCATTCAAGATTTGAAAAACTACACTGGTTCACTGATTTTCAGAGCTCGGATTTCAATCAATTTGATGCATTTAAGGAAACGAATAAAAATAAATGAAGTATTATTATTATTATCATTATATCATCAAGCCGTTTTCCTGTCAGGGTAGGCGTGAATTGCTCGGTTGGCAAGTAGTGATGTGTGGATGGGTATATAGGTGAAGGGTAGATAGGTATATAGGTCTTTGTTTCAGGCTTCATTCACTCTACTCACATTCTTTTTATAAACTATTTGTCGCCAAACTTTTCTGTCCTATTCAGTTATTCGAGTTAAAGAGTCATAATTTTAGTTGAAAATGCAGCTTTCTTGGTTTAAATTCATCTATTCTAGTTGAAGATTCATTATTTTATTTGAAAATTCATCACTTTGGTCGAAAATTTGATTTTTTGGTGGAAAATTAATATTTTTTTTAACGTAAAGTTTGACTTTTATTTTTTGTTAAAAACTGAGCTTTTTTAGTTAAAAATTCAACTATTTGGTTGAAAATTGATTTTTTAAAGTTTAAAATTCATTTATTTGGTTGAGTATTATTTAATTACTTATTTAATCGATGGTGCTAATATATTTAAGAATATTTTGTAATATAATTTGCCAAAGCTTACTCAATTAAACATATTAATTGAATCCCTAGAAAATAAAAAAAATATTGATAATAAACTCGTTAACTGTACATATTCCGAGTTGAATGTTTAAAAAAACGAAATACTTGAGTGGCTCCGTACTATGAAAAATGATACCTGGAAAAAACCTGGAATTGTCAGGGAATTTTTTCCCAGGTTTTGAGTAGACACCCTGCAACAGTTTTCTAAAATATTCGAGTTTTTATAGCCTGTTAACCTTTAAGTCAGAACCTAAATTAAAAAGTTTACGTTTATTTGCAGGAATTCCGAAAAAAGTTTGAAACTCCTATCTTACGTGGACAAGATGCAATGGCAACAGAGAACGAACGTAAAATAGCGCAGGAAAGATTAACGGAATTAGTGACAATTGTTAACAAGTGCCTTATCAGACGTACTAGTGCTTTACTTTCAAAGTATCTGCCTCTGAAACACGAACTGGTCGTTTGTATAAAGATGAGCGAGCTGCAAAAGGAGTTATACAAAAACTTCATTAAGAGCGACAGTATTAAGAAGTCGATGCAAGGTAAGTTTGTCTTTCAATTTTACTTTCAGCCTCCAGAATTCCTGCGTGACCTGGAGGATCTGAAAAACATGGAAAAGTCCTGGAACTTTGTAAAAGTGACTTGAATTTTTTTAGTCGCACCTATTTCAAAGTCTTAACTTTTTTTTTTTAGTACTTTACGGCGAATTTTTAATTTACAAATTCATACGAATTGATTTTTTTACTAACAAGGTGTCTACCCTACCTGGAACTGTTAGGGATTTTATTTTTCGGGAATTTTATTGTTCGGAAATTTTATTATTCGGGAATTTTCCAATCCCGGAATTTTGTTGTTCAGAAATTTTATTATTCTGGAATTTTATAATTCAGGAATTTCGTCATTCTGGAATTTTATTATTCGGAAATTTTATTATTCGGGAATTTTCCAATTCGTTAATATTATATACGATTCGAAATTGATATTATTCGGGAATTTTCCATTTCGGAAATTTTATTATTCCGGAATTTCATAATTCAGTAATTTCATTATTCGGAAATTTTATTATTCGGCAATTTTCCAATTCGTTAATATTATATACGATTCGAAATTGATATTATTCGGGAATTTTCCATTTCGGAAATTTTATTATTTTTTTAAATATCTGTGCAGAAACTAATTCTACAACATTCAAATAACAACCATTTGAAAGTTTGGATAGCGTTCAATCCGCCCATGTTAATGTTATATTATTGGACGATTAAAAAATTTTTAGTTTTATGGTCCAAGTTTTTTTCAGAAAACTCATTATTTTGAAATCTTGGGTTCAAATCGATCGGCAAATCTTGTATAATGTTTCTAAAAAATTATTAAGTTATGAAAATTATGGACATAGCATACTCTTTAAATCTGGAACATGAACACGAATAAATGATATGTGATTGCTGAGTAATTATAAACAATTTTTACCTGTGGAATGAAAATTTCTGCTAAACTTAAAGTACGAGATTCTTCGCGTGCATTAATTTGTTATCATAATAATTATTCTTTGAAAAAAAATTTTATCTTCGGAAATAAAGGTGAAAAATAATTTTTTTCCTAATGTCGACCTATAGAATACAACATTTTTATTGATTGACATTAAAAGAGTTAAAAATTGTTGAAGTCGGTGATTTTCGTAAAAAATCCAAAAATTCATCACTTTCGGCAAATATCTGCTTTAATAGCAAAATTGTTTTCCCATAAATTGCCATCCAATAGGACTAAACTTTGCCGAAGTTTGAGTCCGATCGAAGAACTTAAGAAATAATGCCTCATATATAATACTTTACTTATTTTGAAACTCTAACCATTATATTTCAATTATAATTATATTATTGAGAGTTATTTGCTCTTTATCAACAGGCTGTGTGCAGGAATTACTTGAGCGTAGAATAAATATTTTTGGTGAGCCCAAAGGAGCTGAAAAAGGGTGGCAGGTTCACCGAAATTCGATGCGCATAGTACAAATATTTTCTTTGAGCGTAGACACTTCGTTATTATCAACCAGGAAATAATTTTTATAAATTATCTAACTTTATTTTAGCAAAAATGTTGTTAATACACAAAATTAATAGGCAAATTCTTGTAATATCAAATGGAGTTCCCTGCTTTGAGATCTGACGTTGCATCTGATAAATGACAAATATCGGACTTTTATAGCTTCATAGAAATTTCCATTTCACGAATAAATATTTTGTATTATTACCCAGAACACAACGTAATATTTATTTATGTTCTTGGTTCTGATTCAAAGGTTAAGAGTTTCTCATTCATTTTTCAATTTAAAACATTTTTAGGAACAATTTCATAGATTTGACAATGACCTGAGTCGAAAATGGTCACGAAAAGTTTGGCCGGTCATACTAGGTGATTCATATTATAATGGTGGAATGACGATTTCTCATTTCAAATGCCACAGTGCAGTCATAGTATGAAGTTAGGACGTGGATAAGGGATACAGAAATGTGTTGCATATGCCCGCATTCAGAAAAAGGAATGCAAGGATCCCACCACCCCCAAATTTGGTATAGGGGGGATTCTTCCCGTCTACTATGAAAAACAATTCTGCAATGCATTTTTAGACTTATGTAATCTTGTGTAATACTATAAAATGTAGATTACCTAAAAATCAAATTTCAAATAATTAAATATTTTATTAATCAAATAATTGTAAATAATTTTATTTCAAATTAAGTTTACGATTTCTGTCACGATCATCTTTTTTCAATTTATATAATCGAATCATTTAAATTTTCAAAACGTCAAAACCATCTGGATCCATTGCTTTCATTTAGTTTCATGTAAATTAGAATTTGCGCGCCGAACTCTAATATCGATTGTCGGTCTCTCCGATTCAATCTTTGGTAATGCGACAACTTCGCTATAATAAAACAACTGAATTTCGTGGTTGAAAATTGCAAGCGTAATTCTGATTCGCTTTGAAAGAAGTTTATTTCAGTGCGATAGTACAATGTGATTCTTTTGACAATTTGAAGTGCAAAATAAATTCTCTTGGAGAAAAATTAAGTTCCTCCATGGATTTCACCTGATTTTAAAGTTTTTATAAAACATAACCTCAATTACGTTTCACATGTTAGCATAGGTCCCCACTAATTCCAAAGATTGGGATGGCAACTGAAAGATGAGGCTGACGACGAATAGGCCGGTTCAGGAATAAGATTTTTCTTAAAATGTACAGCTACTTGAAATGTTTCTTTTAAATACAAATTTTTTTATCATAATGTGGCTGAGAATAGAAAAAAAAAAGCCAAGTTGAAGCCAAGTCGGTCGGTAAGCTAGGCTCTGGCCGGGTTAGGAGTTTCATTTGTGGTTTGGTCTTGTCTAAATCCCCAATTTGGGGCCAAGTTTGTCCTATTTTGGGCCAAGTTAGAGCCATGACAAAATTTCCACACGGGATGATAATAGATTTTGCACATCTTCAAAATGTCAAATTTCCACATTGTTTGTCGGGGAGATTTTTTTGGTTCTATGATTCCTTTACATCAGATCGGTTTTCATAATTTTAACCTTTCCGCCCACTTTATTTTCCCCTTCCTCTTTTCCTTCTCCTATTCCTTACCATTCCCCTTCCTTTTAAGTGTCTTTGAATTAATAGTAAAAAATATATTATTTTGAAAAATGAAGTCGCAAATAATCAAAATATTATTAAAGACTAATTTTAATTTCATATACAATAATACCCGAAATGCAATTTTTTTCAGGTGCTCAAGTATTGTGATCACCTTCACGGAAAATGGTACTTTTCCGAAATACGTGCAATCTTCACCCGATGTTATCTCTTGCAGAACGTTGCTATCGAGATTTTCCTCTCCAGCAGATGTAAGTTGCCATTAATTTAACTATGCAAAGTTTTTGCCGGAATCTTTTTTCTTTTCTTTCTCTTTTTCTGTTTATTTTCTTCTTCTTCTCTTTTTCTTTTTCTTCTCTTTTTCTTCACTTTCTTTTCTTTTCTTTCCTTTTGCTTTTCTTTTTCTTTTCTTTTTCTTTTCTTTTTATTTTCTTTTTCTTTTCTTTTTCTTTTTCTTTTTCTTTTCTTTTTCTTTTTTTTTTTTTTTTTTTTTTTTTTTTTTTTTTTTTTTTTATGACTACCCCGCCCTAGGGCCTAGATATAAACTTTAAAATTCTCAAGACCTCTTCAATGTTTCTATTGTATAACACCAGTATTTTCTGAAGAGATTAAAAATTCCACAATACCCAAAGTAGATCTTTTGTGATTTTAGATCTCTTTAGATATCTACTTGATACTCTTATTTAGAGAAGACCGTAAATAATGACCGTATGTCACGTGGTTTTTCCTCACATTATGCATAATAACAGATTGTAAATTTATTAGTTTGGAGACATCACTGCCATGTTTCCAATAAGAAACTGCGTTAAATCAAATGAATACATGCTAATTACCAGGAAGACTAAAGGTAGTTGTTCCAAAAATCACTTATCCGAAAAAATAGTTTTTCTATTATTTTGAGAATCAAAATAATACTACTGAGGAACGCATTTTCAGTACTTATTTTAACAGTGATTTTCGCAGTTTATTTTTTTGTTGTTATGACTTCAGGGTACGTTATGTTTCAGTAAGTAACTTTTAATTTTTTTCCATAATTGTTAAATGATTTTCTGAAAATAATAAACAATATAATTGTTTAAAAAATTACTTTTGAAAAACTGAAAAAACACCTGGAGATATTTCCGAGATGAATCTAGGGATATCTTTACTTTTTCAATAGGCCTTTTACTTTTATATATAATAAAGGTACAAGCCTGAAAGCCATATGCTGTATGGTATAACATCAATGAGTGAACGTGGAGAGGATAAAAACAATTGATAAGAATAGGTTGTGGAAGCTCGCATACTGATTTAAACTTCTATTAGTATATGTTTTGCTTATATTTTTGTCCATGTCCTATGTCCTTGAAAATTTGTTCCGACTAATACTTTTATTTATAATGAAGGCGATCCAGTATACCGGCCATTTTGTTTGCGGGATTATTGTTCAACTCTTTTCCCGTAAACCTACTGTTTAAATTCCTTTCTTTCTTTTTATAAATTCCCAATCAAGAATTAAGAAGAGTCTTCGAAGAGGAAGGCGAATGCCCAGCGAAATATCAAGATAAGTCTATATTATTATTGTTAATAATAATTATAAATTTTTGAAATCCAACTATCTTCTGTGTCGGACGGGGGGGGGGGGGATTATACTCTTTCTATGCCAGAAATTAAACTACGTTGAAACACGTTGTCCATTCAATTTGGCTGAAAATTCAAAAATTGAGTCTGGAAAATCTGACTTTTATTTCAGAATGCGTTTTGCCCATTGTTTACTAAAATAATTCTCCTAAGAAGTCGACTATTACACTTATATTTCAAGAATTATGCTTCGAATAGAATATCTATATGTATATATGTATATATGTATGTATATTGCGTATATATGCATGTGTACAGATATGTATGTATGCACGTGTGTATATTGTATATATTTTCGTTTTCTATTACTTTCGAATAGAACTGAAGGGCCTATGACGAAGCCACCGAACGCGTCCTCGGGTTGCGGATAGAGGGTCCCTGTACCAGGTCGGACACATTGCCTCGCTTGACCTCCCTTAAGCGCTCTTCTTTTTTTAGTGAATGTTTATTCGGTAGTCGAGCCAGTGTGTATGTTTATCGTGTAGGTTTTATCTTTTTTTTTCTCAAAGGTTTTTCGCGTAGATTTCCGGTTTTTGACCTCCCGTTTCCAAAATGGCGACATTTCGGGTTTTCCATGCCATCGACCACGTGGTCGCTCTATAGTCACTTCCTCACGAACGATTATTCTGTTAGAGCGTTTGATTCTTAACTTGTTAGCAATAAAATATCGAACTGTTGTCACATTTAATTCCAATGGCCGTTGTGATTTTAAGAACCACCCCTGGGATATCTATCCGCATTCTATCCTTACTTTCTCCACTTCAGGTTTATTTCAGATTTAGATTCGAGGTTTCTTTTCTTAGAGTTTTAAATGAAAAATTGCCGGACTGCAATATCGATTTATTTTAATTGATCTTCATTCGCTAAGGGGCCTGGCGGCCCCCAGTACCGCATACATAACGCTATACGTATACACATGCTCGTGACCTGCGATTTCAAGCCAAAATTTTCAATTATACGTCTTTGTAGTAATACAATGTGTGTTACTAGTGTAGTGTGAGTTAAAGCTCAAACAAACTTTAACTCGGATATTAATCATTTAAACTCTCAATAATTTACAGAAATAAAATAGAAGCTTTCAACACTTCTCAATTTAAAATTTTTAATTAAGTGCAATTGAACTACAAAACTTAAACTTTTACAATTGTATAAATTAAACAGTTAAAAGATTTCTGGGTAAAATAGTATAAATCCACGCTATTGTTTTAAATTCTCTAAATTGAAACTAATCCTCCATTTTAAGTCACAGTGGTAAAAATTTTGAAAAATGAAACATGTCTCTCTTCCAAATCAATAAAAACGTTCCAAACAAAATTTGTGCCTCTTCCTATTCAGAAAAATTTAAAAACACAAATTTCCTCCCTTCCAGTTTCTACTCAATAATTTTATTTAAAATTATCCTCTTCCAATTAGAAAAAAAATCGGCAATGAAAAATTCTTTTCTTAAACACAATAAAAATCTTGAAAAGAAAAAAATTACCTCTTCCAATTGAACAAAAATTGTATCCCTTCCAACTCGATAAAAACCTTAAAAATATAAAATGTACTGTCAAATTAACAAAAATTAAAAACAATAAAAATTGTGCTGTTGAAAACTTGAATGTTTCACTCTGAAATTTCGACCATTGGAGGCTTTCTATTTCAAACATTTCAGTTTCAAAGTTTTTAGTTTTGAATGTTTCATTTATAATTGCTCATTTTGAAAATTTTTTAATTGATTGTTAACGCTTCGGTATTGAAAAAGTTGAATTTTCAACGTTAAAATCTGTAAATAGTATAATTTTGAACAGATTTAGAACCGTTTTTTAAAATAATTATTGTGCAATATTTAACACTCGAACTACAGTTCAGTTTTCAAAATCGATAATTAATTTATATTTGACAGCATATTGTTGACAGAATACGAGTACTATCTAACGCTAGGAGAAGTCTAGAGCGGAGAGAGAGGTGGGTCAGACAAAATCAACAGTTTTTGTCTGACCCATCTCGACTCTTCCAAGACCCTCCAGTTACTTTCGTCCACCCGCCCACACCAGAGGAGATCGAGGCATTTTGGAGAGAAGTCTATGAATTTCAGCATCCACTGAAAGTACACTGAAAGAATATAAATAGCTTCAAGGACCTGTGCAGTGCCCTCATCTGGAAAACATCGTGTGGTCACTAATAGTGTCACCTTTGAGAGGTGTGTTTCAGGGCAACACCATGAGCTCTCTCCTGTTTTGCCTCACAATATTGCCACTATTTGTCACACTTCGCGCATCGACAGCATAAGGTCACTCATGTATTTTAAATGGATGATCTCAAGGTCTATGCTAAAAATCAAGAGAAAGTACATCTAGCTCTAGACATTGTCGAAGAGTACACTCGAGAGATTGGAATGGAGTTCGGATTTGAAAAATGCGCCAAGGTTCATTTGAAGAAAGGGAAACCTAATGGCGTCCCGAGAGACCCTGAGCTCGTCGACAGAAGCGCTATACGACACCTTGGCGCTGAAGAGACCTTTGCATACCTGGGCGTGCCACAGAGCCGAACTCAGGACGTGACATCTATGAAGCATACTCTCCGATGCAGATACAAACGTCTCATACGACGGATTTGGTCTTCCAAACTGTCGACGCGGAACAAAGTATCTGCCACGAACATGCTTGCCGTCCCGGTACTACTCTATTCATTTGAAGTAGTTCCAAGGACGAAGGACGAGCTCAGAGCCCTCGACATCGGGAGCCGAAAAGTTATCCACATAAACAAAAGCATGCATCTTAAGTCTTCTGTTTCGCGACTTTACATCTCACGCCGTCAAGGTAGTCGCGGAATACTGAATCTTGACTGTCTTTACAACAGAATTATTCTAGGTACAGCACATATGGTGGCGAATGGATAAGACCCTCTTCTCACAATGTTCAAGAAACACGAAGAAGTGGGCAAAGGAGCGTATCTGTATAAAGCAGCGGAGGAGGCTGCTGAATCTCTCGGCCTTGACTTCAATATCAGATATGAGCAAAATACATCGAATCTTATCCATCTCGAGTACTCACTCCTAAAAGCCCGGATTAAGAAAGCACAGGAGAAAAACTTCCGCAACCAGCTCCTCGACAAGACGATGCACGGCCTTTCCACAGAAATGTGGAGGATCTGTCGATGTCGTATGAGATAACATTTGCTTTCCTTAAATCACTTGGATTGAAGTCGGGCACGGAAAGCTTCATTTTGGCATGTCAAGACCCTGTCATTTTGACTCTAGCATACCGTCGCCACATTTTGAGCCAAGACATTCCCGATGATAGCTGCAGGGCGTGTAATGCACACCCCGAGCATCTAGGACACATACTATCTAGTTGTCCAACTCATGCGGGAACGACCTACATCCAAAGGCACAAATCCTCTAACACAGAACAATTATTTTCGTCATACAGATTAGATGGAGGTATAAATTAAAATGTTTCATTAAATTAAATTTACTCAGATAGAAAGGATCTCTCTCCCCTTGTTCCACTGGGTTTCGAACGCCAGATCAACTGATTTCCGGTCAGGTGCTCTGAACAATTGGGCTACAGAGATACCAAAGAAAGGTACTGTTTTTCTAATATACGCTAATTTTAGCAAGGTGTTACACAATCAATATTTTAAATAGGAATCCGTATTATCGTCTGAGATTGTGATTATCGATCCGTTGAGAAATCCAATCACACATACTGTGATTATTGGAAATCCAAAGTATCAACCAAAGTTAAACCCTCTAGTACAGAACAATTATTTTCATCATAGAGACTAGATGGAGGTATAAATTAAATTTTTTGATTAAATTCAAATTTATTCACAAAAAAGGGTAGTTTCCCCTATCGCTTCACTGGTGTTCGAACACCATATCAAACGATTTCCGGTCAGGTGCTCTAACCAACTGAGCCACAGAGAGATCAAAGAAAGATACTGTTTTTCTGATATGCGCTCATTATAGCAAGGTGTTACACAATCAATATTTTAAACATGAATCTGTATTATCATCGGAGATTGTAATTATCGATCCGATGAGGAATCCAATCACACGTACTGTGATAAATGGAAATCTACATTATCAACTAAAGTTAAATCCTCAACTACAGAACAATTATTTTCGTCATACAGACTAGATGCAGGTATAAATTAAAATTTTTTATTAAATTATATTTATTCGGAAGAAAAGGATCTCTCTTCTCTCGCTCCACTGGGATTCGAACGCCAGATCAACTGATTTTCGTTCAGGTTCTCTAACCAATTGAGCTACAGAGAGATCAAAGAAAGATACTGGTTTTCTGATATACGCTAATTGTAGCAAGGTGTTACACAATCAATATTTGAAATAGGAATCTGTATTATCATCGGAGATTGTAATTACCGATCCGTTGTGAAATCCAATCACACACACTGTGCATCATGGAAATCTGTATTATCGACCAAAGTCAAATCCTCTTATACAGAACAATTATTTTCGTCATACAGACTAGATGGCGGTATAAATTCAAATTTTTTATTGAATTCAAATTTATTCAGAAAAATAGGATCTCTCTCCTATCGCTCCACTGGGATTCGAACACCAGATCAACTAATTTCTGGTCATTTGCTTTAACCAATTGAGCTACATAGAGATCAAAGAAAGATACTGTTTTTCTGATATAAGCTAATTTTAGCAAAGTGTTACGCAATCAACATTTTTAATAGGAATTCGTATTATCATCGGAGATTGTAACTATCGATCCGGTGAGAAATCCAATCGCACATACTGTGGATAACATAAGTCTACATTATCGACCAAAGTTAAATCCTCTAACACAGAACAATTATTTTCGTCATACAGATTAGATGGAGGTATAAATTAAAATGTTTCATTAAATTAATTCCTCTTTTTGGGTTTCAAATTCAACTACTTTTGTTAAAAATGCAGCTATTTGATTGACAATTAACTTTGTTTTTTGAAAATTCATCTATATATTTTTTTTAATTCGTCTTTTTTGTTAAAAATTCAACTTTTGGATCAAGGTTGAACTTCTTTGTTAAAAATGTAATTATTTGGTTGAAAATTCATGTATTTTCTTTTGAAAATTCATCTTTTTCGGTAGAAAATTAATCTTCTTGGTTAAAAATTCATCTTTTTGGCTAAAAATCTAACTACTTGTTTGAACATTCAATTGTTTTGTTGAAATTTCATGTTTTTGGTTTGAAAATTCAAAATTTTGTATGAACTTTTCTATACTAACTGAACAATTTTTCTTGGTTGAAAATTCGTCTTTTCGTCAATAGCGTGATGAGTCTGATGCCTGATATTTATGAATTTAGGGTGAATAATAAATCTAATAATGACCAAAAATATTGATGACTAAGTCCAAGAGCCCCTTTAAAAACGACACTAATATTAATCCGCTGAAAATAGAACCGAATATTGGACATGAAATACTTTTTAGAAAAAGTAAATAAAACTAAAACAATTATTGTGATCCGCTCTCTACTCTCTGTTAATTATATACAAAAGAAAAGGTCGCAATCCGTTCATCTCTTAATTGCTCCCATTAATATTTACGCCGCATAAAAATAGAATGTTGTCAACAATGAGAAAATAGAGCTTTCTCGAAAAAATTAATTTTCCACTCCAGTATGCCTCGAGAGAATAAATAATACGTGACATTTTCAAACGTCTTGATTGTAACGATTTTAAGGTAATAACTGATCCGTAAAAATCAACATGAACTCGTCTATAAAAGTAGATTGTCACGGGAAATTGAATAATTATCGAGTAGAAGGTCGCGCAATTGCTTTCTCGTTTTCAATAAAAAGAAGTTGAAGAAAAAAAAACAAGACTTACCTATTCTCTGCCCCACTGGTGTTGAAAAGGGATTGACATTTACGCCGAAAAACGACATACTGGCACAATGTTGTCACTGCGTTTAACTTGCAGCACTTTTACGATTCACTGTCTCATATGTGAAATTTGCTCACGTCAAACACTTCGTTCTTGAAATAAGTTTAATTAGTAAATTGCAGGCATTTAAAACGAGTAAATCATATGACCTAATCGCGGCGGTCACTGAAACGGAGCCAAGGGAGCTTATCAAAACCGTCAAAACTTCAGAAACGCAAAATGAATGACACAGTATTCAGCTGGATTTCCAGGATCTGACATTTTGCAATATTGCGTAAATTACTTGTTTTTGAGGTTATTTTACGTAATCTGGAAAAGTTACTTGAAAGCGGTGAACCACACTTAAGTAGGGTCAGGGATGGGAACGTATATTACCTTGACAATATAGATGAGCAGTGACCATGATCCAATCCACACCAGGTCAAGCCGAAAAGCGTTCCATTTTCGTCCAACTCGCGCATACCAGCTCCACGGCATTGTAGATTTCCATGTTATGTGTGGATTTCTCTTCTCGATCCGTTACCTTCTCCGATGATAATACAGATTTCTAATGAAAATTGATATGAAACATCGTGATAAATAAAGCGTAATTCAGAACAAAGAATTCTTCATCTGATCTCTCTGATAGCTCAGTGATTAGAGCACCTGACCAGAAATCAGTTGACCTGGTGTCGAATCCCAGCAGAGTGAAAGGAGAGGGTCTTTTTTCTGAATAAAATTGAATTAAAAATGTTTATTTTCCATCTTTTTTGAAATGAAGTTAAAATATTTTCTGTATGGGAGAATATAACTTTGGTCGATATTGTAGATTTCCATGTTATGTGTGGATTTCTCTTCTCGATCCGTTACCTCCTCCGATGATATTACAGATTTCTTATACTAAATTTTAGATCTTTGATTTTTCTCAATTTCATCATGCATGAAAATGTTAATTTTTCTTACTGTCGAACTTAAAAAAGAATTCGATATAAAAAAAAAGTAATACATTCATGCAGGAAATATGTTCTATCTTCATGAATAGTTCATTAAAAAAAAAGTGAGTGAATGAAATAAATTGTATTATTTATATTGATTTTAATGGAATCTTCTCGCTATAATGTAGAATCTTCTAAAATCATATACAAGATTCTCAAATCATATGAAATTTCTTATATGAGAAAGAAAAATATATCTGCTTAGGCCTCGGTGGTCTAATTGGTTAACGCTCTACTCCTGTATAGTAGCGTTCCGGGTTCAAATCCGGGCTAAGGCAAAGTTTTTTTTTCTCTTCCCTCCACATGTTGAACTAGAAATCGATTCTATTGAATATTAACCACCCAACATTGAATAATATCCTCGTCAACAAAATGAAATGCTATGTTGTAAATAAAATGCTATAATTTTATTGCACTTCCGTAAATGATTACTAAAATCGGGATAATCAACTCCATCCATTTTCATTTATCATGCACTTTTCCAATTTGAGTAACAATTTGACTGCGGACATTATCGCCTTGGAGAGTATGAATAATTTTTTATAATAGATATATAACGATTATTGCACATGGAACATATGAAAATTCCAAAGCACCGTGGGAAATTAAAAACGAGCGAACTTCCAATGCCGAATTTTTACTGGCATACCGAGGTATTAATTAAAAAGTTATTCCGCTATCTCTCGCTCGGCAGAAATATTTTATGTTATAGGTATATTAGGGTGCGAATAGAAAACTCATTTATTTTATTATTAGCCTGCTTCGTAACTTCCATTCGGCGTTTTTTTTAAACAACGAGAGTAGAGTTTTGTAACTAATGGTTGAAATTTAAATAAAAAATATTTATGCACGTCGGGATACTGACAAAATTATAATTAATTGGGAAACGATGAATGAGTGAAAATCAAAAAGTTGACAATATTAGGTTCCTCGAATATTGTACTTTTGTAATAAAAAAAATTAATTACATGGTATTCTTAAGTCTATTTTTAAAAATCTCATTCTAAATTCATCAACTGATGAAATTGATCAATTGATTTCAATTGATTTCAGTTGATCAATGGATTTCAGTTCATCAATTGATTTCAATTGATCAATTGATTTCATCAATTGAAATACTGCAGGATTTCATTATTTGATTCAGGTGTTTCATTCTCATTCTAAATTCATCAACTGATGAAATTGATCAATTGATTTCAATTGATTTCAGTTGATCAATGGATTTCAGTTGGTCAACTGATATTAATTGATTAATCGATTTAATTTATCAATTGATCTCATCAATTGGAATACTGCAGGATTTCATTATTTAGCGCAGGTGATTCATTCTCATTCCAAATAAGGGGAATTAAATGAACTGCTTTTTGAAAACTATTTTCCTTTTCCAAAAAGGTTGTGGTAACGAGATCTCGCATTTTCAGAATTTCCGGTCAAGCCTTATTTCATCCATGGATGAAATAATGCAGGATTTCATCAACTTATGAAATTTATCAATTGATTTAAATTGATTTCACTTGGTCAACTGATTTCAATTGAACAATTGATTTCAGTTGATCAATAGGTTTCAGTTGATCAATTGATTTCAATTGATCAACTGATTTCATCAATTGAAATACTGCAGGATTTCATTATTTGGCTCAGGTGTTTCATTCTCTTTCCAGATAAGGGGATTTAAGTGAACTGCTTTTTTAAAACTATTTTCCTTTTCCTAAAAAGTTGTAGTAACGAGATCTCGTATTTTCAAAATTTCAGGCCAGGCCTTATTTCATCCATGGATGAAATAATGCAGGATTTCATCAAAGGATGAAATTGATCAATTGATTGCAGTTGATCAACTGATTTCAATTTATCAATTGATTTCAGTTGATCAATGGATTTCAAATGATCAATTGATCAAGAATTTCAGGTCAGGCCTTTTTGGTTTCAAAATTCAACTCTTTTGGAGAAAATTCCTCTTTTTGGTAAAAATTTAATCTTTTTTGGTTGAAAAAGTCACTGTTTGTTAAAAAATTAATCAGATTTAGTTAGTTTTAGTTTCAACTTTAAAAATTTTAACTTGAATTTTTAACAGTGGAACTTTCTTCAATTTTCATAAATATAATTTTCTCTCATTTTTGATTTTCCACCATTTTCAGAAGTTGAAAATTCAATTTTCAATTTTGTTCAATTTTTAATTTTCGTAAATTTTCAACTGTCGAAAATTTAACTGTTGAAAATTTAGGAGAATTTAAAACTGAATTTTCAACTTTGAAAATGGAAGAAAACTGCAATTTAATCTGAATCATAGCAAATTGAATATTAATTTTTCAAGAGTTGGATTGACTGTTGTTTAAAATTGAAAAGCAAGGAAAATTGAATTTTAAACAGACGAATTTCAATTTTTTTTCAATTTAAAAAAGTCGAAAATTTAATTTTAATTTTTTTTAATTGCAATTTTTTTGTACTTTCTACAGTTGAAAATTCAACTGTTGAAAATAGTACAGTTCAAAATTGAAAGGTTCAAAGGATTCTGTTGACTTCACGTCGGACACTTTTGAAAATGTTAAGGCAAGTAATGAAAACTTAATCTAACGTATGAAAATTCTTGAGGAGGAGAACAAAGAGTTGAATACTGACGTTGGTCATTAAAATCGAAACAAAACCAGAGAGAACAAGAAGAAAAGTTTGATAATCTAGTCATCTCGGAAATCCCATAGCAAAAAGGAGAACCTACCGAGGAACTAGTATCTAAAGTTTTGAAAGGATTAGGGTATAGCTTGCATTCAAAAGTGTAGTTACATGCTACAGGATTGAAGCAAGAACAAAGGAAGCTCCTATACTTTAGATACTGAATACTAAGGGGACAAAAACTCAAATTTTGAGAAGAAGAAAATAAGTGAAATCCATTAGTTTTGGAGAGTGTGTGATAAGAGGAGAAGCGAATAAGAAAATTTATATGAACGAGGACATGACGGTGCACAACCAAAAATCATTTCAATTGTCAAAGCAAATTCAGAATGATAACAGGGAGACAACAGGATATCGATTGAGGACGAAGATGTCATCCGTCTAAACGAAGAAAGTGAAAAAGACTGAAAATAGCAGAATGAAGAATAATGGAAGCAAAGAAGACTAGATATAAAAATAAAGACAAGGTCAATTGTTTTAGACCTAAATAGATGAAAAAGTAAAGGTTCTATGTCTAAATATTATAGGTTCAAGAAATTCTTATCATGAAATTGAAATTATTGTTTCAAAAAAGAATAATGATATGCATCCCTTGATTACAACTGAATGAACATGGCTGTATGAAAATGAAACTAAGTATTATAATTTTGAAAATTATTTAGCAGTACATGATTGCAGGGAGACTAGGTCAGGTGCAGTATCAATATATGTTCAAAAAAATTAAAACTAAACAACATACAATAACAATTTTTGAATCAGTACAATGGCTGTAATGTAATTTCAATTCAATTAATTGAGTCAAAATGAGTGAAAGGGGCAATATATAGGCAGCCAAAAGTTAGTGCCGAAACATTCAGAGAAAGATTTGATGACCTTTTGGATTCAATTAGAGGAAAATCGATATTTTGTGGCGATATCAATATAAATTTATCAAATAAAAATTCTGAAGTAGTTTGAAAATATACGAATGTTATCAGTATAAATAATTATGAAAAGGCGAATAGGTTGAGCAACCTAGTAACAAAGAGAATAACAAAAAATACTGCAACAATAATAGATAATTTTTCAGTAAATAATGTAAAATATAAGGTAAAAATTGAGGACACTGAGCTTCCTGATCACAGATTATTAAATATTAATCCGTTCGATTTTAAAGCTAAACATAACAACAAAAATGCTACCTATTTTGGAGAAAGTGATATAAAAACTGTTCAAGAGAGATAACCAGTAGAATGTGACAATAAAAAATAGAGAACATAGACGAACTCATACAGTCCATCAAAGGACTGAAACATAAGGAAAAAATATTGAAAAAGATATGTAAAGGAACATGAGAGTAAAGTCAGGCTAAAACATTTCACGCAATCAGCACTAGCTGAGCATCATATTGAAACAGAACATAGCATTTTATTTGACAAAACAACCGTCATCGCAAAAAAAGTACAATATTTTCCAAAGAAAACATAGAAAAGCAATCCAAGTCTTAAAACACTTTAATAACATCAATAGGGACAATGGATATAATACCAATCCGATTTGGCTTTTCGTCCTACCGGGGTTTTTAAAAAAGACTTGATTGGCCAATCAAGTTCGAGCAGTTCCCGCCATGGGGCGCTCTGGCCAATCATAGGTATCGTAGAGAATATATATAAGAGCAACATAACCTGAAACTTCAGCTTCAGGTCAGCCCTGAAGAAGTGAACTGCAATGTTCACGAAACGTCAGCAAGATTCGTAGTTTGGAACACGATTGAAACCCGAAAAAGCTTTAAATTTTTAATTTAAATTTATCAAAACAGATAAAAGTCTATTTTTTCAAATGAAAATTTCCTGTATAAATTAACTTCAATACTGAGCTGTTAAAACAATGATTGTATATTCGTCATTGCTAAAAAAAGGCAAATTTTGAACTCACGCTTTAAAATGTCAAGTCTTTTTTGAAACTAATCAAATATGGATAAAAAGATTTTAAAAAAAATGGACATCTTCTCAATGACGTTATAGTCTTTTCTAAATCACTGAGATTCAGTTCTATAAACCCAAATTTAAAACATTCAACTATTACTATTTTGCGACTTTTCTTTCGACTTGTTTCGTAACTGTTTAGTTTTAACATTAAATTTATAAATATATAAATTTAGATTGGAAAAGAGCACATAATGCGTTTGAAACAGATTAATAATCATATTTTTTATCTGCCTTAGCATTATTATTTTAACAGCTCTATCATAACACTCTTTGCATTGGGAAATTAAGGTATCATAGTTTTTGTTGAATTGAACCTTATCATAACCGTCATAACAGTTTTGTATTACATCGTAAGGATTCATTTCCTTTTTGCGCTATTGCGCCAGCTGCATCCAAGTGAGAGAGGAGAAAAAGACAATCAAGATTTTTTTTAAATTAAGAAAATATTTAGGGATTGACAATTATTTTTGCCGACTCACCCAAACAGCAATTGTTAATCTAGTGTAGATGCCACACATTTTTTCAAGTGATTGGTAACCTAAAAATATCACATCCCCTCTTACCCATGAAAAGACTATCTGTAAACATAAATAGTTATAATAAAATTGAACAGAAATATTCTGCTTTAAATTATACTATTTTGTATTAAATACATTCGATCTGAACACACATACACATTTATATATATAATTAAAAACTAAAGGTTAACAACCACCGCAGGGTCCCACCGGGAGCAACTGTCATCCAACAAATGACACCGGCTCCCAGCAGGACCGCAGTAAATCCCATTCATGGCCACGTCTCACAACCGTGAGATGGGTGGTCACAGGACATGACGAAATCACAATTGAGAACGCGCGGGCTGACGTCGAGTACTTTTTCCAAATCTGAATATCTCAGTCAATTTTCAACGAATCGATATGATATTTTCCAAAAAACTTCATTCAACATTGCTGAACAAATCACTCACTGGAAGTTGTTTGAAAGTCGAAGTTACCTGGATACTTTTGACCGGCGAAACCAAGAAAACCCAATTACCCATTGACCTCATTTTGCAATTAAACGTTATTAAACAATAAGCGATTCTTAACATTTTTATGATTTTCTAGACATCGTTAGAGTATTTCAAATATGTCCAGCAAATATGAACTCATTTCAATGATATCTGGCCGAGTTAGGACGATTTAAGTTTTAAAACTTAATTAAATCAGGGAGAAACTGTTTCAGCAAAGCGTGGACCTCCTGGAGCTCCTGGCGTAGGTTTCAAGGTTACTTCAGATGATGGTTACGATATTGATAAAAAAAAGACTCTGTAACGTTGAAGACGCTGAAGAACAATACGATGTAGTCAATTTGAGACTTGTACAGCGTATTGTTCAGAGCGAAATAAGAACTCCATATCAAGTTACATCATCTAAACGTAATGAAATTGATAATAATCATATTATGATCCAAAATGTTGAAGAAAGGATCAACGATAGAATGAATAATCCACAAAACCATACAGAAAAAGAGTTATAACTTTGCAACGCTGAACTCATTGCTCAATTGGACGCGCGACTGAACGCACTAGAAAATGGATGCAAAGAAACTGATATTAGTCACAGAGCTGCATAAAGCTGCAAGAAGGAATTATTCACGGCGCCGTGTGATAATACGTGGTATTGATGAGACTCATCAGGCAGATTTGGTTGAAATGATCCCATATTCCCAAGTGAATAAAGGTTTCAAGTACTTGCATACTGTTATAGATATATTTTCAAAATACACCTGGGCCATTCCAGTGAAAAGCAAGACTGGAAAAGATATTACTGTTGCAATGAAATCTGTACTTGTTCAAGGTCGAATCCCCCAGAAATTGCATGCGGATAAGGGCAAAGAATTTTACAACTCACAATTTGAGAGTTTAATGCAATCATACAACATCAAACTGTGTTCAACGTATAGCAATCTTAAAGAATCAATCATTGAAAGATTTAATCGAACACTCAAGAACATGATGTGGCCTCAATTCAGTTTACATGCCAACTATAAGTGGGTAGACACCTTGCCCACCCTCATTTCCAAATATAACGATACGGAACATCGAACCATTGGTATGAAACCTAAGGATGTCACTGCGGATGATGAGAAAGAATTGATGCAAAGTTTCTATAAACAAAGAAAAATACCCATGAGACGAATAAAATTCAAAGTTGATAAACTTCGAGTGATCAAACTGAAAAACCTTTTTGAAAAGGGATACACTGCGAACTGGTCCACAGCAATATACACTGTAGACCAAGTCATGTCAACTAAACCAGTTACGTATAAGCTCAAGGACTATCACAATCGACCAATTGAAATTTATTCGCTTTTGATTTCACTTATTTCAAATCATAAAACCGCGTATTTTATGTTACCGATGGTGCTGTTCGCAACGGCATGAATGCGAATTATATCAGCTCATTATACTTCCCTCCTTAGAAAAAAGGCACTTTCATAAAGTGGCTTTTTCAATTGAAAGAACTCCGTCCAATTTGGGATAAAATTCCCATTCATACAACATTTCTATCTAGTTGCTGCATAGATTACGCTAAACTATGCCCAGTGCTATTTAGTGAAAAACTGTTGAAAAAGAATTAAACCAGTACTTTTATCCCATCCACGGACAACAAATACGAAAGTTTTCATTCAGGTGAACCTTGCAACATCCTTTAATGTAAGTTTTAAATGATTCACTAATTAATGATGTTTAAAAGTAATTATATATTCTATTATCTGCTTTATTTTATCTTGATTATTTTCATGAATTATCCTAAGCTTTCTCGTCACCACTTATCTCTAACCTTCATTATATTCACGTAAGTCATGCTTCAAACTTTTATTATTGGTTCACTCTTTACAGGGTGATGTCACAGTACATTTTGCATCATTTCGCAGCTCACGTGAAGCTTAACCGAGAAAAATATTCGCTGAGTAGTCACGTTGAAAATTTCATACGATATTTTCCTGTGAAATGCATTCGAAATGGCGATCAATAAATTCGAAATTTGAATTTGAATCCTGAGCATTCATTTTTGTTTTGTTTGGATCTTCAATTAAAATTCTCAGACATTTACAACTCTGCTTTGAATAAAAACTAATTTTTTCTGACAATAACTAGTTAATGAAAATTTTCTTAATACTCAATTATTCTGGTGTATGAATATTACTAAATTACTACAGTGACTTCTGACAACTATCCATATTATCTAAATTGTAATTTCTGGAAACAAATATGAATCTGAGGTTCGTCTATAAAATTAAAATAAATTATTCGATACAACTGTAAAACTACTGGCCTAATTGTACTTGAAACTTCAAAACAAATTTTTGCTGTATGAAATCTCTTTGATAGTTATTTGTAACTATAATTAATTACTGGATTCTGTAATTTTCTACAACTAAAACCTTTGCAACAATATCAATTGTTGATATATATTTTTTAAATTTCATAAATTGTTAAATTTAGAATTTGGTCTCCCTGTATGACCTTACATGACTAGTTTATAATAAATCAATTAAAATTGAAAATTTGGTCTCCCTGTCTGACCTTACATAACTAGCTTATAATGTATCCATCCTTTCCCTAATTTGAATTGAAATTAATAATTTCAACGACTATAATCAGGGCATTCGCTTCTTTCTCCTCCTTTCTCAACCTCGGTTAGTCAAATCTTAAGCACGCTCGCACGGGTTTCTACTACTGATAATTTTGTCATCTCTTGCTTTCTATCTTTCTTCCATACTACAGTAGTTTTCCTCTCTTTCTTACTAAGCTTCGCTGTCTGTGCATGTATCGTTCTATTTATAACTTATTGAATATAAATGTTATGTAGTTATAATCTATTGAATATAATTGTTATGTAGTTATAGTCTATTGAATATAATTGCTATGTGGTTATAGTGTATTGAATATAATTGTTATGCATAATATAATTATTGTATAATAATCTATTATATATAATAATCTATTTATACAATCTGTTAATTAGTTATAATCTATTGTTTATAATTATTTATTATTATTATGAAATTCGCGGGACGTGACAATAGTTCTAGAAAATTTGTTTCTTTTTTTCGAAAATTCATTTTTTTAATGTTAAATTCGATCGTTTTTTATTGAAAATATATTTTCTCAATTGAAATAGCAATTATTACATTTTTCGTTGAGAATTAACCTTTTTTGTCTGAAAATAAAACTATTCGGTTGAAAATGTTTTTTTGTTGTTCAAGTTTTTATTTAAAATATCTGAAATCTTAGAAAATATTTCGAAACTTTCTGAAGAATCTCAGAAAACTTATATTTATATTTCTTTTTACAATTTTATTTTAATTGTAAAATAATTTTAATTGGAAATTAATTCTAAATACTTGTAAAATAAATTTAATAAATTTTTTTAAAAAGAAATATCCCATGATTTTAAAAGGACAAAACTATTTTAAAGGTAATTCTTTGTAGTATTTCAATAACTAATGAACATAGTTCTAGAAAATTTGTTTATTTTTTCGAAAATTCATTTTTTTAACGTTAAATTCGACCGCGTTTTATTGAAAATATTTTTTTTGATTGAAATAGAAATTATTACATTTTTCGTTGAGAATTAACCTTTTTTGTCTGAAAATGAAACTATTCAGTTGGAAATGTTTTTTTTTGTTCAAATTTTGATTTAAAATATCTGAAATCTTAGAAAACATTTCGAAACTTTCTGAAGAATCTCAGAAAACTTATATTTATTTTTACAATTTTATTTTAATTGTAAAATAAATGTAATTGGAAATTAATTCTAAATAATTGTAAAATAAATTCAATAATTTTTTTAAAAAGAAATATCCCATGATTTTAAAAGGACAAAACTATTTTAAAGGTAATAGTTTGTAGTATTTTAATAACTAATGAACATAGTTCTAAAATATTTATCCTTCATTCTGCCCTAGGGTCAAACATGGTAAAAAAATGTCGTGAAATTTCAAATAAAATCTGTACTCTGTATACGTCAATTGTAAACATGGAAAATATTAATACTTTTTATAAATATTCCTAAATATTATTTGAATATGAAACAAATTGATTTTCATTAAAAAAATTCTTGTAAAGATTTCGTCATTTTATAAATTGTACGACATTTTTGTATCATGTTTGATCTTATGGAATAAATTTGAAGATTGAAATTATAAACATATCTCCATTGATTGAGCCGCCGGATGCAAGAACCAGCCCGACGCTCGAAAACGCGTAAAAGTATTGTCCGATCGTCTCGAAAAAAGAAAATTTTCAAAATCGAAAAATCAATTTTTTGAAAGTGTAGAACAATTACACCACGAAAACCTCATTTTTTACAGTTGTGGTCATTGAGACTTTTGATCACCATAACATGAACTACATTTTCCCTCGATTACAAACAAATTAGCCGAAAGCCAATTTCTGTACAAATTCTGCGGGGTTCTTTACTAAAAATGTACGAGTGTTCAACGATTCAATGCAAACTAGGATCAGTTTTTTAACTTTTGATTGTCATGGAAGCTTCGGCCCTGACAAACAAAGAGTTTAATGTCTTATGGAATTCGTTATCGTTTTTTAGTTCCCTGATTTTCAGATAAATATCTAGTGGCTTTGGTTTGACGAACGCAACATTTTCTTGGATTTCTTTTTTGCTTAAAGTGATGATTTTACCAAAAAGTTCTCTAATCTTTTTACCCCCCCCCCCTTGATTTGAACTTAAGTTTATACTTTTGTTAGTTGTATTTGAATTCATTCTAAACCGACATTTTTGAAAGATATTTTTAGGCGACATTAGGAAAGAATGCCCTGCTACAAAGCACAGGCAGGATACACTGCTGCAAACCACAAGCAGGATATGTAGTTTTTGACTAGTAGATTTAGGAGAATTTTTTTGAAATAATGCCACTCTATAAAGCACAGGCAGGATACTCTGCTACAAAGCACAAGCAGGGTAGGTAATTTGTGTAGTTTATTTCAAATAAATTTTGGAAGTAATGGACGAGGAAAGTTTTGAATCGTTTTAGATTTGAATTTGATTATAGAAGAAAAAATTTTGAATTTATTTCTGTATTGTTAGTTTATAATTTCCAAGGCAGATGCACCAAAAATATACGAGGTATGTTACGTCTCAAGAAACAAAACTTACCTTATCTTTTATAAAATTAAAAGATGGTTCCTCGTTTTAGATTCTAATTAAAAAGCTAGAAAGCTGGGATGAGGATAACTGCCAACTACAGGAAATTAATTCAACATGAATTTAATTGTTATAAATTAATCGAAATTTATTTAAACAATTACAATTGAAATAAAAATTAAATATAAAGTTAAGTTCGAAAAATCAGATGCAGCTGGAGTGCTCTTTCTTCATCAAAACTCGAAACAAATCTTGTTTAATTTCAGTCCACCTTAAACAGGGATGACTAGTTAATTAAATAAGTAAAGAGGAGAGTTAAGTAACTGTTAAATAATTACTTACAAGTTGCTTTGGGGTGTCGACTCTTATACACCCTCTCGTTTGTTGAGACGAAGGTGCCTCGCCTTTCAATCCTCGGAACCCTGTGACCAAATGAACTGATGCTACTGGGTTGACGGGCCAAGTACATTGGACCGGAGTTTAGGGTTTCGATGGTTGTCGTACTGGGTGTTGTTCTAGACCTTCTTGAACTGTGACTTGAACTGGACTGAAACTGGTGCAGACTAAACTGATTTTCTGCTTTCAAATATACTGTATTTATATGCGAGATCCCTCCTAAGATTCCCATAGGGTTGAGTGTTTTTAGAAGTAGAGATTAATCTTTGTTCCAGTAAAAGCTGTAAATATAACAAATTTGTCATAATTTTTGAACCAATAGGAAAAATTCATAAATAATTTATTTAAGTGCTATAATTGCTTTAATTATTAGTGTAAAGATTTTTTTTAATTGGCATTAGGGTCGATAACGTTTATTTGTTTTGTATTCTACAATTAATTTTTAAACAAGATATCTATTTTAAAGTAAATTAAAGTTAGATTTTCTATGTTTCGTCCCGGACTGACTCACTGGACTCGTCAGTAAGGCTATGAGAATCAGTCCTACCTGATACATTTTGATTGATCTCAATTCATTATATCGTATACCTAAAGAGAAAAGGGGAAAGAGGCGAAGTTTTTTGAGAATTGAGGGGAAAAAAGGAAATTTCCAGAAAAAAGGGAAAACTAAGAAAAAAAGGGAAGACTGTGCACCCTGAGAATAGTTAAAGTTTCAGTTTAAAAAATTAATTTTCTAAAAGAAAAACAGAATTACCAAGAAGATAGTTCAATCTTCAACCAATATAATGAATTTTAAACAAAGTAGTTTAACTTTCAACCAAATAGTTGAATTTTCCACCAAAAAAGATGACTAAGAAAATCTTTGAATTTTCAACAAAACAATTAAATTTTCAACCAAATAGACAAATTTTTAACCCAAGAGATGAATTCTGAACCAAAAATATAATATTAGATTTTTCAGTTAGAAAGTCTAGTAATTTAGTTCTCATTTAAGCAAAAAACGAGAAAAAGGGGAAGTTTCTTGAAAACAGGGGAACAAAGAGGACTTCCTTTAAAAATGGGAAAAGTGGAGAATAGGAGAACGAGTATGTGAAGTCAGTTATTTGTAAATATGGGGTCTAAATGTTGGTAAAGATTTCAGACGACATTCGGCTGTTAGCAGCCAAATGTCTGTTTTATTTTTTTTTATAGTCCCATGCGTTCGACACCTGTCTGACTCTTTCCATGCGTCGTTGAACACCCGAGCCCGTGAGAAATGCAGAAATACACTAATTTCAGTGTTCGCCTCATGTTCCCTACTTTTTTCTTTCAACTTCCTGTTTCTCCGTAGCTGTATAAATCACTGTAAGAATTCGCGAAACGAGCTGTTCATCAAATTAAGAATTACCCCATTTAAATAATAAAAAAACGGCTTTAAATATTAAAAAAAAACGGCTTTTCATATATCTAACTGCATACAGACTTTATCGCCTAAAATGCTCTTAAAACAAGGGAAATAGGGTGATTTGTAACGACAAGAGAGATAAATTTTAAAGAAAAAAGTTGAGTTTTTAAGCTGAAAATTCGAATCTTTTTGACAACAGTTGACTTTAAACCTGCAAAAATGAATTTTCAACAAAATAGTATATTGTGTAACAAGGGCGTAAAAAAGGCTATTTTGACGAGCGTGAATTTGCTGCCCGAGCGAAGCGAGGGCCGCAGTCTCACGAGGCAAAATAGCTTTACGCCCTTGATACACACCATACTTTTTGTCCCCCTCCTTGAAAACATATTTGTCCTGACAATATAAATAGTAAGAAAATATGAGTGAAGTTAATATAAACACATTTGATTCATTGAGTATATATAACCTAGATACATACGTATAGTCATTTACATATAAACTTCGCTCACATATAGTCTTACTATAATTTATATTGTTAGGACAAATATATACTCCATATTAAATTAAATGAACCAACGGAATCACCATTCAATTGAAACCTGGATTCATTATTAATTTACGCAGCTGCTGCTAGTCACTTGCGGTCATGATGTTCCTTTTTAGGAGTTCATTTACCAGGCAGATGATCGCAGTACCTTGTAACTATTTTATTGCAAAAATAATCCGCTCATCAACCGAGCTTCTAGGTCGTTGCCTTTACTCGCGATTTCAACACTTTTTTCAGTTTCTTCTTCTCGTGCAAATTTCGAATCCTTTTCACGCTTGAGATCATTCTACATCGGAAAAAATAAATAATTTTCTTGAGAAAAAGCTAGAATTTTTAGATATAAAAGAAAGATCTGGGAATATTTTTCTCTACAGTGTGAAGGATGATTCGATTAACAACGAGAATCTTTTTGACACGGTTATCAAGATTTTTAAGGAAGCTACAATTATCATTCCTACTGATTGGTTCGAAAATGTTATTAGAATTGGAAGAAAAGAGGGAACGAAATCTGTTCTAGTTACTTTTACGAACTCTAGATTTAAATATGAAATATTTAGGAAGGCTAAAAATCTGCGCCCTTTGAAGGTATCTTTCGCAAATGACTTTACGTAAATAAATTTACTTTACGCAAGAAGCTTCGAGATTATTAACAAAAGCTTGATAGTCTTCGGAAGTCCTCAACGATTAAAGGAACCCGACTATTCATGGATAATCATTATTTTGATGTATCCTTAGCCGCCAAGATTGTGTCAGAGAAGAGTGAGGAGATTTATCAGTCAGATGGGCGAATCTCAACATCTTCTTTAAGCTCTACTACTTGCAGGAAAAGGACAAGGGGTCGCCCTCCAAAATCAGATTCTTCCAGCAAAGATTGCAATAAAAAAATCAGGCATACTAAAAAAAGAAATTCAATATCTATGACTATAATACTACAGATGACATCATATGTGTGAGACATGCAGGGCCGCATTTAGGGTTTTGGGGGCCCTAGGGCCGGTTAAAATGTGGAGGCCTTTTGTAATTCCTTGCTGGCTTCTAAAAAAAAAGGTCATTGAAGTAGGAGCCGATCCAGGAATGTGCGCATGTCGCAGCGATTTCGATTTACCGGCTAGTTATATTTGTGGGGGCCATGGCCCCGCACTAAATGGATCCCTGGAGAGCAGAGGGGGGTCTACTAATCATCAACAACGCAAACAAATATAAAATGGAAAATATATGTGCGGCAGAGGATTACATTTTTCTTAAGCTCGAAGGTAATAGTTTTAATATAGTTATTGGATCAATATACTCTAGCCCCAATTCTAATTTTGATAATTTTCTGTTCAATATAAATGAATCACGCGATGCTTTCATAATTTCAGTTTTTTGAACCGGCCTGCATCTCATAACAATGAAAGGGTGATTCGTTTTGGGTAATTCGATGGGCTCCCGAGTCTCCGCTCGCGCTCTGGAGATTCTGCCTGAAAAATTTGACGGAGGTCGATTCGGCAGGCCCTGAAAATACACATTCAGCTAGCACTGAGCATCGCTGAATTTTTTTTCTATTGTTCTTTTCTTTTTGTTTATAAGGTAAAATATAAACATTTTTTCAAAAAACCGAATCTAGCCGACAAAACAGACCAATATTTAGATGAGGTATACAAAATATCAGACAAAAATATTCAACCGTGCGGCCGGAAACTGGAATCTTATTTTATAGTGACAAACCAGGAGCGTTGTAAGGCGTGGTGCCCTAACGGCCTACATATGTAAATGCATCATGACGTTTCGAAAGTTGACGAGCTTGGGTCGACCAGTTGTGGCATTCGGATGTCTACTGAAGTCGATAAGACTGATCGGATTATTTCGTGCGATCGAATGTGCTTGTCATTGACCTTGACAAGAGCGCCATCTGACACGCGAATATATATCGCAAAGTAGCATATCGTAATTATTGGAGCAGTGTTAATGAAAAATAACAGTGAATATCAATTCATTTTAATAAGAAATGATATACCACGGTTTAAAATTAATTATTTACTATAAGATTTCTTGTTAATATTTAATTGATATTCAAATTTCTTTTGAAATGGTGGCTCTTCCGTAGCTACCCAATAGGCTGTACAATTCGACAAAGAATACGAAGGAGAAGTATTGGATGGACAGAGATAGAGCGTTTAATCGTTTCGAAACGAAAAGATTGAATAATGTCAAACTGTTAAGTGTTAACGTGAAAAAAGTGAAAACTGTATTTTTCGTGGACAGTTATTTTAATGTTTATAAAACGAAGTGATTTTCTGTCAAATAACTTCTTTGTATGTCTGGATATGAAGCTATGCTATAGGCAAAAATGCGTGCTTCTCCACTTGAAGTGTTAACGTGCAGAGTTTTGGTAAAAATAGTCATGTCTTTTTGGATACTGCTATCTCCGAAGGGTTCAATCCAGTGAACGACCGAGTATCTGAGCCGATTATTCAAGAGAAAGCTCTTCTTTTAAACGAGATGCTCAATAGACCGCAAAAGTTTAAAGTAAGTAAGCAGGAAACATATTTATTTTGACGTGTAAGAGAAAACTTTTTTCCTCATTTCCATTCAATATATAGTTTTGTCTCCGTATTAGAATAACAATTTTAAAAATATTTTTTACCACGCAGTAAAATCCACCTGAATCCGTTCATACGCCCCTGACTGTTTACAATCCAAGAATATGGATTTAAGTCAAAGTCAGCCCCAAAACCGACACAAAATCCAGATTCGACTGTACCATTCATCTGAAGACACTTCTACTGACGGCCTGATTTTAAAAACAACTTATACCATATATATATATATATATATATATATATATTAATTATTTTAATATTTATTTTAGATGCCTTCTCAGTCAGTAGCCCGTGGTGCAGAATCAATTAGGCGATCGAGAGCCGTCCTGGTAAGAAGTACAACATTCTTCCAATTCTTTTAATTAAAAGTTTAAGAATCTTTTCGAGGACAAAGACGTGATAATTTACGTAGAACAAGTTGACAATAATAAGAAAGATAAGTGGTAGATCGAATACATTTCGATCTCTCGTTATGAGTATTTAAATTTAGTGCTTCATGTTTCCAAAAATCCGATTTTTTTTCTTCGAATATCTATAGCTTTTGACCTAATCGAGATATTTATTATTTTCTCTTTGATTCTAATAGCGTTTTTTGTCTTCTTTCGTAATCAGGCGGAAAACTTTAAAAAGGTTAAAAATTATCGAAATTGCGGTTTTACAATTTTTGCAAATAGAATAACGTCATCTTATCAGCATCATGCGGCCTAAAGCATTTTTGAGGCCAACAGAATTTTTATTCCCTCGAAATAAATTTTTTTAATTTTTCTCGTAAACGACGAAAAAAGTCATAAAAAAACTAGAGAGGTTTTCCATAGAACTTTTTTAGATTTTAACATTTTTTCCTATCTGTGATTATTGCCGAGAAAAAGTAAAAACTTTAATTGCGAGAAAAAAAATTTTAGTTGACACAAAAGTTATTTAACCAGCATTAAAAGAAGATATCTGCCTTATCAAAGTACAAATTAAAAAAAAAACAAAAAAAATTGGCTACAAATTTAAGGGTACGTTTTTTGAGAAAATCGACTTTAAATTTTTTCAGCAAAGCCGCCACAATTTTGTTTTGTTCTGCTTCAAGAGACTGCCCCCTTCACCGCTTATTATATTTTTGGTTCAGAAACCATATGATTGGGTTAAAAATTCTACTCTATGGTTGAAAATTTAATTATTTTGTTTCAAATTCAGAAAAGATGAAAATTTCTCTTTTTTTGGTTAAGAGTTAATTTCGTCGACTAAATATTTGACGATTCCATTTCCAGCTAAAAAGGAATCGTTCTTATTTCAAAGTGCATCAGTGCAACTATTAAATTTTTTGTTGAGAATTTACCTATTTCCCTTGAAAATGATTCCAACTGGTTGACAGAACTATTTCATTACAAATTCATTATACTGATTGAAAATTAAATTCTTCAGTTTAAATTAAAATTTTTCCTTGTTGTTCAATATTTATTCATTTATTTTTTATTATTATTATTTAAGTTGCAAGTTCAGCCATTTTGTGAAAAATTGACCAGCGTCGTTAAAATTTCATTTTATTCGTCGAAGATTGAAGAATTTTGTTGAAAATTTGTTTTTTTGTTTTGCTAAAAATTAATTTTTCAAATCTACAATTAAAATATTTCTTCTCTAGATTTAAATTAATCGGTTTTAGTTGAAAACTGAACTGTTTGGTAGAAAATTAACCTTCTTGTTGAAAATTGGTCTCTTTGGCTTACAAATTTGAGTGTTTTGGGAAAAATTCTTTTCCGTTTAGGGTTTTGAAATATATATGTATGAAATTTGAGATAAAAATAATAAACTTTTGGGCATTACAATTTTGGCAAAAAATCAAATTTCGAATCCATACAAGCTTCAGCTTTTCTGATTACATTTCGCTTATCGATTTCTGATGTTTCCAATTTTCATTATGATTACGCTGAAATTTTAAACCTTCAACTCAAAATTGAGTTAAGTTATTAAGTTATTGAAGTTAAGTTATTCAACTATTAAATTTTCCACTTTGCAAGAACATTGTGAACTGTTGAACGCAATTCAAATCGAAATTATTCAATTTCAAAACAAAAGCGGTACAAAATTGAATTAAAATTTAAACAAATTTAGAATTTCTTTTACTTATAATTCATGTACAATTTTCATTTATTCTAAAATGAAGCTTTTGAATGGATTATAACGTATAAAGTTGATAACAAGTTAACATAAGTGCTAGCGCGAGTGCGACCTGTGGGATCAATCGTCGAGCAGTCAGCGTGAAATCAGATGGAGTCAGATGGAGTCGAGAGCAGTCAGTGCGAGTCTACAAGTCCGGATGGGAGTCGAGAGCAGTCAATGAACAGTCAGAGCGTATTAATTGAAATTAGTGTCATGTCACTATTGAAGTCATAGTTAGCTTACAAGAAATAAGGAATCGTATGAAATCGTATGAAATCCGAATCGTGATTATATGAAATCAAATGCAATCGTTGGCAAAGATTCGTCTGATCTCAGAGTAAATGGCCCCTCTAGTAATACAAACTTGAGCGAGCAAAAATTAGTATTCACGTTTAGAAAAATTCTTATTTACTGTTTGAAATTTGTGAGTGTGAAAATGTAATAATAGTCAATAACAAGTTTTAAAAAAAATATCGTCTGTTCGGAATTTGAATAAGGTGTTAAACGACCTAACTTGCTTTTGGAAGAAAGTGACCTTCCTGATGATAGAGCCTCGATGTCTGCTTCAAAATAGAATTGCTGTTCATGTCGAATCCAATCTAGGCGAGCTTTCTTAAGTTCTGAAGGTGAAAGGAATGATGACTTTGAATAGGATTGCTGAAAATAATGTTGAATAAATCGTTGTAACCAGGCAGTCTTTCGTAGAAGTTTATCCAAAGAAGAGTAGCGATGGAGAAGCACCCACATAGCTGGAACACAACTAGAAGTATAAACTTTTAATGTTCGCTCTTCTAAATCCACTTCAGGATTAACTGATGATGGAACTCGTGTAAAAAGATCTGGAAACAGCAACCAATTTGGGCCTTGCCACCAAAGAGAAAATGATGACAGCTCCTTGGCAGAGAGACCTCTTGAAGCATAATCAGCAGGGTTACTTGATGAAAAAATGTGATGCCAAATTGCTGATGGTAGTGTGGTTTGGATTTCGGAAACTGTATTGGCAATGAAGGTTCTCCATTTTGTGGGATGTCCGTGAATCCAGGCCAGCGTGACTGTTGAATCACACCATAGATGAATGGGAACATCTAACTTGGATTACTTTTTTATGCCGGCTATATATTAAGAAGAAAAATAGAATAAAATTAATAAAGAGTATCTCTATCCCTTAAAATATTTTACGTTCACCCAATTCTTGTTATATGCAATACATTTTAATCATTAATAATGCAAGAAAAAAATTCATTTAAAATAAAAATTTAAATACAGTAAAGTTAAATTTAAATTCAAAACACAGAATCACATAACGACTATCCCGAAAAAATTGTAACTGTCGAAATCTGACAATTTTCTTCAAGACATTCGATGATTCATTATATACATAAGGAGAAATTAGTCATTAAAAAAAATAATTCAGGAAGATACTAGTTTGAAAAAGAAATCCAATATTTGCAAAAAATGACAGGTCAAGAAAGCCAACATTTACTCAAAGAAAGCGTCTATAGACGCACCGACGAAGGTTCAAAAAGTCGGTCTTTGAATATCGAACATTTTTGTATAATTATAAAATGTTATAAAAATTACAATTAAAAAGAAAAGTTAAGTTCCAGGTACCAAAAAAATAAACAAGGAAGATAAACAAGGCAACCTCGAAAATCCTTTCATGCATGCTTCTTTTCTTCATTTCGCTCTTGGTTATTTCTACATTTTTTAATCTTTAAAAAAATATATTTATCAATATTTCGGTGTTAATTCAACAAGGATTATCCAAATGAAGAAATTAAATGTAGATTATGTCAAAATATAAACTTGTGTATAATACGCAAAATGAAACTGCCAAAACAAAATTCTTATAAATTAAAAACATTTTTAGTTTAAAATTCGATAAGCATGAAATTGAAGCTTCTCTTTAAGTTTCAAAGTTGAACTTCAAACGAAACGTAACTTGTTGGTAAATTTTAGGTTTTCAATTTTCGCAACTTTTTTCCTTGCGAAGGTAAATACAACAAGTTGAATATATTTGGGACTGAAAGCAAAGTCGATTAGCTTTAAATATTTCGAAATCATCTTCTTTAAGCAAAAATTATAAACCCTTATTGAAACTTATATTGTTTGCTATTTTTCAATGCGTAAAATTCACGGTTGAGCCGTCTTGTATGCAAACAGATTCATCAGATTATGAGAGAAATGGGAGCGAAATCGAATATCGCGCTCGAAAAACAAAACACTGGCTTATGCCTAATTTCCACATGCCAGATTATGCAGTAGCCATTTAATGGTTTTATGCAAATCTTTCAGTAGATAATCTATCGATTATTTTGTTAAAAAAAGTATAAAGTTAATAAAAATGTCATCAGTCAATCGTTGTGCACACATAGGATGTGTAAACATAAGAGGTGATGGTGTGATTCTCTACGACCCTGAATTCAGCTATACATATAGATTTCGAATTAGGCAAAAAAATGATTTTTAAACAATTAAATTGTTATAAACAATTAGGAACTCCATATAAAACAAATGTATCAGTCCAAAAATAGTTTCAAGCATATTACTAGATACTCCAATCAAATACCCCCAGGAGATTTTTTAGAGATAGAAAGGCAAGAAAAGGAAAACGCAAAAATCAATAACAGAACTTTTGAAATCGATTCGTTTTTAGAAAGTAGTCATGAATTTTGAAATGGTGCAGAAGAATCAATTAATTTTGAAGAGAATAAAAGCGATAAAATTAAAATAAAAGAACTTTCAGAAGAGATAAAAAATTTAAACGATAAAATGGATAGAATTTTAAATAGAACACAAAATGCAGTGAATCAATGTAATAAGATACGAAATAATACGGTTCATTTCGAAGAAACAGAACTCGAATTTAACGACCAAAAAAAAGAAGAACAAAAAACAGAAGCAGCGGTCACGGGGACAGATACTCTTTACCGAGACCGGTACAAAGGCAGTCAATTATGAGAAAATCAAACTTACCTCAATTCGAAACAGAAAGACAAAGTAGAATGTATAGAATTAGAGGAAGCGATAGGGAAAGAGAAGAGATGAATGAAAATAATGTTAATGAGATCCCAGCAATTTTTTTTCCATTTGGAATGATTCAGACACCATTCCGAATAATGTCAAACAATTAATGAAATAGATATTTTAGAAAATGTAGATGCTATTTTTGAAGAAGCTTCAAGTTGATTTCAGATCAATAGCGACAATTGGCGAAATTTAGACCAATTTATTGAAGATTTTAAAGAAGCATACTTGAATGAAAAATATTCTGAAATAATTAAAAATAAAATAAAATTTTGCAATGTAAAAAAGAGCAAGATATACATGCTTTTGTTACAGAAATTGAATAACTTTTTGAAAAATTAATGCCACGACCAAGCCTAGAATGGCAATTAAGAAAGACTCATCAAAATTTGAGGATTGAGTACAAAGTTTATATTGCCAGAATTGCTTTTTCAAATTTTTCGGAATTAGAAATATTGGGACGAGAATGGGAAACGAAATTGGCAAAGTCTAAAATTAGAGGTCAACAACCAAGCATTTTGGATAAGGATGATAATGAAGATAACAAAAATAAAAATTATCAAGGAAATTATGAAAATCAAAATAACATAAAAAATTATAATCAAAATAGAAATGAAAAACAAAATTATGATCAAAATCAACAAAATCAGTTTGAACCGAGGTATCAAAACCAACAAAACAAAACACAATTCGAATCGAGATTTCCAAATGGAAATCCCAGATTTTGTGATCCAAGATTTGAAAATTATGATAATTATAAAAATAATCCAGGATTCCAAAGAAATCCGCGATTTAATAATAACTATAATGGTTATAGAAATCAAAAAATCAAAAAATAGAATTCTAACTAAAAATGAAATTAGGTTTTTGATATAAGTTACTTTTCAGCACAAGAATCAAAGAAAGCGGAATAACCGTAGAAGATATTAATCCGGATAGAGAAGATTAGAATATAAGAAAAATTTAATTAAACATCTGAAAGAATGGTTAAAATAGAGACTTTAGACTTTACTTTCAGTTAAAGTACGAGGAGAAATCGAATTAAGAGAAAATACACTGTTCTGTAACGCTGTTACTGTAAGGATATGTAACAGTTCTGGAATTATGTAATGTAACCAATATAGAACAGACTGATAGAACTGTTATGTCACTGGCATGTCACACGTGTTCCAGGCCGACGGTCGGGCCAAACGAGAAGAAAATATTTAATTTTTAATTTTTTCAAGGGTATAACCAGGTAAGCATGCAAAAAATGGCGCTAAAGGGAATCAAATGTTGAGTCAGGCATTTGAAAGCATACAATCAAAAAAAAAATTTCCCTTAATTTGAAACCGTTAGCCGCCATATTGGATGAGATCTGGGGGGGGGGAGTAACGTCCATTTTATTTTTTATTTTTTTTCTCTGCTTCTATCGTTAGAAAAAATCTGAAAAAAATTCACAGGTCTTCTTTCAATCATTCTCAACGTCCATGATTATCCAAAAATATTTTGGCAGGAAATTCAAACTGGCACAAATTTTCAAAATTGTTTATGAATTTTATTGTGTGATAAGACTCAAGTACTATCTCAGTTTTTTTATCACAGAATTGTAACCCGCAATAGGAACCCACAGATTACGTCCTGTCAGTTTCAGTTTTTTCCATTAGTATAGTAAGTCACAACACGAGTTGAAGTTAAGAAAGAAAATGTGATAAATTCTCGGCGATCACAGCTTTCGCGGCCGGCAGCAGTGATCGCCGACTGAAAATTGAAGTTTGAGACTTGGACATCTTGAGACGTATCTCAGGAACCCGTTGAGATTTTTTAAGTTTTATTGTCTTAAATTAAAGATAAGACCTTAAGACCTAGGTCGTGTCACAAGTAAATTGGAGGTATAAAATTCGAGAAATACTTGCATTTTGTTTAATTTCTCAAGTGGTATATTCCCTTCAAAATCTCACAAATATCTTTATTAGGGCTTATTTGACGCGTAATTTAATAAGCTTTTTAACGGGTTTGAAAAAAAATTTCTCGCTCATTTTGGGAACGAGTAATCACGTTTCAAAGTCAGCAGAGATTTTAAATAGTACTTTCACTGAACGTACTGATGATTTCCGACGGTAGTGTACTATTTAGCTTATGGTCGATATTTGTGGAGGATCATCAGACAGTGTCGAGGATTAAGTTTTCAATCAATATGAAACTAAATCAGATATACAAATAAAACTTTCAAAAACTTTCAAAAATAATAGTACCACGAATAATCATTTTATCGTTTCTGTTACAATGTATATGTTACAGGCAAATTATATAATCCAGGCATTATATATAATGCCTGGCCATTTCAGGCAAAATATGTAATCGAATGGCTATTATATACATTGCCTAGGCATTCTATATAATCCCTAGGCGTTATATATAATGCCCGGAACGAGATAGGTAGAGTATATAACCTTGATTTTGAATGGTTCCCTGCCTAGAAGCAGCCCAGCAATTGGCAGATGGGAACATTTGAACTCCTATCTATTACAACGCTGCTGAAGACTGGTGACCTTCTCAGCATAAAACATCAAGTAAAACATATCTTAAACTTTCCCGCTCATCATAGATGTCGCGTTGATCGATATTATATTTTACTTCTACGCAGTTCTCATCATTCTGATTCTTATTGCTTGTGTGCCCTTTCTTCAAATACACGTGTTTACTCTGTGAATTCTTTGTCTCCTCGCACTTATTTTTCCCAACAGGTTATGGGACCCAGATACGCAAAGACTCGTAGTGAATATCAAAATAAAACGCATGTTGTGTGTAGTTTTGCCCCCCCCAAAAAAAAGTTCTCTACGGAAATTATAACCCTCAAAAAGCTAAAAGTATCGGCCCAGCCTAAAAATGGCGCACTGGGTGAACACGAATTCCATAGCGCGACTCGAAATGTTGTCTCGAGACAAGTGCGATACATGGAGGATTCAGGCGGAAGCACTTTTCATAAAAAAATGATACCTGGGCGTACGTCTCTGGCGAAAAACCACAACCCGAAATAATCGGAGATGGTGAGGATCGAAGACAAGCAGAGGAAAGACACAAAGACTTGCTGAAAGCCGATCGCAAGGCAAAAGCAGATATTATACTCTTTATAAGCCTATCGGAATTACCCCAAGTCAAAGGATGTATTACGTCACACGATGTTTGTAAAAAATTAGAATCCATCTACGCATCTAAGGGTCCCGCGCGAAAAGCCACCTTACTCAAGAAACTGACGGAGCAAAAATGCAGGACGGGGACGACTTGAAAGAGCATCTCTTTTGATTTTTTGACGCCGTCAATAAGCTACAATCAATGGAAATACAGGTCAACGATGATTTTTTATCAATTATGCTACTCTACAGCCTACCAAGTAATTTTGATCATTTCCGTTGCGCTATCGAGTCGCGAGACACTACCAAATCCTGAAAACCTCAAAATCAAAATAATTGAGGAGCATAATGCTAGGCAGGGGAGGGGTGAAGAAAGTGCGAACACCGCCATGTTCGTAAACTCGAAACAGAAATTCTCGAACAAAGGAAAGAGTGGTGGCACTCGAAACGACGCAGCTGAAAATTCCGAAAAACAAATAAAATCTAAACCGAAGTACAAATGCGGTTTTCGCGGTAGAAAAGGACACAAAGAGTCTGACTGATTCCATAAGAAAAAGCAAGAAAACCCAACCGCAAATTGTGTAGAAACAATTCGTTATTTTTTCGCTAAAAAGGAAGTGCAAAATCCAAGTGATGTTTAATGTATAGATAGTGGTTGCACTTCACATTTGTGCAACAATAAAAGTGCATTTACCAACGTGACAGATACAACAAGTTATTTGAAGCTCGCAAACAATGCCGCCACGACAGTGAAAGCGAAAGGTGACGTTCGATTCGAAACCGGTGAAGTGAACAGTGCGGTCATACTAAAAAACACTCTCTATGTGCCGGAATTGGATACTAATTTAATTTAAGTTGCGAAAATCGTTGATAACAACTGCGAAGTGACATTTCGAAAGAACGGTGCCATCGTCAAAGATCTAAACGGTAACAAAAAGTAAACTTGAAAAACATTTTTTCAATAACTTTTATCAAATTTTTACTGTTGTTTATGTGATGATGTATAACAATGGGTTACACATTTCTCTTAGTCATTCAAGAATTCAAAAATTCGAGGAATGCAGATAATTTAAGAAATTCAAAGAATTCAACAAATTCAGAGAGTTTAAGGAATTTAGAGAATTCTTTGAATTTAAAGAATTCAGAGAACTCAAGGAATTCAAAGAATGCAAGGGACTCAGAGAATTCAAGGGAATAAGAGAATTCGAGGCATTCAGCAAATTCAAGACATTCAGCAAATTCTCGGAATTCAGAGAATTCAAGGAATCTAGAAAATTCAAGGAATTTAGAGAATTCAAGGAATTTAGCGAATTCAAGGAATTTCGAGAATACAAGGAATGCAGATAATTCAAGGAATGCAGATAATTCAAGGAAGTCAAAGAATGCCAGGAATTCAGAGAATTCAAGGGAATAAGAGAATTCGAGGCATTCACCAAATTCAAGGTATTCAGCAAATTCACGGTAATCAGAGAATTCAAGGAATTTTTAGAATTAAAGGAAATTAGAGAATTTAAGGAATTAAGAGAATTCAAGGAATTAAGAGAATTCAAGGAATTCAGAAAATTCAAGTGATTCACAGAATTCAAAGAATTTAGAGAATTCAAGGAATTCAAGGAATTCAAAGATTTTTAGAAATTTTGAGAATTAAGGGTATTAAGAGAATTTAGCGAATTCAGACAATGCCAGGCATTCCAAGAATTCTATGAATACAAAGAACTCAAAATCCTGAGAATTTACACAATGGTTTTAATTCCTGAAATTCTCATAATAACTTGAATTTGCTGAATTCCCTGACTACTCTAAATTTCTTGAATTTGCTAAATTCCTTTATTTCACTGAATGCCTTGAATTTGCTGAATGCCTCGAATTCTCTGAATTACTTGAATTCTATGAATTCCTTAAATTCTTTGAATTGCTTGAATTCTTGAATGACTAAGAGAAATGTGTAACCCGTCATTATACATCATCACATAAACGTGCACAGTTGGGCAAGTGACATGTGTGCACGTGCACAGTTAGGAACGTGACATCTGTGCAGGTCTAAGTCCTCGTAAGCCCATCTGTGCACGTCGAAATTTCGACGTGCAGAGTTGCCAAGTACCATCTGTGCACGTGCACAGTTGTCTGAGTGACAACTGTGCACGTGACGTGCACAGAACCAAAGACGTGCACAGTTGTCCGTCTGGCCATCGAAGTGCACAGTTGGGCACGTACAAAGTCGCTACGTGCAAAATTGACTCCATCCCATCAATCTTTTAAGCGATCACCCCACGTGGATAGCCTTACAAAATTTTTATGTGTGGTTCCCCACTTGGGCCCATTATTATCCAAGGTCTTTGTTTCAGGCATCATTCACTCTGCTCACATTCTTTTTATAAACTATTTGTCGCCAAACTTTTCTGTCCTGGCATACTACTCTAGCTTCCGAGTTTCGCATAGGGGAGTTGTAGCTTCAGCTGAAGCTGGCATTACTACATGTTTTTGACTAAAATTACCGGGCACGAAATTTAATTCTTGCGGCACATATTAGCACTAAATAAGCACAAAATTCCTGTGTAAAGAAGAATTTGATACCACTAATAGTTTCCGAGTTTCGCATAGGAGGGTGACCTGAAGCCAGCATTACCACACGTTTTTTTAAAAAAAAAGTGCCCGGATTTTGTGCATGGCACAAATCCAGAGCACTTAATTAGCACAAAATTCCTGTGTAAAGAAGAATTTGATATCCCGAATAGTTTCTGAGTTTCGCATAGGGGAGTTGCAGCTTCATCTGAAGCTGGCATTACTACATGTTTTTGGCTAAAATTACCGGGCACATCATTTTTTTTCTGCAGCATAAATTGGCACTAAATAAGCACAAAATTATGGCATAGTGCCCATATCGATATGACCATGTTGTAATTCCAGCTTCCGGGACTGAAGATTATTCTCACTGCATTAGTTTTTTTTTAATATATTGAACAATATTGACCCGATAAAAAGTAGTTGGATGCAAAAGTTATAAATCTTTTCCAATAATACATTATCTTTGCACATTTTCTCAACAACTCATATTTTTCCAGAAAATTCCTAACATTTTCTTTTTTTTTTTGATAGTACCTAGTATCGGAAATTTTTTCTTACAGAAAATATCACAATTTTTTTCTTTTCGTTTCTTTAACAAATATCAGTTTTAGAGGAAAAAGTTAAGATACAAGAAAGGTGTCAATACAATATTCTTGGGTCATCTTTTTGGAAGTACATCCGAGAATTTGACTGAAATTGTACCTCTTAATTTGAGTCTTCTAATTTTTCCGATTGGAATACTTCAATACTTCAATTTAATCTGGACGTTGAATTCTAATATGTATAATTAAAAAGTTAAATGTTGTATTTTCTTAAATTTATTCATTATTTATTATTATATATTCATTTTTTTACATAAGAGTTCTTTTATAAAAGATCAAACTTGAACAAAAAATAATTACTTCAATATGAATACAGTTGACAATTTGTTTAAATATCATGTTTTTAGCAGAGGTAAATATATTGTAGTCTACATAGTTTTAGAATTTCGATGCATGGCACGTGTCTTTCCTTCTGAAAAATAGGAGAGGATACTAACAATAAGTAAATAAAAATAGTAGTTCTGTCAAATTAGTTAGTTAGTCAAATTAGTTCTGTTCAATTAGCACAGTGAAAAGTAGGACGTCTATTAATATTCTTCAACCGCAAGGAACCAGTTAAAAGTATTAAGGGCATGTAGTACATTATGATGTCACGTATTACCGACCATCCCATGTTATTTTTTTCCGCCAATTTAAAAAGAGGGAAATTTAAATATCGTGCTAATTTTTTTTTTTTAATGACAGGTAATATTATGGGGCAGGTCTGTCTGGTCAATTGAAGTTGCTATATTATTGCTAAATATATATATTTTGGACCATCCCTGGACAATTGTCCGCGACTGCTTATTAATCATTGTAACCATATTCAGCAGAAACCCTTGGTACAGGGAGCCTCTATCCGCAACCCGAGGACGCGTTCAGACACATTAGAGATGAAGCGTAGTTCATCGGGTCCTAAGTATTTGAATTAAATTTTTTTTTTCACTGTGGCTTTTTCATACCAAATTAAAGTTCAACGATATTTCCGTAATTAGTCGATAAGTATATGTAAAGCGCTAATTTTAGTATGTCAACATTTTCTCCTGATAGAAAAAATCAATATTGTATACATTAATAGCAAAGATATATTTTCCGTTATAGATTAGCTGTTTTGTAACTTACATCACGTTTATTTTGTTACGTAAAGCATTTTTACATGCTTTTTAGACTAAAAATGTTTATATATATATATATATATAAATGTGCTTCTTGGGTTCGACCCAATAACCACCGTCTAACATATTAAATTTATCGGGTCGGACACAATAAAGCCGCAAAGACCCGATAAACACCACTTCACCTCAAATATGGACCTGATAAACACTGTTTAATATATATGGAGCCCCTAAGACTATTTTAACAGATCAAGGTCAAAACTTTCTATCAGAACTCATGCAACAATTTGAAGAAGTATTGAGAATTCAGCACATAAAAACAATCGCATTTCACTCCCAATCTAATGGCAATATTGAACGAATGCATTCTACACTTAAGAATATGATTAAAACCTCTATTGCAGAAAACAATAAAGAATGGGATAACCTAAAATACATTAATTTTGCAATTTATACTATGAAGAACATTACCCTCGGAATACAACTGTTCAAAGCTACCTTTGGAAGAGAACCAAATATTCCTTCCACAATTAATCCTTCCCTAAATCTAACGTACTATGATTTAATTAAAAAATGGAAGTCTATGCATGAAGTTAGTTTTTAGACAAATCAAATAAAGGATTGAAGTTGAAGAAGAAAAAACCAAGAAATTTTTAGAAGACAGAATAGTTAGGAAACATCCAATCTACAAAGAAAAAGACTGTGTTAAATGGAAAAACAACACATCAATGTGTGCCCTATTTTGTATATAGCGCTCGCATTGATAATCCTAATGATCCTGTCGATAACAACGACGAGGGCTAACTACTCTTTGGAATTATTAAAAGGTAACATCTATTTATAGGAAATAAGGAAAGTTAATTTGTTTCATGAAGAATGGAAATTAGTGATAGGAATAAATCTAACAACAACAGAAGAAAGGACAAAAGCGATAGATCACACTTTAATGTCAGCCGAACGAGCTTGTGGAACAATTTGTGCACCCGAAGAGAAATTAAAATTAATTAAAGGAAGGTACAATAGATTAACTTCAAAGATTGCAATTCTACATAAACTTTGAGAAAAACAGAGACATAGGAGAGGATTAGCAAATTTCATTGGAGACATCTCCAAAACTTTATTCGGAACTCTTTCCGAATCCGATCTACGTCAAAGAAGTCGTTACTTGACGCGGTGCACCACACTTGTTCATTTTCACGATCACAATTTTTCTGGGATGCTTCACAGTTTGAGAAAAGGTTCAAATCGTTGTTTACATGTTGAATCACTCGATGCGAAAACGGCAACGACCGAACGACGTAATCTCGTAAAATAGCGACGGCGGGTAAACTTGTCACGTGACTCACCTACCCGCTCACGTATGTTCAATCAAGAGTTTGTAAATTCCCGGGAATGTTATATCGGGGAATATTCTCGTATAGAATTTGTATTGTTTTTTTATGGGGAAATTGTTTATCATTGGTGGTTCGCTTGATTATTTCACGGTAAAGTGCCTGATTCTAATTCCTGGATGAATAATGACATAAATATTTAGTGTAAGATTGACAGACCAAACAACATTGAAAGAACTGAGAAACTAATTATTATTATTATATTATAATCTTCAAGATTAATTAAAAAATTTTAATCCATAAAATGGAATATATTTCAAATCATCGTTTTCTATTATATACATTAAGTATTGAAAAGTCTTCAGATGCAAATATTCAAAATTGAAGAATTTTAAGTTGCTAATTGTTAAAAGTGAAGAATTTTCATTTGTGAATGATCAAAATTGAACTATTAGGAAAAACGAAAAAATCAACATACCTGTGAAATATAAATCTTGAAAATTAAATATTTTCCATGTACGTTAATTGGATTTTTTTTAATAGTTTAAGTTTGAAACTTTACAATTAGAAATTCTTCAATAATTATGAATATTTTTAATTTAATATTTTTCAATATTTCATGTGTATAATAGAAAATAATGCAATTTTGCATGTCTTTTTTAATAGTTCAATTTTGTAGCTTTACAATTGAAATTTATTCAATTCTATAGGCTTAAAATTTCGAATTTATTTTTAAGATTATATATAAAAATAATTACCTTGAAAATTAAAAAATTATCAATTGTAACTCTTCAAAATTCTATAACTTTGAATTGTAGGAAAATCTTAAGTAGTTGAACTTTAAACCAAATAAATGAATCTGCAACCAAAAAAATAACTCTTCACCAGCGCAGTACAATTTTCAACAGAAATATGTAAATTCTCTACAAGAAATATAATAGTTTACACGTTTCAAAGAAAAATGTTTTAATTATAAATGAACAGCAGCGTAATTCATCTAGCAACGACCAATTGTTAACAAAATAGTTGAATCTTCACCGAAACCCGATTAATTTGTAGTCAAACAGTTCCGTTCTTAATCAGAAAGATGAAATTTGAACCAAAGAAGATAAAGTTTAACCCAAAAAACGAATTTTCACAAAAATAAATGTCTTTTCAACCATAGAGATGAATTTTTAAGGAAGTAGTTAACATTTTAACCAAGTGGTTGAATTTTCAACCATAAAAGATGGATTCTCATCAAAAATTGTCATAGTTGATAGTTAAACCGAAAAAGATTTAATATTACATTAATCCCAATTAAATTCAACCAAAAAAGTGTGACATCTGTGCACGTCTAAGTCCACAGGAGCCCATCTGTGCACGTCGAAATTCCGACGTGCACAGTTGTCCAAGAACCATCTGTGCACGTGCACAGTTGTGTAAGTGACAACTATGCACGTCTAAATTTCGGCGTGCACAGTTGTCACTTGGACAACTGTGCACATGCACAGTTATCCAAGTGACGTCTGTACACGTGCACAGATGGCACGTGCTCATTTGGCACGTGCACAGTTGTCCGTCTGACCAAAGACGTGCACAGTTGTCCGTGTGGCATTGTGATCATCTTGAACTTCTTTTTTAAGGCCTGCGAGATCATTACGTGACGGTAAACTTTGATATATTTCATTTTCTTCGTACCAAAGTGAAATTTCTGGAACACATTTGGATGCCTCTCAAATGAACATGCCCAGGAAAAGGAAATAGGAAAATGCCGAGGTAAATAGGCCTGCGTGTAAGAAAAATGTAAATCTGCTGCAGATTTATCAAAAGAGGGAAATCGATTGATATGCGATTTATAAGAAGAAGACGCGTTTGAAAAAGTTAGATAATTATTTTGCGAATTCGTTATTCTCACATACTCCGATTCAAGTAAGCATTTTTATCTATGAACTGATGCCATTGACGTAGCACTAGGAGCCGCACTTCACCAAACTGACAGAGAAGAGAAGCATTTACCAACGTCATTCGCCAGCAGGACTCTCAAGGAATCTGAGTTATCATACATCATTGCGAAAAAAGAGCTACTAACTATGGTGTTGGCTCTAATGATATTTAAATCCTACGTATTGGGTGCCAAGTTGATCATTTATACTGACTATAAGGCACTTACTACCTCGAAATTCCGGAAATTCGTAAGTGGAAGGCTCACTCGATAGATCATGGCGATCCAGGATTATTAGTTTGACAGAGAACACTGCAAAAGAAAAAGCAACATAGTTGAAAAAACACTGAACAGAATATTATCACATGAATCGGGGATTTAATTTTATTTGAACGGGGGTAAGATTTTTCTCTCAGTACCCGCCAAAAAACTATCCTCTAAATTGCGGAATAGGCTACAAAGTTTGAAACAAGAGAAAAAAGATCCAATTTGAAAACAACGATTAGAGAACATTCAACAAAGAAAAACTTGGAAATTAAAAATTTACGAAAACCCAGCATATCTAGTGAGCAAAATAGGAAAAACAAATAACCAAACAAAATGGATGTTATGTTTCTGCTATGTTAAATTGAAGTGTTACGCTCCAAAGAAACGTAGCGATATTCTCTACATGGACTATTATGGACCACTACCGGCATCCAGGGGAGGATGAAGAGAGCAACAGTCAAAGGAGCAATTCACAAAATTTTCGATGATTACATACCAAAATATGGGAAGCTGGAAAAAATTCGTGACTGATCACGGCACGTAATTCTCGTAGATCCAAAAACCGAATGTACACCTTTTAAAATCCAGCTAAACAAAAAAAAAAAAAAAAAGCCAGGGAAAATGTGTATGGTAAGACAATGGAGAATGTGCGTAAACATGTAGATGTTAAACTCGTGACAAAGTGGGAGGGTAGGTATGAAGCAGAAGCCTTCATATCTAGACCTAATTTCCACAGCCGAGCAATCTTCCATGAAGATCTAGTATCTGTGGAACTTAGAAAGACTGAGGTTTTGATGAATAAACCCATCTATGTTGGGCTGAGTGTGCTGGACATTACGAAAACCTTGATCTATGACTTCCATCATGGTTATATGCTTAACAATTACGGTGACAAATGTAAACTACTATACACAGAAACTGATAGCTTAGTTTATGTAGTTAAATGTCCCGATATTTACATGGATATGAAAAAAGATATCAACAAGTTTGACAAATCCGATTATCCTGTAAATAACGTTTACGGTATGGCTCAAGTCAACAAAAAAGTTCTAGGCCTCATGAAAGATGAGTGCAGTGGAGAGGTCATTACTGAATTTGTTGGGTTGAGGAGTGAGATGTACAGCATCCGCGTAAATGGTCAAGATTTTGTACAGAAGGCCAAGGGTATAAAAGCAGGTGTTGTACAGAAATCTATCAACTTTGATGACAACGTTGACTGTTTGTGCAATGCTGCGATTCAAACTAGAATGCAGTATATCATTAGATCACGTCTTCATCAAGTTGATACGGTTAAACAGTTAAAAGTGGCATTAAGCCCCTTCGATGATAAACGGTATCTTTTGCCTGAAAGCACTGATACGCTAGCTTGGAGTCATTATAAGATTAAGGATACTGATACCAATGTAAATAATTCACCAATAAATCGACGTACATATTGTAAATAGTTTGAAAGTCGATAAAAAACATTGTCGGGATTGATGATAATTGTAAAAACATGAATAAATGAACGATTTGTTACATACATTTCATATGTTTCTATTTAATAAAACCTTACATCTGATTACATACATAAGTTTGTTAAAATTAGTTTTAATGTTAGATTAACATAAGTTTAATGATACTTTAACATTAGTTTTAAAGCTTAGCTTGATGTTACTTTAACGTTAGCTTAACTTTACTTTAACTTTAGCTTAACGTTACTTTAACGTTACCTTAACGTTACTGTAACGTTAGTTTAACGATACTTTAACGTTAGTTTAACGTTACTTTACAGTCAGCTTAACGTTACTTTAACGTTAGCTTAACGTTATTTCAACGTTAGCTTGACGTTCATTTAACGTTAACTTAACGTTACTTTAACATCACTTCAACGTTAAGTTAACGTTACTTTAACATTACTTTAACGTTATCTTAACGTTAGTTTAACTTTATTACATGTCTGTTTTATCTATCCAGCTGTTATGTGCACTGTCGAAACCAAGCCATTTGACATAGATTTTATTACCACGTCTCTTAATGACTTTTTCCACAAGGTAAATATCTGGATACTTGACTTTTAAAAGTTCCTCTTGATAAAAGCCTCCAGCGACAGGTTGATCCTGATAGTCCTTTAGTTTATATACAAATTTATGCCCTTTCGTAAATTGAATCAGGATTATCCTTTTTCGAATGAAGAGAAAGAGAGAGTATATTAGGGAATTTATATAATTATTACAAAGTATATTAAAACTTCTTTTTTCATGATACTAACATTATTAAATATATAAATTGTTAAAGTAAATCAACAATTCCTCTTTTTGAATCTTTTCTATGCTAGTAATGATAAGAAAGATTTCTTCTCCATCGAGTTGGCTATAAGATAAAAATGATTTTATCGACGGAAATACGCATGCCGTCACAAAAGACGCAACTACAAAAATTGTAACCAATAAGAAGCAGCTCAACCACAGCCAGCCATATTGGATAAATGAGCGCGCGAGAATGAAGTATATTTGAAATGAGGAAGGAAAACCTTTTTGACACAAACCATGACTCTTTTATATACATTTATGACCTGCATGCCTTCCTGCCCTCCACAGCGTGCGGCTGAGTACCCTCCACTCTGCGCAGTAGACCCTGCTGCAGCTTCGTTAAAAAGTCCGAAACAAAAAAATCCCTCTGCGTACAAATTCCACATACTATATGCTATAAAAAATAAAAAATTTATTTTTTAGTCCGGTCAAATAGAAATACCCCCTTAATTGAAGTCTTGTGAAAAAAATTGTTTGAATAAAATGTATGAAAAAAAATTATGTACAAACATATAATAAAAAATCTGCCCGCTTTTTGGGCACATTCTCATCGCGTTGAACTCGGTTCCTCTAGGTTTTCGCACTTCGTCTACTCGCTATTGCGCGCTTCGCCGGCAAATACTCTCTTAGTAAGCTTCATCGTTATGACCTGCTTGTGTTTTAATTATGCCAATTGTACATCAAAAGAACTAATTTACTTAAGGTTCTATCGACCTTAAGGAACACATTCTCATCAAAACACATGCTCTTCGCGCACGATATTTGGTTTTAAAATCATGTAAACCTCGCGCTCCACGCTCGTTTCTGTTCATCGTATAATAGAAAGCCAAAAGTTTGAGCGCGCTTACGCAACGACCATATATATGTATGTTATGTTATGATTAAACCCTTTGATTCCCTTTTATATATGTTATGTTCTATGTACTTCAGATAAAAATGACTAAATTTGCATTTTATTTAAAATAAAGAAGGAAATTCTTTTACTTCAGCGTATATTTCCGTATCTTCCTAATAAATCGTACAATCAGAAAGATTTTTTCCACCTATCTGAAAAGGGGAGAAAAAAAATATCTTAGTCGTTTTTGGAACATATATATGATAAATTTTTAAAATTATTTTTAAATTATTTTAAAATAATCGGTTGGAAAATAGTAGTGTTGGGAAGAAGGTATATATTTTTTAGATTGATCTAGAATTTTCGTGTTATTTATTTAAACAACACGTTCGTTCCGCAACACTGCTCAGACCCAGGTTGCTGATCAATCTCTCTAGCGATCACCCCAAGTGAAGAGCTTCACAAGGTTGTTATGTGAGGTTCCTCCTTTGGTCGATAATGTAGATTTCCATTATTCACAGTATGTGTGATTGGATTTCTCAACGGATCGATAATTACTATCTGCGATGATAATACGGATTCCTATTCTAAAATTTGCTTTTCTTAAATCACCGGGATTGAAATCGGGCACGGAGGGTTTTATTTTGGCATGTCAAGACGGGTTCATTTCCACTCTAGCATATCATAGCCTCATTTTAAGCCAAAAAATTCCCGATGATTGCTGCAGGGAGTGGCATGCACACTCTGAGCATCTAGGACACATACTATCTAGTTGTCCAACTCATGCGGGAACAACCTACAGCTAAAGGCACTATGCGGCACTAACAGTGCTTAATTACCATCCTTGTCACTCTTAGGGAAATGTCGCTCCTAGCGAAATAGAGTCAATTGTCACAAATGAGAAGGGCCGCATAACCTGGAACTTCATATTCTTGACCATTGTTTCTGTGGCGCACTTAAGGCCTGACATAGTTCTCCTTGACTTCAAAAACGAACCATGCTCTTAGAGGTGCCAAGCTTTCACTGGTTAATAGCCTGCAAAGCATCCCTCCGTATCAACAAAGTGCTGACACGCTCGCGGGGAAGATGAAGAAGGCGGTCGTCCTTGGATCGCTCCGTGTCCTCAGGGTGCACTTGACTTTTGCCGGATTGAGATTGACTTTGAATTGGATAAATGTGCCAAAATTCATCTGAAGGAAGGAAAGATTGTTGGCGTTCATTGCCGATTTCATATTTAGATAGCAGTTGTTTCCAGTGGGACCCTGCGCTGGTTGTTTAACCTTCTTATACCTTTATGAAAATAAAAAAATAAATAGAAAATTCCTTTTCAAACAATCAGTTGAAGTTTTTAAGTTATAAAATATTTGAACTGGACCAATCAGGTGCGCCGTATAAACAGTCGCGTGTGCGTGAGCGAAGGTCTAACGCAGGGTTATTGAAGCGAGAGCAGAAGTGGGCTCAGCGACAAAAAAAGCACTAAGTTGGAATCCCGCTCACGCACTGACGACTGTTTATACGGTGTTCCTGATTGGACCAGCTTAAATAGTTCATACTCAAAAACTAAAACTTCAACTGATTTTTGGAAAAGGAATTTTAGATTTATTATATATATATTGTTAAAAGTTTGTCATAAGGACAACCGCAGGATTTCGCCGGAATCAGGTGCTAATCTTAAAAATTGCACCCGCACCCAGCGAAATCGCGGTAAAATTTCAGCTGCCCCCACGTCTTACAACCGTGAGATGGGTGGCCAGTCTGCGACGAATTCAATACGATGATCCGGCAAAAGTCTCGTGTATCCTGAGGTCACGGAGCGACCCAAGGACGACCGCCTACTGTATTTTCTCCGCAAGTGTCTCAGAATTTTCTTGACACGCAGGGATGCTTTTCAGGCTATTAACCATTGAAACCTTGGCACTTCCAAGAGCGCCGATGATCAGGACGATTAGCTTAACAGAATATTCCGGGTATAACCGTCGCACATGTGATTCACTACCTACTCCTGACCAGATTTCAAAACCGCCCTTCAACACCCCATTTTCTATGTTTCTACATTCGAGACTCTTTTTTTTCGTCTTAGGTACACATAAAATATCTAGTTTCCCTACGTGCATAGTTTCTCGTACTTCTCTTACTTTGAGAGCACTCACTCCTCTAGCATTCCGAACACTCAGTCTCTATTCATCGCCTGAAACTCGGCCTTCACGTTTACCGTGTGTATGCATTTCTTCAATCAGAGTTTCAGTGCATTCTGAGGCTATCTTCTTATTTGTATTACTTATTGCTCAGATTGCACACCCAACTACCACCCTAATGCGTGACTTTTGTTTGCGAGTCGAAAATCATGTCCAAGTTAAGTAGTCATTCGTCGTATGGTGGAGAATCTTATCGTAACGTCAGTCCCACCAAACTTCTGTTACTGGGAGGGGGGATGGGGGTAAGGATGGGAAACCGAGAGTGCGATTGATTGACATTTTATGCTGAGAAGGTCACCAGTCTTCAGCAACGTTTAGGCATAAAAAAGGATCCTTAAAGTGTCAGGAATTTTTTAGTAAAAATAAAATTTTTGATCGTTTTTTTTTTTTGAGCTTTCCTTCAAAACCATTAAAGTTAATTGAAAATTACCCTGGATGCCTACAAAATAATTCAGAATCCTAAGAATTTAGAGAAGTACAAACCTTTGAAATATTTGACAATTGTTTTTGTGAAAAAAGACATATATATTACCCCCCCCCCATCTACTCAACTTAAACATTTGTTTTTTGTCAAAAAACATTTAAACATGAGGGGCGAGAGTCAAAAAAATTTTAACAAAAAAGAAAATTGCAGTTTTATTTGAAGCTTTTACCTTGAAAACGTTATATCTCAACAGAAAATTAATTGATATAAATTGATATAAAAAAAAACAACTCTTCTGTATCAAAAGCTTCAGGATTCTTCTGTTTACTTTCCGATCTCCAAATTGCAGTTGATAGACGCGATGAGCAATATTTTATAAAAATGTCTGTATACATAAACACAGTTTAAACGAAAACTAGTCAAATATTAGAATTTTATTCTTGGTTTCTTTCACAGTTCAAATAATTTTTAAAATATTCCGTGATACTAAGAAATTGTTAATCAGGCAACGGTAAGTGCGAGACGTGAAAAAGGACAGATAAGTAATATGATTTGTTATGAGAAAATTATGATATGAAGTATTATTATGATATTATCATAGACTTTCACAAAGGTGTCTGTCTGTCTGTCCGTCTCTCTGTCCGTCTGTAGTCTGTAGTATCGTGTAGGCACGATGAATTACGAAAGATTGATCAGATTAGATTGTGCTTTGGCACACTATTTTAAGGCCTAAAAAAATGAACAAGTTCGTCAACCAGCTATTTTGGATCAAAATTCAAAAAGTGAGCACATTTTGAAAATTTTTAAGACCACATGTTTCAAAATTTGAAAATTCTATTCACGGTTATTAGTAGTACAAGGCCGAGTGTTTCAGCAGCCTCCTCCGCTGCTTTGTACAGAAACGCTCCTTTGCCCACTTCTTCGTGTTTCCTGATCATTCTAAGAAGAGGGTCTTGTCCATTTGTGACTATATGTGCTGTACCCAGAATAATCCTGTTGTGAAGACATTAAAGATTTAGTATTCCGCGACCACCTTGACGGTGTGAAATGTAAAGTCGCGGAACAGAAGATTTAAGGTGCACGCTTTTGTTCATGTACATAACCTTTCGGGACCCAATGTCGAGGGATCTGAGCTCGTAATTCGTCCATGGAACCACTCCAAATGAATAGAGTACTACCGGGACAGCAAGCATGTTCGTCGCAGATGCTTTGTTCCTCGCCGACAGTTTAGTAGACCAAATTCTTCGGATGAGACGTTTGTATCTGCATCGGAAAGTATCCTTTATAGAAGTTACGTCCTAAGTGCGACCTTGTCGCACGCCCAGGTATTTATAGGTCTTTCCAGCACCAAGGTGTCGTATCGCGCTTCTGTCGACGAGTTCAGGGACTTTCGGGATGCCATTAAGTATTCCTTTCATCAAATAAACCTTGGCGCATTTTTCTGTCCCGAACTCCATTCCGATCTCTTCAGTGTACTCTTTGCCAATGTCTAGAACTAGATGTAGTTCCTCTTGTTTTTTAGCATAGATCTTAAGATCATCAATGTAAAATACATGAGTGACCTTATGCTTTCTATTTCCAGGTTTGCAGCAGAGGTACCCTTTGTAATGGCGTTGTGCGAGAGATAGTCGCCATAATGTGAGGCAGAAGATGAGAGGGCTCATAGTGTCACCCTGAAATACACCTCTCTGAACGGTGACACTGTAATGGATCACAGGATGTTTTCCAGATGAGATAGTAAATCTAGTTTTCCGAAGCGGCATTAATCTCTCTATGCACCTCATGATGTATGGATGAACATTCAAGATTTTCAACAGACAGATGATGTGTCTATGGGAGGTTGAATCAAAAGCTTTCCGGTTCTCAATCCAGGCCATCGAAAGGTAACGCTGATAGAATGCTGCGTCTTCACAGACACATATATCGATGAGCAGGTTCTCCCGACATTCTGCTACGCCTTTCTTTGTCCCACGTTGTTCGTAAATCTCTCGCGACACATGTCCAATTGTCCGAACAATCCTATCATTTAGGATAGCTGTGAAGATCCTATACAGTGTGCTCAGACAAGTTATTGGCCTGTAGTTTTTACGGTCGGCTAAGTTGCCCGTCTTCGGCAGGAGCACTGTGCGCCCTTCCCCCAACCACTTCGGAGTAGGCTCTTCCGACTTTATATATGAGGTGAAAATGGGGGCCAGATCCTAGTGGGTTGGAGGAAACTTCTTCCACTAGAAGGTCTTGATACCATCTGGTCCCGGAGCGGAATAGTTCTTCATGTCTCTTAATACGTTTTTCACCTCCTCGGTAGTGATAGGTGGGCATTCCTCCTCAGGTGTTATGAGGGCACTGCACAGCTTTGTGCCCGGTAATTTTGATCAAAAACATGTAGTAATGTTAGCTTCAGCTGAAGCCACAACTCCGGTATGCGAAACTCTGAAACTATTAGTGATATCAAATTCTTTTTGGGCAGAAATTTAGTGCTAATTAAGTGCTGTGGATTTGTGCCATGCGCAAAATCCGGGTACTTTTTTTTAACCAAAAACGTGTAGTAATGCTGGCTTCAGGTGACTGGTACGTAAAACTTGGAAACTATTAGTGGTATCAAATTCTACTTTGCGCAGAAATTTAGTGCTTATTTAGTGCTAATTCATGCCGCGAAAACTAAATTTTGTGCCCGGTAATTTTAGTCAAAAACTTGTAGTAATGCTAGCTTCAGCTGAAGCCACAACTTCGGTATGCGAAACTCGGAAACTATTAGTGGTATCAAATTCTACTTTGCGCAGGAATTTAGTGCTTATTTAGCGCTAATTCATGCTGCAAAAATTAAATTTTGTGCCCGGTAATTTTGATCAAAAACATGTAGTAATGTTAGCTTCAGCTGAAGCCACAACTCCGGTATGCGAAACACTGAAACTATTAGTGATATCAAATGCTTTTTGGGCAGAAATTTAGTGCTAATTAAGTGCTCTGGATTTGTGCCTTGCACAAAATCCCAGCACTTTTTTTTACCACAAACGTGTAGTAATGCTGGCTTCAGGTGACTCTGGTACGTAAAACTCGGAAACTATTAGTGGTATCAAATTCTCCTTCGTCCAGGAATTTAGTGCTTATTTTATGCTAATATAAGCCCCAAAAAGTAAATTTTGTGCCCGGTAATGTTGGTTAAAAGCGTAGTATGAATACGATGATCACAATGATGAAAAGCAAGAAAGAGTGAAACTTAGAGAAAAATATTATATTGGAAGCTTAATCTATGCTAAAGGCAGTATATAAATAATTATTTCGAATTTTGATGTGCTTATCTTGAATTCTTTAATCAAACCATCAGGGAATATATCCCACATCCATATCTTTTTATTAATCTGTTATTTTCACTTTCGGGCCGTTCAAAAAATTCGGAACCCGTCCTTGGACTTTTCTGGACCACTCCCTCTCGACCCATAATGCATTGTAATTTTGCATCCCCCCACACCAAAGTGTTACGTACCTTTCTTAAAAAATTGCCAAGTATTTTAGTAAGAGGGTCCTTCTTCAAAATTAAAATCATTTTTGGATCATTTATATTTCGTTCTTCGTATAAATTCGGTTTTTGATTAGACCAGGACTTTTGGGAAAATTTCACGAGAGAAATTAGTACTGTAAATTATGGTGACGGTAGGAAAAAATGAATATTTTTCATTTATTTGGCTGATTTTGACTAAAACTTGCAAACTTTTAACGCATTTTTTCAGCAAATAATATATATTATTAAATATATATATATAGTGCTTTAGTACCATCTTTGTCACTCTTACGGTGTTGGCCGCGACCCTGCCCTGCCGAACGCTCCAAGGGAGATAGAGTCAATTGTAAATAAGATGCCCCAAATTTTTCTGTTGGACCATTCTTCACTTCAATTAACCGTTATCATGAAAATCAATTAAAATGTCAAATATATGATTTTCCCCCTATTTTGCATTATTATAAGAAATCACAAGGCTGAAATTTACTGAAATTTGTTCAGTCGTTAAGCATACCATCTAGAAGCTATGTACAAAAACCCAGCTTCTCTGAAATTAATTCGAAGTTAGGGTCGTTCCTCTTTGACTAACCTATGACTAATAACTCGGCACAGAATAGGGAAATAAGTGAATTTCAAATTTCGAGCAAACAGTTGAGCGTTGTACTAAAGGGTTGAACTTTATATTTGAAAATAAGAATTGCCTAGAGAAAATTTGCGAAACAAAAGAAGGAACGAAATTTCAATAAAATTGTTGAATTTACCAGCTAAATAGGTGGACTCTTATCAGTTGAATTTTTTGATAAAAAGGACAAATTTTTAACAAAATTGTTGAATTTACAACCACTTATTTGATTTTTAACCGCGTACTAGAATTTTTAATAAAAAAAGATGAATTCCTAACCAGAAATATAATTATCAAAAATTTTGATCATATAGAGACTGAAGAATAATAAATTAGGCAAGCATTTGAGTTGACTTTTAATACTTTAAAAATATTAGGTTAAAAAAACTGGAAATCATGCCTAGAAAATGAAGTTAATTTTCTATTGTAGACATTTTGGTTTCAGACTATACACCTTTAGGGCATCAAGAAATTATTATATAATTGAATGTTTGTAAAGCCTAATGATAAATAATAATTATTGGCATTAACACATTTCATTTTCTGAAGGCTGAATTCATTTAAAATCATGCCGTCTGAACACGTTCAATTCGCAGAATCGGCTGCGGATGAAATATATTGATAAATTTAAATTTTGAAATTCAAATTTATCATAATGAATCATCGTGAAAGTACTAAATCTATCATCGATTAAATATATTGTTTTTCAAAGGATTTCAGAAAATGAGAGAAAATGAGCAAAATTATGAGTATTTGAACTTTTATAAAGCGTAAGGCAATTTATGGAAAATTTTTTTTATTTTTGCTTTCAAGTGCTGTAGTTTCTAAACTGATATAGATATCGTACGGCCCAAGCCTTGGAGACGAGAAAAAATTTGTTTTGTTACTGAAAAATAAATATTCTCATTTTTTGCAAAAACAAGAGGAGATAAGAAAAAGGTTAAAAAAGCAAAGGTATTTCACTGGAATAGTCCTGAAGAAAAGTCTTTTGGCATTTTTCTCCATCTTGCGTTTCTTTTAAACTTTCCGGTAATTGAAGGTATTTTATGAAAATATTAAAGTGAGATTTTCGGAAAATATTTTTAATTTTGTATAAAATATGTTCAGCTGGTCGATTTATACCCTTCTTACTTATTTATGACAGACTAATGTTCCATTTTAGGACAAAATACACACAGAAAAAAAATGTATTTTTTACAGCGCTTTCAAAGTAATCTTAACCTTAAAGTTTTGAATAATTTTATAATTTTTAAATCTTCAACATTTTTTGCTTTTAAATATAAATCGTTTAAATTTGCTATAGGAATAAAAGCCTATAAAAACTGCAATTATTATTATTCCAAAACGATCAAAATCAAGTAAATTTTTAAACAAAAATAATAACTTTTCCACAAAAAATGGAATAGTTAATAAAAAACTAAATTTTCAACAAAGAAGATTAATTTTATACAAAAAAATATATAATGCTTAATAAAATACAATAATTTTCAACAAAATCATTCAATTTTTATGTAAAGAAATGAGTTTTCAATTAAAATGAATCTTCAACCAAAGAAATGAATTTTCAAACACATAGTTGAATTTTCCACCTAAAAGATGATTTTTCAACCAAGAAGATAAATTTTCTACCAGAAAAGACGTATTGTGTTAATAATTTTGAATAAGAATATTAAAAATTGAACAGGTTTAAAT
>JAABKJ010075445.1:173749597-173762128 GCA_011634705.1 Andricus grossulariae | reverse complement strand
TTTGTTCAAAAAGAATGGTTAACCATAAAAAATTAATTTTCAACCATAAAGATAAATTTTACACAACAAAAAAGGCGAATTTTCAACAAAATACGTGAATTTTCGACTAAAAAAGATACATTTTTAACCACACATGAAATAGTTATATTTTAAGTTTTAAGAAAATTAACTATAAAAATGGATTTTTAACAAAAAAGTTGAATTTTCAACAGCGAAAAAATATATTTTGTCAAAAAGATTAATATTCTACCAAAATAGACGAATTTTTCACAAGATATATGAATTTTAAACGAGTAGTTGAATTTTCAACCATAAAAGATTTTTATTTAAACTGAAAATAATTTAATTCAACGAAAAGGGGACGAGTTCTTAATAAAACAGTACAATAATTTTCAACAAAATCGTTACATTTTTCTCCAATGAAATGAATTTTCAACTAAAATAATGAATCTTCAACCAAAAAGATCAATTTTTTACAAAAAAGTTGAATTGTAAACTGAATATATGAATTTTTAACAAAACAAAACAAAATTAATTTTTCAACCAAACGTGGAATAGTTTTTTACGTTGAAAAAAAAATTTTTAACCATAAAAAATGAATTTTCAACAAAATAAATAAGTTTTCAACTGAAAAAGATAAATTTTCAACCATATATGGAATAGTTATATTTTCAGTTAAAAAATAAATTCAACCCGAAAAAATGGATTCTCAACAAAATAATTAAATTTACAACAACAACAAAAATATTTCACAGAGATGATTAATATTCTATCACAAAAGACGAATTTTCCACAAATTACATGAATTTTCAACCAAAAAAGATTTTGATTTTAAACAGAAAACAATTGAATTCAACAAAAAGAAAAGAATTTTCAACAAAACAGTTGAATTTTCAGCCGAAAGAATGACTTTTTAACAAAATTTTTGAATTTTCAACAAAATACTAAAAATTTTAACCAAATAATAAAAGCTAATAATTTTGAATAAGAATTTTAAAAATTGAACAGGTTTAAATCCATAATAGAGATCCAACTGCCATTAATTGGGATGAAGCTGAAATCCTACACGTTGAACCTAATTATTATAAACTGGCCTTAGCCGAAATGGTTTTCATTAAAAAGAAGGCGAAAACTGTCTCAACAAAGTACACTCGAATTCCAAAGATACGAGAATCTCGGGAATCAAGAACTCCAAAGATACGAGGGTGAAAGGGGCACCCACTCATGCGACGTTTAGAATTCGGGGGTAATGCGTGAGAATGCACACAGGCCTAGTACGCGCATGCGCACGTATGCAATTCGCAGTGGACAAACGTCGAATTCAAAGCAGCGCGCATTCTCGCTTGCCTCACTGTCGAATAGGGTGGGAGTACGAGTGAAAAAATTCCGCTCGCTCCTTTGGAGTCAGAACGCTCGTATCTGTGGAGTGCTCGTATCTTTGGAGCTCTTATCTTTAGAGTTCGAGTGTAACTGATTTAGACTTCTTCAACGAATCATACAACATGATCTTAGATTCACTATGATCAACTTTACACCGACGAGCGGAAGGTTAGCTTCACGCGCGTAGAATTGTCGTTGGAAGAGAAACTTTCGCCTCGGAGAGCGCGTGGAAGAAGGGTTGCCCGATTATAAAATTCATTCACTCCAGCCGGTAACGTAGGTAGATATATTTAATATAGTGGGGATAAGCCGCTGCAGCTATGCCTGTGTAAATGGCAGAAAAATGAAAATTTTTGTAGTGCGAATTCGCACTAATGTGCCGTTTGAGAGTTAAATATAAAAAATTAAATTTTTCGACAAACGACACAAGCTACGAAAAAAATGTAGACAAAAGTTGTTGACCCAAACCAGAGAAAACAAAATTGTGCACCTAAAACACATCTACAAATTTTGTATAAATATCTTTTTGATAGGATGCATATTTTTAATCATAAAAAATAACAATAAAAATGGAAATGAAAATTTTTTATAAAAACGACGAAAGATAGAAAAAAAGTTGGTAGACAAAGGTTTTTCCCCAAAGAAGAGATACAAATTTGTTATAATTTATCACATTCTTATCATTTATGATTGAGAAAGTATTAAAATTTCCCGAAATTTGACACCATAAAATTCAAATTTTTACACAAAGGAAGAAAAAAGAGATAAAATTGCAAAAAACAATTATGACATTTTTCAATAGGATTTGTCATTTTAGTTTTATTTATCGAAAGCACATTGCAGAAAGAAATCAAATTTTGAACCAAAAGGCGTGAGATAAGGAAACACAATTCAAAAAGGAATTGAAGCTTTCAAAAAGTCCTACGAAATTTATTTGAACCAGTTCTTGTAGACTTATCATTTTTTTTTATTCATCGAAAACGCTATGAAAAAAAGTCGAAAATTCAAATTTTGAGCAAACAAATGACCCAAAGTATGGGGTAAAGTTTTTCAATGAATTTTAGCATTTGAAAATTCCTACATCATTTTTTTGCGCCAGTTTTTGGCAGAACTTCTCGTTTTTAATTTATTTTAATAAAATAATTTTAAACTAAAATTTTCAATTAATTCATTTATTTCAATCGGTAAATATAACTTTTGTAACATTGAGGAAAAATTTTTTATCCAAAAGGACGAAATTGCAACAAAACAGTTAAAATTTAGAACAAATAGATAACTTAAAAAAAAATGGAATTTTAAATTAAGAAAGATGAATTTTCAACGAAAAAGTTGAAATTTCCACAAAAGCAAAACTTATTTTTAACAAAAAAAAAACAGGTGAACCTTATAGCATAAGAGACCAATTTAAAAAAAACAGTTGAATTTTGAACCAAAAAGTTGCATTTACAATAAAATAGTTAAACTTTATAGCATAAGAGACCAATTTTCAACATAATAGTTTAACTTTTATCCAAATAGTTTAATTTTTAAGCCAAAAAGACGAATTTTTTAGAAGACAGTTGAATTTTCAACAAAAAGATAAGTTCTCAACGAAAAATATCAGAGATTGATATTTTAACGAAAAAAAAAACTAATTTTCAACCAAAAATTAAACTTTCAACAAAATTGTTGAATTTTCAATCAAATAGTTGGATTTTTAACCTAAAAAGATCAATTCTTAAAAAATGTAATTAGTTGCATTTTTAACAAAACAAAAGACGAATTTTCTGTAAAACAGTACCATTTTCAACTTCAAAAGATGAATTTTCAACAAAAAATTAAATTTTCGATCAAGAAAAATGAATTTTTAATTAAATAGTTGAAGTTTCAACAACAACAAAATTGATTTCCAATCAAAAAGTTGCATTTACTAACAGATAGTTGAATTTTCAAAAAAAGATATGACCTCAACAAAAAATATAATAGATTGATATTTCAACCAAGAGAAGAATTTTCAACGCAGAAGATTAATATTTTACAAAAAAAAAGACGAATTTTCAACGGAATAGTTAATTTTTCAACAAAAGAAATGAATTTTCAAATAAAATGAAAAATGTTCTCACCAATAAGATTAATTTTCAAAAGATAAAGATTTTTTAGTCAAGAAAGAAGTTAATCGAAATTGCGTAACTTTCAAGCCAAAGACGAATTTTCTGAAAAACAATTTCATTTTCAACCCAAAAATGTGAATTTTCAATCAAAAAGGAAACCAAAAAAAGAAATTTTCAAAAAATAGATATTATCAAAAAAAGGATGAACTGTTAACCAAAAAATTTTTTTTTAGAACGAAGTAGTTGAACGTCTATCCAAGTCGTTGAGATTTCAATTAAAAAAATCAATTTTCAATCAAATAGTTTAACATTCAACCAAAGAGATGAATTTTCAAATAACAAAAAATTTTAAATGTTCAACTGGAATAGTTAAACTGTCATTTAAAAAAATTAATTATCAACCAAAAAAGAAAACGAATTTATAACTAAAATAATAATTCTTCAAAAAGGATTATTTTTAAACAAATTAGTTAAACTTTGAAACAAGTAGTTCAAATTTCAAGCAAATAAGATAAATTTTCAAGGAATAATGTAACAGCTAATATTTAACCTATTTAACCAAATTGTTTAATTTTCTACAAAATAATAAAATTGAAGTTTATTTTATTTTATTTTTGAAAGTTAAACAATTTGGTTAAAAAGGCATTCTTTTTTGTTAAGAATGACATTTTAACATAAAATTTTAACACAACAGAGCAAAACAATGCAAAATAAATGAATTTTTTAAAATTCTTAAATTTTCCACTAAAAAATATCAATTTTTTACAACAAAAAAATGGAATAGTTAAACTTTCAGTTGAAGACATTAATTTTCAACAAAATAGTTCGATTTTAAACGAAAGTGATGAATTTTCAAATAAAATTATGAATCTTCAACTGGAATAGTTAAGTTTTAAACCAAAAAGAGGAATTTCAAAATAAAATTATGAATATTTAACTGGAACACTTGAATTTTCAACCATAAAGATAAATTTTTAAACAATAAGATTAATTTGGAAAAAAAGATCAATTTTCTACCCAAAAAATACAATTTTGCAACAAAATACATAAATTTTTTACGAAATAGTTGAATTTTGAACTAAAAAAAATAATTATTTTCAACCGAAAATGTAATGGTAACATTTTTAGCTAACAAAATTAATTTACAAAAAATAAGCGTTTTCAACTAAAACAATCTTCAACTGAAATAGTTGAATTTTGAAACAAAAAAATTAATTTTTACTACAAAAGATAAATTGTCAACCAAAACTTAAATAATTAAGATTCAAGTTAAAAAAAATAATGTTTGACCAACCAGATAAATTGTCAACTAAAACTATGCAATTTTCAATTGGAATAAGTTAAATTTTTACTTAAAAAAATTACTTTCAACAACAAAAAATAACTTTAAAAAAAATGGTTATATTTCCAAACAAAGTGATGAATTTTTAAATAAAATTGTAAATATTTAACTGGAATAGTAGAATTTTGAACCAGAAATATGAATTTTTAACTAGAATATTTGAATTTTTGACCAAAGAGAAGAATTTTCAACCAAGAAGAATTATTTCTACCAAAAAAGATGAATTTTCAACAAAAAAAAAGATCATTTTTTAACCAAAAATTGAATAATTAAATTTTTAGTGAAAAAATGAATGTTCAACTGAAGAGATAAATTTTTATCCAAAATTATAAAATACTCGACTGGAATAATATTTACATTTTCAGTTTGAAAAACAAAATAATTTTCAACCAATAAACAAATTTTCAACAAAATAGTTAAATTTTCGGCAAAAAAATTCCTTTACATCCAAAGAAAAAAATGTGTAGATTTTCAACGAAACGGATGAATTTTCAAATAAGAAAGACAAATTTTCATCCAAATTGTGGAATTTTGAACAAGAAAAGATGAATTTTCAACAAAAAATTGACATTTATTACAAAGTACATAAATTTTCAAATAACTAGTTTGATTTCTAAATAAAAAAAATCAATTTACAACCAAATAGTTGAATTTTCATCCAAAAAAGATACATTTTCTACCAAAAATATAATTAACAACAACAAAAAATAGTTAAATTTTCATTCAAAAATATTATTTTCAGCTAAAAAAAGAAGGAATATTAAAAAAAAATAGTTTACTTTTCAATGAAAGCAATGAGTTATCAACTAGAAAAAATAAATTTTCAACCAAAAATTGAATAGTTAAATTTTCTACCAAAAAGATTAATTTTCAACCAAAAAAGATGGAATTTTCATCAAAATAGTTAAATTTTCAACCAACAAGATGAATTTTTAATTAAAATGATGAATCTTTAACTCTAATAAGTAATTTATAACAAAGCAGTTCAACTTTAAACCAAGTAGTTGAATTTTTAACTAAAAAAGATACATTTTCAACCAAAAAGATCCAACGAAAGCAATCAATTTTCAACTGGAAAAAATCAATTTTTAACCAAAAAATAAGAAAAGAAGAAGGAATTTTCATCAAAATGTTTAATTTTCAACTAAAGAGATACATTTTTTATAAAAATGATCTTTAACTCAAAAAAGTGATTTATGACAAAGCATTTCAACTTTAAACCGAGTAGTTAAATTTTCAACTAGAAAAAATAAATTTTAAACCAAAATGAAGGAATTTTCATCAAAATATTTAAATTTTAACTTAAAAAAGTAATTTATAACAAAGCAGTTCAACTCTAAACCGAGTAGTTTAATTTTCAACTAAAAAAGAAATTTTCAACCAAAAAATGAATGAATTTTCAAAAAATAATTAAATTAAAAAAAAAATGGAATAGTTTAATTTTCAACCGGAAAGATTATTTTTCAACCAAAAAAAGAAGGAGTTTTCATCAAAGTAGTTAAATTTTCAACGAAAGCGAGGAATTTTCAACTAGAAAAACTAAATTTTCAACCAAAAAAAAAGGAATTTTCATCATAATATTTAAATTTTCAACCAAAGAGATTCATTTTCAACCAAAAAATGAAATAATTTTCAATAAAATAGTTAAATTTTCAACCAATAAGATTACTTTCTACCAAAAAGATTAATTTCTACCAAAAAGATTAATTTTCAACCAAAAAAGGAAGGAATTTTCAAAAAATAGTTAAATTTTCAATGAAGGCAATGAATTATCAACTAGAAAAAATAAATTTTCAACCAAAAATTGAATTGTTAAATTTTCCACCAGAACGATTAATTTTCAACCAAAGCGATGAATTTTTTATTAAAATGAATCTTTAGTTCAAAAAATTAATTCATAACAAAGCATTTCAACTTTAAACCGAGCATTTGAATTTTCAACTAAAAAGGATACATTTTCAACCGAAAAGATTAATTTTCAACCAAAAAATGAATGAATTTTCAACAAAATAATTAAATTTTTAACGAAAAATGGAATGGTTGAATTTTCAACCCAAAAGATGAATTTTCAAGCCAAAAGGAAAGGAATTTTCGAAAAAATAGTTTAATTTTCAACGAAAGCGATGAATTTTCAAATAGAAAAAATAAATTTTCAATCAAAAAAGAAGGAATTTTCATCAAAATAATTAGATATATTTTTTTGTACAAAATTCAATTGTTAAGTCTGAGAATTTAACTATTTTGTTAAAAACTATTCTTTTTTGGTTTAATTTAACTGGTAGAATTTTTTTTTTTAATCAAAATTTATTATTTTCTACTGCAAATGTAACTATTCCACTTTCGGGTAAAAGCTCATATTTTTAAGTTGAAAATTAATTTTTTTTTAGGTGAAAATTCAACTATCCTGTAAAAGATTGAATTTTTTGGCTGAGAATTCATCTTTTTACTTGAGAATTCATCTTTTTGGAAGAAAATCCAACTAAGTACTTGGTTGAAAGTCAAATTATTTTATTAAAAATTAATTTTTTGGTTTAATATTCAACTATTACAGTTGAAGATTCATTATTTTAGTTTAAAATTCATGTTTTTGGTTCCAAATTCAACAATTCCAGTTAAAGATTCATCATGTTAGATAACAATCCATCTTTTTTATTTAAAATTCAACTATTCCATTCAGTGATTTATAATTCCTCTTTTTAATTTGAAATTCAACTAATTTATTGAAAGTTTTTTTTTGTGTTAAATTTCAGTTTTTTAAATGAAAAATTTAACTATTCTAGTCAAAACTTTAATCACATCTTTGACATTTTTTTTGTCATTTTTTTTTTCAACTGAATATGTAACTATTCCAATCAAATATACCAGCATTTTTGTCAAAACTTCATCTCTTTGGCTAAACAATAATTTTGTTAACTAAAAACTTAACTATTCAACTTTTAATTGAAAAACCATCTTGTCTTAATTGAAAGTTCATCTTTTTGATAAAAATTAATCTTCTTGGTTGACAATACATATTTTTATTTGAAACTTCAATTGAAACTTTGAATTTTAGAACGATAATTCAAATTGAATTAATTTAAATAATAATTTAGTGCCTAAATACATTTGATAAAATACAATAGGTGCGTCTTGAATTAGGTAAAAGTTCACTGCATATATATATATTTTTTTTAAACTGAAAATTTATATTATTCCAATTAAATATTCCATCATTTTAGTGTCAAATTCATCTTTCTGGTTGAAAATTAATTTTTTTAACTCAAAATTTACGTATGGAATATTTGGTTGAAATTTTATTTTTGTTAGTTGAAAATTCATATATTTTGTTGGAAAATAAATTTCCTTAGTTAAAAATTATACCTATTTATTATATATTATTATTATTTATTATATGCATATTACTTATTACATAATTACATATATTTTTTATGTATTAAATAATACATATATTATTTATTATATATACTATTATTTAAAATTCTGACTAGTTTCTGGACATTTTTCTTCTGTTTGAAAATTAATTTTTTTGTTTGAAAATATAACTGTTCCATTTTTGTTGGTTGAAAATTCGTCCTTTTCGGAAGAAAATTAATCTCCTTGGTTGAAAATGCAACTATTCCAGTTAAAGATTCATCATTTTAGTTTAAAATTCATATTTTTGTTTTCGATTCTAAAGCCTTGGTATATTGAGTCAGTCGACCCAATTTGCACCTTACTTTGCTGACATCCATATCTAACCTGAACTTCCGCGGTGGATCTCGCTTTCTTGATGGGACAAAGACTGCATTTGTAGACCTAGTTCGGCGGTCAACGATCTAACGGCTACCACAGCTGCTCAGTATACAAGTATTTGCACCTCTAAAGCTTTTTGATGCACCTTTAGCACCTTGAGCGTTTGATGATCCACCTCCGCGGCTATCACGTCTATCTTTGCAGTAATCTCGTCCACCACGTCTATCTGTTGAAAAATCTCATCTATTGTTATCTCTTCTAGTGTATGGATTTTGACACTCTTGAGCTATGTGCTCTGCGAACTCTCCACATTTGTAGCACATTCTACCAGGATTTTGACGGTTTCTAGATAGATGGCCTGAGTCATTACAATGGTAGCAGCAAGGAGGCTTTTCCGGTGCTAAATACTTGGCGTTGGCTTGAGTTTTAGCAGCCTGACTCTGTATGATCAATGATTTTTACTGTTGTAAGTTAAGTCCTCGCCCGGTAAAGTTTGTAGTCATAAATTCTACGTCTTGCAGTCTAGAGGAATGCGTGAAGATATCAATATAGAACGCACCTCTAACCTCGTCTACCGAAACCTTTTTAGTATTCTGTAAATTATCATGAGTTCTAATTAAATCCTCAAACCTATCTGAAAATTTATAAGCTGACTCTTTATTGGGATTATACTGTTGGGTAAGCATTTCTTTTCTAATCGACTCTGAGTTACCGTATGTTAAATCTTTTTCAATTCGGCTATGATTTTTAAAATGACCCATAAAGTTGTCAAATTTTGTATCTTTCTGTAATTTATAGTCTCTTTCGACTTTAGTATCGCGATTTAAGAGGTCGCACTGTGAAATGCTATTATTTCTCGTCTTTTCTGATATGTGCCCGTCTATCAATTATAATTTTTCTGATTTTTCTGAATTTTCAGAGTAGAGTTACATACTTGATCTTGTTCTTTGCCATCAAGATCGTCCTCTATTACTTTGAGGTCCCTATATAGTATACCTGTCTTCTCGCCTAAGTCTTTCCTGAGATAAAATTCATGAAATTCAATCAATATTCTGTGACTCTCAACAGTTTAGGCCAAGAAGATACTGAATTTGCCATTCGATCAAGAATAGCTACAGAAACAGTCTCTTTGACTTTAGCTACATGAGTAGTAACGCGGATTCCCAGTTCCTCTTCAGAATGGGTTTCGCATCGTTGAGCAGGCCAAGAAACAGGACTTTTACTTAACCATGACGGCTCTTTCCACCACAAATTATTATCAGTTTGTTGTGAAGGGGTTGCCCCTCTTGAAGCTAAATCTGCTGGATTATCTTTTGTTGGTACATGACGCCAACAAGCAGTAGGAATTAAACTATGAACCTCAGCAACCCTATTAGCGACAGAACTACTCTACAGAGCCCATAGGTCTCTCCAGTGTTAAGATGTCTAATAACACTTATATCCACTAGCTTAGGTTAATTTTTAAAACTTATAACTCGTCGTATCGCTTTATAAAGCTATTACCATGTCAATTTGCAAAATGATATTATGGAAAGTTGCTGCGACCAATGAAATGATTAATTGTCTCTGGTGAATCATGTTTCGATCTTTAAAATATTTCTTGGTTAGGAGAACCCTTCCCTTTTGTATTTCTAATTTTAGATCAGATAAAAGGATTTCAGCTAGGGATTTAACATGTGAATAATATAATATTATCACTTATTGAAAATTTTTGTTGAATTTCAATTGATTTTACCCCCTTAAAGTTTTAGTCTATTTTAACTTCTCCCACGGCTTATTCCGTAATAGTCACTAGAGCCTATCTTGCCTAGTTTTCTTTTTCTCTTTTTTTCAGCTTAGCTAGGCACAGGATGTGGGGACTGAGTTGTGGTAGGCCAAAATTTCTCTTTTTTTATTAAGAATATTTCTAACGGGCAAGGAATACCTTAACAAGCTGGTGTTGATATTCTTATATAAGATGTATATAAGTATATAAGATGTATTAAACATATTTATTAGACGTGGTCAAGGGTACGATTTTGACATGTATGTTCATCAATAGATAATCGTTTCTGGTAATTGATCCTGGGCATGGCAGTATACTCAATTCTCGATAATCATAATTTATCATTAGTATACTTACTATTAAAATCACTATTACTATAAAATTAAAAAATAGTAAAATTACTGTTAAAAATTTAAATTGAGTAAATAATAGTTGAAGCTAAAATTATTTTTAAAACATTGCAGAAACTTAAATTATTTATATTTTTTGTATCCCTGATATTCCGTGAGATTGGTACGATTGGTACTAGATGTTTAATCTTCATACCATTTAACCTGACTTACGATGAATATTTACAATAACTTTTTAAAAACCTACCAAATCAAAACAAACAAACGCAACCTTCAACTCAAAAAAAATGCGAGACGAAGCGGACGAATCGACTCAAGGATGACTTGCTGAACTGCTTCGATGCCAGCATTGTCTCTGTTTGTGGAGTTTTTATGGCGCCTATGCACAGTCAGTGGTACCAGGAACACTCAGAGCTGAGGCACGTTTCGAAATCGTCTTTGCAAAATCTAGCTTTTGAAAACTAGAAACAAACGCAAAGCGCTTCCCCAACTGCTGCATAAACATGCCGTAGACGAGGAGGAAGGAGTGAAATTAAAAACAACTGTAAAAAGAAGACATCCCCTGAGAGAAGATAGTGATTTCAGGATGGATCGAAAAATCAAAAGACGCTTGCATGAACTGAACAAGAAGATAAGATCGCCCAAACAGAATGCTTCCCGTGTTTAGTGTGTGATTGACTACATAGTATCGTTCACGGAAGGGGTCCAAAAGTTTGCTCACGAAATAAGGATCTACCATCACACACTGAACAAGTCAAAGCTGCTGAAAATAAAGCAGCACCCTGCGGTGGTTTTTTAGCTCTTTCTTTCAATTATATATATATATATATTAGTCAAAAATTCATCTCTTTGGTTGACAATGTCACTATTTTGTTAAAAATTTGTCTTTTTTGGCATGAATTCTACAATTTTTTATTTAAAATTAAAATCTTTTTCGGTTGAAATATCTTTTATGTTATCTAAATAATATATTCAATAATTTAATAACAATAATCAGTGGAACAAAGGTCTTCACCACTTTGAAGTACAAAAGTTAATGTTTTCCTTTTAAGAAATATAACGTAGAAAAGTATCTGTTAATTGCTAAAGTTTTCCTAATTTTTTATTGTTGATCCACGAAATACATTTTTTTTTGAAATCCCTAAAAACATGCATGCGCGCGCAGCGCCCTTTTGCTACTTGTCCTTATATTAAAAAGCGCATGGCGCCATTTTCGATTATTTCTCGAACAATCTCGAAATTACTCGAAACAATTTGAAAGTATTGTTGTCCGGAAACTTGTATTCATGATTGTTTGGAATTGTCGCTCTTTTCCCCCGTTTAAAATAAAAATTTTGAAGCTGATTAAGCATTTTGAAAAGTTTCACGATAATAAATATTTCTTAAAATTCATTGAGTAATTTATACTGATTTTTTTATGTGAAAAAATTAATTTTTTTAATTTATTCGAGTTAGTTTAAAAAAATTTATTTTCAAAACTTCTACAAGTCTTAAATATATTTTAAACTGACTCAAATTTTTCCTAAAATTTTGCAAAATCCTGTAAAATAAAAAATGATAATTTTTCGACATATTCCAAATGTTCAAAAATCTTTTTGAATGTCCTCAACAATCTTACGAAAATGATATTTCTATAACCTTGAAAACAAATGAACAAATAAATCTAAAAAGGAAATATTTATTCGAAATTTTTATTATCTATTGAAAACCATTTACCCCATCAAATTATCATTTGGGTGAATTGTTTTTTCTTTCTTGACTGAAAAACTTTTTTTGTTAAAAATTGAACTATTTGGTTGAAAATTCGTCTTTTTGGTTTGAAAATTAATCAGCCTTGGATGAGAATTTCATTTTTTGGTTGAAAAGTCATTT
>JAABKJ010075445.1:173677853-173749587 GCA_011634705.1 Andricus grossulariae | reverse complement strand
ATGCAACCACTTTCGAAAATTAATCTTCTTTGGTCGAGGGTTTAACTGCTTTATTAAGAATTCACCTTTTTTTATTAAATATTTACCATTTTAGATTAAAATTCATCTTTTTGGTTGACAAGGTGACTATTTTCTTGAAAATTTGAACAGATTTCTTATTTTGAAAAATTAATTTTATGAGAATATTTAAAAACATTTTAAATGACAAAAGATTTAAAAAGAATACAAAAGATTTCTAAAATCTTCCAACAAGATTCTGGAAGAGTTTAAGGCAATTTTGGTAATTTTTCAGAATTTTAGGAACATTTTTGGAGAAATTCGAATGATTTTAAAAGACACTTAAAAGATTTAAAAGCTTTGGAAATAGTTAAAACAAATAATTGGAAATTTGAAAATATTTGAAAAAATTTTTATTAAAAGTTAAATTTTGGAAGATTTAGAATAAATTAATCTTCTTGGTAAAAAAATCATCCTTTGGTTTAAATGTTCAAATCTTTTGTTGAAAATCTAATTTTTTTTATTTAATCACTTTAGTTTCAAATTCATCTCTTTGGCAGAAAATTGATAGTTCAAATTGAAAATTGATCTTCTCTAGTTAGGAATTCAGGTATTTTGTTGAAAATTGATCTTTTTTTGTTCAAATTTTTTTTGTGGTAGAAAAGTCCACTACTTCATTTAAAGTCACCCTACTTCATAAAAGAAATTTTTTTGATTTGTTCGAAAATTAATATTTCCGTGTCAACAATATATAGAAATGTTTATGGAACTGTTTTATACAACAGTTTATTGAAATATTTTATTTTTCTTAGAAAGTTAGTATTTTTCGCTTGAAAATTCAATAACTTGGTAGCAAATTAAACTATTTTCACGATAATTTAAATATTTAGTAGAAAAATCACTTTTTTGTTAAAAAATGATATTTTCGGGTTGAAAAAGTCAACTGTTTTTCAGATAATTCATCCTTTTGCCTTTAAAATTCAACAATATTATTAAAAATTGATGTATTTTGTTTACAACTCGTCTTTTTATTAAAAATTAATCTTCTTTGTTTGAAATTTATATTTTTGGTTGAGGATTCAATTATGTGTTTAAAAATTCGTCTGTTTTGGTTGAATTCAAATATTTGAATATTCGTTTTTTTTTGTGAAAAATTAATTTATTAATTTAGAAATTTAACGATTTCATTTTTAGTAATAAAATATATTTTTTTGGTTCAAAATCCATCTATTTCGCCGAGTATTCAATTATTTTGTTGAAAATTCGTTTCTTTATCTACAAATTTCACTATTTCAAGTATAGAAAATTTATCTTCTTAGTTAAAAATCATCTTTTGGGTTAAATGTTGAAATATTTGGTTGAGAATGTAACTGTTTTGTAGAAAATTGTCTTATTTTTTAGCTAAGAATAGTTTTAAAAATTATTTGCCCTCAACTGCTAACTTTATAAAACATATTCAATTTTTCGGGAAAAATTTATATTTTTGGTATAATATTGATCTTTTCTGATTGAAAATTCATGTATTTAGTTGGAAATTCGTCTTTTCTGTTTAAAATCAATCTTCTTGGTTCCAAATTCAATTATTTTTTTATTCAAATATTTTTTTTTTTTTTTTTAGAAATTGAGAATTTTTTGCTTGAAAATTCAATAATTTGGCAGGAAATCAAACTCTTCGGATGAAAATTATTTTTTTTAATTCATATTTCTGATTGAGGATTCTACCATGTGTTTGAAAATGCGTCTTTTTTAGTCGAATTCAAATGGTTGAAAATCCGTTTATGTTGTTGTTAAAAATTAATTTTTACATTCTCATTCATGAGAGTGTAATGTAATCGTCCAAATTTGCGATCTCTGGTTTTTAACGGTCTTCACGTTTTGGCACTCACAGATTCCGAAAATCATAAAATTTTGTCGGTGTCTGTCTGTCTGTATGTATGTCTGTCCGGAAAATATCCATCTCGAGAGATCTAATTATGAGTTTTTTAAGGCTCATTTCATTTGATTGCCTCAATATGCACGCATTGTTCCGAGATTGTTTAAAATAATACACTCAGAAAAATGTTTGTTTAATTCAAACCAATTCTTTCTTCGATGCTTTTGTTTTTTTAAGTGGTTTATTTATAAAGATTTGTATGCTGGAATTGAAGGATCCAAATTTGAGATAGGCAGGTGTGTCTATATCGGCAACCGGGGCGAATCGTGACAGTTTTCCACACACCATGACAAAATCAAGAATTAAAGACAGGTCCAATTTTTTATTGAATATCAATATTGTTTTTAAATTTTTGAGTTATTGTTGACTATATGATTTAATTTATCAATCTGCTGATTTAGATTATTTGAGAATAACTTAAAAATGAAGACTCAATCCAATTTAATCAAAACTCAAAATCATTTAAAAATACAATTATAGACAAAATTCTGCTACTGACACAAAAAGTTTGGAATGAATAGCCTCTTTTTCCAGTTCCTGCTATTCGTACCGTCGGATAATTCGAATATTCACCTGAAGCCGAACTACAAAATTTAAAAAAATCCTTGTTGCACCTACGCGGAAATTACCGCTTTCTATATCAAAACTAAAGTATCTAAAATCTAAGAAAATGCTGTTCGAATTGAACAAATCAATTCTGAAGAGGCTGTAGATATTAATATGCCGTCATCAGAAGATTCGCATTTTCACCTAACCCCAAACTTTAAACTGCTCTAAACATTTCCCTGTTGCTCCTACAATGTCGAAATTTTTTATTTTTTAGGAAAGTTCCTATCTCAATTAAGAAGAAACCCTGTTTTCAATGAAAAAATAAATAATAAAGAAGATGTAGCTATTTATAGGCCATCGTCGGTACCTAAAGCCGAAATTTAAAATTTGAAATAGAAATCCTTGTTGCTCCTATACGGAAATGATTGTTTTCTCTATAAGAAAGATAGTATTTGAAATCCAAATAAACACTGTTTTATTTAAAAAATAAATTTTGAAGAGGCTGTAGCCATTAATAGGCCATCATCGGATAATTCAAATTTTCACCTAAAGCCGAATTTCAAAATTTTCTAAGAAAAGTCCGTGTTGCTTCTACCCATAAAATTATTGCAGAAAATTCTGGCTGGGTACACGTGAAAGCTTAAGGTCTCCCGAATTAAAATATATGTATATTGTTATTCTAAAAAAATTTTACGATAGCGCTGATGTAAAACGTGCCAAAAAACAAGGTTTTGTAGGCACTTTTTTAATCCTTGACCTTCGAGGCTTTCCAAAACGAGCTGAAACGTCCTAAAAAATCGGAAAAAATTCGTAGACGCTCCTTAAGGTGTCCAGAGTGCAACGCAATTCATCAATTTTCAGAATATGAAATTGTCTACCAATTACAGACCGTTTTTCACAAACATATCATCTTCGAAAGAAATAATGTTAGAAAGATGTTTAATGGCTTAAAAGGTCAATATGATGATGAAGGAATTTCTTCTTGAGATTATTATTGTTAATATCATAAACAAATTTAGTGAACAAAGGCATTATTGAGGAATTTTTCGACAGAAAAATTCGTTTTTTTTCATGTCATTTTTTTAAATTAGGAACTTTATGATAATTCTTGCAAAATTCATAATTTGTTGAATAATTCTATCATTTTTTTAACCAATATAATAAACAAATGCATTATTGGAGAACATGTCGACGGAAAAATTCTTTTTTTTCCAATGACAGAATTTTTAATTAAGATCTTCATGAGAGACTCAGCAACATTCATGATTTTATCAACACTCATACTAAGTTAATAAATTCTATGTTTTAAAAAAATTTTAATAAACATGTGCATTATGTGGGTATTTGTCGTCAAAATTTTTTTTTTTCAATCTCAGTCCTTTCAGTTTAAGTTTTTTAGAAAGTTTTTCATGAAGTTTCCAATTAAGAAGGCTGAAATAGAAAAAAACGAATTTTCCTGCCGACAAATGCCCGGATAATGCATTCGTTCATTAATTTTGTTTAAAAAAATCATAGGATTAATCGACAAATTATGAATTTTGCTAAAATTATCATCAAGTTTCTAATTTAAAAAATTGAAATCGAAAAAAACCTAATTTTTCCATGGAAAAATTCCTGATTAATGCCTTTATTTATTATATTTGTTTATAATATTAACAATAATAATCCCAAGAAGAAATCCTTTCACCATCATATTGTTTTTATCAAAATTTCTTGCAATATAACTTAAAAACGTAATATTATGGAAAATCTTAGAAAACATTCTTTCAACAAATAATTTGTTTACAAAAAAATGTTTTGTTCATTATGTAATATTGAAACATCTTTAACTAATGTTACTGTCATTTTATTTGGTAACGTGACGATAATATCAGCAAAATTCATCATAAGTTGATTATTTTAGGTTGTTTTTTAACAAATTTTATTTAAAAATGCATTATTGGGGCATTGATCAACGAAAAAATTAGGGTTTTTTTATATATCAGTTTTTTTAATTAGGAATTCGATGATAATTTCATTAACAGTCATACTCATTTGACAAATATTTTGTCTTCTTTAAACAAATTTAATAAACAATTGCATTATCCGTGCATTTTTGACGAAAATCTCGTTTTTTGGTTGTCAGCGTTTTAATTTGAAAGTCCATGATAATTTCAGCAACATTCATAATTTGTTGATATAAATTTGTTGTCATAAAATTATTTGACTAATTATAAATTTTGCTGAAATTATCGCGAAGTTCCCAATTAAAAAGACTGAAATTCAAAGAAAGAAAAAACAAGTTTTTCCGTCGATAAATGCCCGAATAATGCATTTGTTTATTCAATTTGTTTAAAGAAGACAAACAATTGATCAAATAAGTATGTGTATTGATTAAATTATCATCGACTTCCCAATTAGACTGACCTAAAGTTGAATTAGTTAAATCTAACTTCTCGTATGCAAAGAATATCTCCCAACACTAACCACTATATATCCGCGTCTCATCTATACACTATCCCGTCACGGTGCAATCGTAAATTTATATTATATATATAATATTATATTATAATTTTGAAGAACTTCAAGTTATGTTATGTAGGTGTTTAAAGATTTATTAGATCAATAAAACAGAATTTAGCTTTTTCAAATTCTTCACAAAAAAAAAACAACATATAATTCTTCCCAATGTTTAAACTCATTAGCTAAAACTGTTATCGATTCTTCAATGTGTAATAGTAGAATTGTTACAATTTTCTCAATTTTCTCTATTTTCAGAACAGTTTTACTCCGTACACTTTCAAATTTATCGTCAAGCCTGACGCCTTCTGCGCCCGGCGTCGGTGTCCTACGTCCTAAACTCAAATCACCACGTGGTTTCCAAATTAAAACAATAGCTAGAATATTCTAGCATTAGTGATTGAAACTCTTCTCTTATTTCCTCGCAAGAATTTGATAACTTGATTTTACATTTAAAGTTCACCGTATTCTTTACGATGATCCTTGAAAGATAATCCAAGTTACCAATTTCCCGCCTGAAGCAAAAATTTTTAACCGGTCTGTGGACGTTTTTAGCCGGATACCGGCCAGAATCCCCGGCCAGCGCTTGATTAAAACTGGGGCTATCCGGCCGGCTGCCGGTCGGATCCCTGTTACTATTTCTACACGGGTATCATTAGTGAGATAACGAGTGCAGGATACATTATAGGCCCTGTATTGAATAAACCGAATATTCGTTTTTTGAACTGTTAGCGAAATTCTTCATTGATAAATTAATCAGTTTTTACTGTACTTGAAAAAATAAGGGTCGTTTATACTCTTGTCTTCAGCTTTGCAAACATCCTTAATTCCATTAAAAAATATAATAGTATAATTATATATTTATAATTTAAAGTTTGAAAAAAAAACCTCGTGAATGTTAACGAAAATGGAAAAAAGTGAATTTCATGTGCTGATTGAGCATCATTTTTTGCGTAAAAAACCATCACTGAAACTAGGGAAAGGCTTGATGAATACTATGGGAACTTTGCACCATCAATGTAATTGGTTGGGAAGTGGTTTACTGAGTTCCGTTGTCGCCAGAAATCGTCGATAAAATCCATGAAATGATATTGGACGATAGGAGAATGAAAGTGGGTGAGTTGGCTGAGGCTGTAGGCATCTCAACTGAGCGGGTACATCACATTTTACATGAATATTTGGTCATGAAAAAGCTATCCGCGAGATAAGTGCCGCGATTGTTCACATTCGACCATAAGCGCAACCGTTTGACCACTTCCAAGGAGTGTTTGGCGATGTTTAGCCGCAATCCGAACGAGTATTTGCGTCGTTTCCTAACCGTGGACGAAACATGGATCCACCACAACATACCAGAGACCAAGGAATAATAAAAAAAGTGGGTTTCTCCGGGTGAACATGCACCAAAGAAGGCCAAGGTGGGTCTGTCGGCCAATAAGGTCATGGCCACAGTTCATATCCACGTTTGTTATTTGAAGGAAGCCTAGTAGGTGGAACTATTATTCTGAGAGGAGCAGGATTCCTGTTAATGCGAGACCCTAAACTCGTAGCATGAAGATACCTGTCAGGAGAATTGGGTCTGTCGGACGGAAATCCGAAAGCAGGAAATTGGGACGGAGGAGACCTGGACCTGGACTTTGGAGAAGTAGACCTTCCAGGAAAACGATTTAGGTCAATAGGTTTTTTATTAGGTGAAGACGCCAAACTTAATTCTGCAAAATGATAAAAAGGATTACGTTTTCTAAGGTCGTTCAGGCTAGACAGAAAGCGGATTTTCAAAAATGTGTCTTACTTCAAGAATCTGTCACATGATTAACGTAATTTGTAATTCCTAATATTCTGAAAGTTTGAACCTCAATCTACAACCCTGATGGTAGCGGTAATAGAGCAACGTTTTGAATAAGAAACAATCTGAAATCTAGTCACACTTTCTTAGTAACATTATTTATAATTATTGTTTATTTTTTTATTTACTTTCAAAATATAGTTCGATAGCCTTTTTTATGACAATCAACGCTTTTTCATTTATAATTACTGTGCAAAGTCGTCTCTAATCTCTTGAATGTACTGAATTGTGCCTTAATATAAGTAACTAATTGTAAGATAGTTTTCAAAAATATATGGTTTGAGGAAAAGTGGAATGCACTAACTTAAAGTGGTCAACATTTTGGCAATCACACATATGATAATTAATCTGTGCATGGGGCCTTATATAATTCAAATAATTCATATAACCTTCCATTTAGATTTTGTAAACACTTTTGACTAAAAAAATTGCAATTCATAGTGTTATTATAGTTTGAAAAAATTATTTTTCTAAAGCTGCTTTCTGTTAACCTAGGAAGGAAATTAAATAATATTACATATTTAATGAAGATGATATTTAGATTTGAGTTGCCATAATTGTTTGAATTGCTACATATACTTCTAAAAATAATATAACCTTTATAATCTTCAGTGAAATATAACAATTCGTGTGTAAGTTGTAAGGTAAATACTCGAGTGAGATAAAGCTCCCTGCAAATGTTGAATAACAGATAAAAATTAATATGAATGTTCCAATAACAATTCCTAAAAATATTTCTAAAATTTGGAGCCACATAGTATTTTTTACGATTTCTAGAATATTATTTATATTTCAATAAAAGAATTTTCCTTTAATCTTCTACACAACGACTAGATATTTCGATTCGCACAAATTCCTTATAAATCGGGGCATAAATCGAGTCCCATATTTTATGACACATACATTTTAGTTTCTTCGAAAGAAATGCATTTTCTTGAATCCACCTACCCAACAGTGTATGAAAATATTAAACTAAGGCATCAAAGAAAGTATGTATGGGAAAACTGAATATTCTTACGATTCATTTGCTTTTGACTTCAGCGTTTTGAAATATCCTCTCATTGTATAGTATGATAGACTTCAACAAGAAACTTCTTCAGATGAGGTACAATAGATGGTATATGATGGTCAAAGGGTTGACGGAACCAGAATATTTGCAAAAAATAAAAAAGGAAGACAGCTTGCAGATACTGGATAGATGGAGAGGACAATCTATGCAAAGTATGTGGATACGAAATGAAGTCATGGGCACATGTGTTAGAGAGGTGTACGGGAGAGGAAGATGGACAGTTGAGTAAGAATGAGTGCGTAAGATGGATTTTTGATGGTAATGGACAGGGAGTGACGTGGATGAAGAAATTGAAAGAAGAAAGGGAAAGTAAGGGAACAGGGCAGAGCCAAATGAGTAATCCTATTAAGGGACAGTGAATAACAAAATTTAAAATCGCGTACCGTAACCGCATATATATATAATTATAATGTACACATTACTTGAGTGTTTCAATGAAAATAATAGTTTCATGCTTTTTATGTTGTAAACAGTTTAATTAATAAATTGGTCAATTAATTTTGTTAGAATTTTCAAATTAAATAAAGATTGAATTTAAATTATTTTTCAAACGAAAAAATATGTATATATTGTAAAAATTATTTGAATGTTTTAATGAAAATGATTGTGTAATTCTTTATATGTTATGAACAGATTAATTAATTATCAATTGATTTAATTGAAACTTACATTTTGTGGAATTAGTTTGAAAGGTTATTAATAAATCAGATGTTCAGAAATGAATGTTCGAATTAAAAAAAAAAATATATAAAGTAAAAATTATTTGAATGTTTTTATGAAAGTTATAGTTTAATGCTTCTTATTTTTTGAACTGATTACCATAAATTACCCAATATTCATTTTTAAAAATGCCAATAAATTTCCGGAAATTTCTGAACATTTTCGGTAATTTTACCGGTAAATATGGTAACTTACCATAAATTAACCAATATACATTTTCAAACATTTCCGGTAATATATGAAAATTTTCGGGCATTTATGGTAATTTTACAGGTAAATATGGTAACTTACCATAAATTATCCAATATGGAACCAAAATTTGCTCACAGTTTTTACGGTGAGTTGGCGGATAAACGTAAAATTCGAGCTTGTATATGTACAATTTTCAATATTTACCTCTGGCGTCATTTTGCAGTCCCTGGGGAGTAAAAAGTAGAGCTTTAGCCCCACTTCATAGGCGTCGAAAAGGGCTGAAATCATGCATGTGTCATAAAAAAGTTTATTATTAAATAAAATTTTCAGAAAAATAAATGGTAACAATTATTTAAAGGCTTCAATGATGATAATTATTTAATGTTTTTTACGTCCTGAACTGATTATTAAATTATTAGATGATGAAATTCTTTCATAATTATGAATCACATCAAGACTGAATTTTACTTATTTTCAATTGTAACATAAATTCATTATTTACATTAGGGTTGTGCAATTGAATATGGGCTGTGATTTGTATAATAAAAGTTTCTTTTTTATTTAAAATACCGTCGTTACAATTATATATATATATATATATATATATATATATATATATTTTGAAGGATTTATAAAACTTTAAAGGATGAATTAAATTTTATTCAACGTGTTTTTCTATGAATTTCAACAATTTTATTAAAAATTTAGGAATTTAAAAAATTTCAAAGGATTTTAAGTATTTTATGTTATTTTAAACAATTCCAAACAATTTAAAAACATTTTAAAAAATTCAAGGGATTTCTAGAGTAATCAAATTCAAGAAGATGAAATTTCAAGGGATTTTTGAAATCAAAGATTTCAAGATATTTTAAGGGATTTCAAGAAATTTTACAAAATTTAAAGGATTTTATTGAATCTTGAAGTATTTCAAGAAATTTCAAAGATTTACAAAGATTATAATTGATTTTTTAGAGAATTTTAATAAATACGTTTCATTTAACTTAAATTCAAGGGATTTTAAATGATTTCTACTTATTTTAAAGGATTTTTATGATTTCAAAAGATTTCAGGGTATTTTAAGAGATTTCAACAAATTTCTAGAAAACTTTAGGTAATAAATTAAATTGTGTTCAAAGAGTTTTTCCATGAATTTCAACAATTTCAAGGGATATGTAGGAATTAAAAAATTTTCAAGGATTTCAAATATTTTATTTTATTTCAAAAAATTCCAAAGAATTTCAAAAGATTTAAAAATATTGCAGGGGTTCCAAGTAATTTTGTAGGATTTACAAAAATTTCAAGGAATTTCCAGCAAACTAAATTTTAGAGAATGAAATTTCAAGGGATTTTACGAAATTTCACAAAATGTATAGGATTTTATTGAATCCTGAAGGATTTCAACTGATTTTAATGGAATTTTACGATTTCAAAAGATTTCAGGGTATTTTAAAAGAATTCATCCTAAAGAACTTTAAAGAATAAATTAAATTTTATTCAAGTATTTTATGTTATTTTAAACAATTCCAAACAATTTCAAAACATTTTTAAAAATCCAGGGATGTCTAGAGAAATAAAATTCAAGAAGATGAAATTTGAAGAGATTTTTGAAATCAAAGATTTCAAGATATTTTCAGGGATTTCAAGAAATTTTACCAAATTTAAAGGATTTTATTGAATCTTGAAGTATTTCAAGAAATTTCAAAGATTTACAAAGATTTTAATGGATTTTTGAGAGAACTTTAATGAATACGTTTCGTTTAACTTTAATTCAAAGGATTTTAAATGATTTCTACTTATTTTAATCGATTTTTATGATTTCAAAAGATTGCAAGGTATTATAAGGGATTTCAAAGAATTTGTAGAGAACTTTAGGGAATAAATTAAATTGTATTCAAAGAGTTTTTCCATGAATTTCAACAATTTCAAGGGATATGAAGGAATTAAAAAATTGTCAAGGATTTTAAATATTTTATTTTACTTTAAAAAATTCCAAAGAATTTCAAAAGATTTTGAAAAATTGCAAGGGATTCCAAGGGATTTTGAAGGATTTATAAAACTTTAAAGGATGAATTAAATTTTATTCAACGTGTTTTTCTATGAATTTCAACAATTTTAAGGCACTAAATAACAATCTTCGAAATTGTTGGAAACAATTTCTATAAGCAATGTCTGAATTTGAAATTTCTCGTAAAAGAAATTTTTTCTTTAATTATTATTGGAATCATACTGTTTCTTATGCAAAACTGAAATTTCTGAATAAAAAGAATATATTTTTAATTAAAAACCTAATATTCGAATTTTGAGTAGAAAAATCAATTCAAGAGAAAGGAATTTTGAACAAAATAGTCAAATTTCACAACAAATGAATTGATTGTTAACCAAAAAGGTTGAATATTTTTTTCAATGAAATAAATAATTAACAAGATAAAAAATAGTATAGAAAATAAAGAATATTTATATTAAATAAAAGTGTTGTATTTGATATTTTTAATTTACTCCCATAATTTTTAAACACGGTATTAAATCAAATTTTGAGGAATTTTAATATTCTGGAATTTGTAATTATCCACAGTTTTATAATTTCAGAAGTTTTATGTTTCCAATATTTTCTTTTTCGAAATATTCATGAATTTCTATAATTAATAGTTTTGATGATTATTTGAGACATAGAAAAATTCTCGAAAAAGAAAATATTCTAAACAAAAAATTCCCGAATTAAAAAATTCACGAATCTAAAAATTAAAAAATATTTTTAATGAGAAATGAATGATAAACTGAAGAATATGTTTGGGAAATCATAGTTGAAGACACATATAATTTGTTTCTACGAGTGAAGTCAAAATTGGGTATTTTTTCTTCATCAATTGTTACAAACAATTACAAAATTTTGTAATTAATGCCTCAAATTCAGGTATAAAACATCATTACTTTTTCACATATAATTTCAGTGGAAAGACAGTATTTTCGTACTTAGAAATGATAAATGCATACTTAGGTTTAACAAAACATTTATAAAAATTTATTAACTTTTGAACCAAAAGATAAATTTCCTCTAGGCAAAAATAGATTTTCCAACAAACTATATGAATTTTCAATGAAATAGTTGAATTGTGAGCTAAAAAGGTCAATTTTATACTAAAAAAGATGAGCTATCAGCAAAATACATGAATTTTCAAAAAACAGTTGAATCTTCAAGCAAAGCAGATAAATTTGTAACCAATGGGATTAATTTTCTACAGAATAGTCGAATTCTCAATCAAATACATGAATTTTCAATCAATTATAGTTAGATTTTCTACTGCTAAAGAGAAGTTACACCTAGAATGATACATTAGAAAAAAAAAAATATGTCAACAACATATTAAAATTTTAATTCAATGGAATGAATTTGTAACCACAGAGATTAATTTTTTACTCAAAAAGAAGAATTTTCAACAACATACAATAATTGTAATTACTTATCTCTATTCAATGTTTATTCATTGCTAATGGAAAGTATGAAACGTAGTATTTCTCATTAGAGTTTAATTTGCCTATCTTAAAACTCGGTCTGAATAACATATATTTCTACTAAAATTTAAAACTTCAAGAATCTTATATTTTAACTGAGCCTCGGGTCATTCATCAATCTGAAGTTAGCAAACTAAGCAAGACGGAAACTTGTACCAAAAAAGACTATCGATGAGTTCATATAAGAACGCCCAAAAAAGGATCCCGGATTAAAATAAATGTCTAGTTTTCACTGTGATGCATTCTTCAAAGAAACGTTGAATTGAGCCAAAGGTATTAGACATAAATGTTGTGAACAAGAAAAATGATTTTTCTATTTCTTTCTGCAGAATGCAGTTCACATTCCAAACGCAATCAGCATAGCAAACGTAATCCTGGCCCTTCTTCTTCTGCTGCTGCTGGCAAACAACATATGCCTGACCAGAATTATTGAGAGGGGCCTTCTTGTTGTGCCAGGTCCAGGTCTCCTGATAGCAGGCTTCCTTCTATTCTCAATCAAGAAGTCCAAAAATGTCAAATTTTGAATAAATCGGCGACACTCAATTTTTGCATAAAAACCGTACCTTCCAGTTGAGATGAGAATGTCTTTATTAAAATGATCATAATAACAAATGTAGAATCATATAATTATCTGCGAGAAAAAATCTTGACACTAGTAACGTCGTTATTTCACATATATTTAAGATGCTCACTTAGGTATATATATGTGTACTCTTATAATGCAATAAAATATTTGTTAGAGACAGTTGTTAACCAAATTATTCACTGAAGCACTCATCAGTTTTTCTCTACTTTGCGAAAATGAGTATGCTCCATACTCTCGTTTTCACTTTGGCGGTCATCCTTCATTCTATTGGTGAATATAATAATATTCTATATCTATAATTCTTAATATATTTTATATAATACATGCATAAATATGACTCTTTCTCAGACCTTAAAAGCGAAACTGAAGTCTCCCTTTCCAGCTTAAAGTCTCATTTTAGTACCACTTGCCCTGAAATAATACTTTTTTTACAGTATATGCGGTCAAAAATTATTGCGACAGAAATATACGTGGCCATTACATATCTACAAACTTAATAAGCGGCACTTAATGTCAGTTGCTACGACTCGCACTGAAAACATACGCTCATCAATAATGTTTATCTTGCCCTCCTTGGTGCATAATATACTGTTGAGCTTACCACAAAGAAATTACTTTCCAACAGAATAATAGATTTTTCACGTTTCTAATTCCTATATGGTTTCTGCCCTGATATTCAAGGCCTCCTCTAAGGACAAATTCAAGAGCGTGCAGGCAAGATCAGCTTCACAGATGATGTTGTAAAGCGTAACATCTCGCTTGCTGTTACAATACTCTCGCTACTGTATAATTTATAGCTCACACAGTTTCCTGACATCTACAATGTCCCTACCATCTCTATGTCGTGGTAGAACTACCCCTTCAATCGCCGAACAACTGTGGAGCATTCAGTGCTTCGTCATTTCTACGCGGATGATTCTGTTTAATCGTTTGAGGTCGGTGTTCGACCATTTGATGAGCCCAAAGGAGTACGTGAGGACAGGGATGGCATAGGTGTTGATTGCCCTGACCCATAAGGTCAGGGTCAAGGTCATTTCAGGGTCAAAATTGCAAAATTCGTTGCTAACCAATTAAGTCAAGGTACCTATTGGTTTTCGGGGTCGCTGAATTCGAATCCGTTGTCTGTTTGGTCCCATCAGGTCAGGGGCAAGGTCAATTCACGGTCAAACTTGCAAAATTCTTCGCTCACCAATTAAGTCAAGGTACCAATAGGCTTTCGGGTCGCTGAATTCGAATCCGTTGTCTGTTTGGTCACATCAGGTCAGGGTCAAGGTCAATTTAAGGTCAAACTTGCAAAATTCATCGCTAACCAATTAAGTCAGGGTGCCTATTGGTTTTCGGGGTCGCTGAATTCGAATCCGTTATCAAGGTTAGTTCAAGGTCAAAGTTGCAAAATTCGTCGCTAACCAATTAAGTCAAGGTACCTGTAGGTTTTCGGGGTCCCTGAATTCGAATCCGTTGTCTGTTTGGTCACATCAGGTCAGGGTTAAAGTCAGTTCAAGGTCGAACTTGCAAAATTCATCGCTAACCAATTAAGTCAGGGTATCTATAGGTTTTCGGGGTCTATGAATTCGAATCCGTTGTCTGTTTGGTCCCATCAGGTCCGGGTCAAGGTTAGTTTAAGGTCAAACTTACAGAATTCATCGCTAACCAATTAAGACAGGGTATATATAGGTTTTCGGGGTCGATGAATTCGAATCCGTTGTCAAGGTTAGTTCAAGTTCAAACTTGCAAAATTCGTCGCTAACCAATTAAATGAAGGTACCTGTAGGTTTTCGGGGTCGCTGAATTCGAATCCGTTGTCTGTTTGGTCACATCAGGTCAGGGTCAAGGTCAGTTCAAGGCCAAATTTGCAAAATTCATCGCTAACGAATTAAGTCAGGGTACCTATAGGTTTTCAGGGTCAATGAATTCGAATCCGTTGTCTGTTTAGTCCCATCAGGTCAGGGTCAAGGTTAGTTTAAGGTCAATTTTTCAAAATTCATCGCTAACCAATTAAGTCAGGGTATCTATAGGTTTTCGGGATCAATGAATTCGAATCCATTGTCAAGGTTAGTTCAAGGTCAAACCTACCAAATTCATTGCTAACCAATTAAGTCAGAATACCTATTAGTTTTCGGGGTCGCTGAATTCGAATCCGTTGTCTGTTTGGTCACATCAGGTCAGGGTCAAGGTAAATTCAAGGTCAAACCTACAAACTTGATCGCTAACCAAATAAGTCAGGGTGCCTATTGGTTTTCGGGGTCGCTGAATTCGAATCCGTTGTCAAGGTCAGTTCAAGGTCAAACTTGCAAAATTCGTCGCCCACCAATTAGGTCAAGGTACCTATAGGTTTTCTGGATCGCTGAATTCAAATCCGTTGTCTGTTTGGTCCTATCAGATCAGGGTTAAGGTCCGTTCAAGGTCAAACCTACATAATTCATAGCTAACCAATTAAGTCAGAGTATCTATAGGTTTCCGGGGTCACTGAATTCGAATCCGTTGTCCGTTCGGGCTCATCAGGCCTTCTGAAAATTTTAGACGGATTGGTTAAACATTGCAGGCTACAGGTCGACTGATCGATTAAGAATAGAATTTCGAAGATATAAACTAAAATAACTTTATAAATAATAAATCAAATAATATTTCCTTAAAAATTGGACTGGAGTATCATCTGGTCAATTTATTCTGAAAACTTTGGACAGATCGGTTGAAAATTACAGGCTACAGGTCGAGTGAACGATTAAAAATAGAATTTTGGGCATAAAAACTGAAATAACTCTAGAAATAATAAATCAAACATAATTTCTTTAAAAATTGTACTGGAACATCATCTAGTCAATTTATTCTGAAAATTTTAGACGGATCGGTTGAATATTACAGGCTACAGGTTGACAGAAATGCTAAAAATCGAATTTTGGGCATAAAAACTGAAATAAATCTCAAAATAATTAATTAATCAAAATTTGTTGAGAAAAAGCCCTGCAGCTTCATCTGGTCAATTTATTCTAAAATTTGTAGACGAATTGGTTGAATATTGTAGGCTAAGAGTCGGCTGAACTGTTAAGATAGAATTTTTTGCTTAAAACCTAAAATAACATTAGAAATAATATATTATTCAAATTTTCCTTTAAAATTGCACTAGAGCATCATCTAGTCAATTCATTCTGAAAATATTAGACGGTTCGGTTGGATATTATAGGCTACAGGTCGACTGAACGATTAAAAATAGAATTTTGGGCATAAAAACTAAAATAACTTTAGAAATAATAAATCAATTAAAATTTCCTTAAAAAATGCACTGGATCATCATCTAGTCAATTCATTCTAAAAATTTTAAACAAATCGGTGGAATATTGTGGGCTGAAAGTCGGCTGAACTGTTAAGAAATAGAATTTTTTGCATAAAAACTAAAATAACTTTAGAAATAATAAATAAATCAAAATTGCCTTAAAAATTGCACTGGAGCATCATCTAGTCAATTTATTCTAAAAATTTTAGACGGATTGGTTAAACATTGCAGGCTACAGGTCGACTGATCGATTAAAAAGAGAATTTCGAAGATAAAAACTAAAATAACTTTATAAATAATAAATCAAATAAAATTTCCTTAAAAATTGCACGGGAACATCATCTAGTCAATATATTCTAAAATTTGTAGACGAGTTGGTTGAATATTGTAGGCCAAAGGTCGGCTGAACTGTTAAGAAATAGAATTTTTTGCATAAAAACTAAAATAACTACAGAAATAATAAATTAATCAAAATTGCCTTAAAAATCGCACTGGAGCATCATCTAGTCAATTTATTCTGAAAATTTTAGACGGATTGGTTAAACATTGCAGGCTACAGGTCGACTGATCGATTAAAAATAGAATTTCGAAGATAAAAGCTAAAATAACTTTATAAATAATAAATCAAATAAAATTTCCTTAAAAATTGCACTGGAACATCATCTAGTCAATATATTCTAAAATTTGTAGACGAGTTGGTTGAATATTGTAGGCCAAAGGTCGGCTGAACGCCCTCACCCCATCTGGTTTCAAGTATTCTCCAGCGTAGCATGCTTCAAATCCAGCATACAAGCTGCTCCGGTACGCGATTTCTCAGAGCCTCTAGAAAGATGACTTCTGGAGGAGTATCGCTCGAAGCACCCTCTGTATCCAAGAAAGTGCCCACAGCATACCCCTTCTGTTCCAACTGATGCTCCAATTCTTCCACAACAGCATAAGGCGCATTTCCTACCGAGCAGCCCACCTGAAAAGCATGCTGCCCTCTATGCAGCGAGGAGACCAAGGGCACCTCATCCCTAATATATCTCTCGACCAGCATCTTCAACGTCTTTAGGATGAAAGACGTCAGGCTGATTTGTCAGAAATATTTTCCAGCGGTGTAACCCTCGAGGGCCACTCTGCCATCCTTCCATGCCGATGGCACGTGTTGGAGGGCTATACTTGCCCTAAATAATTTCGTCAGAGGAGGGTCGACTAAATCCATGCATTTTTGTGAAAGCGCTGAATAAAATCCACCCGCTGCTGATGATTCAAAAGAACAGAAGAACCCTACGGCCCATTTCACCTTTCTGTAATCAGCGACCTTAGCTGCGAACGTCCAGTCCGTCCTCTCCATCTCTCGGCCCCAGTCTTTCTCCTCTTGGTTGGTTCAGATTCGCTAAAAACCCGGGAAGTGAACTTGCATCAGGCGATTCAGCGTTGCTTCTTCGTCTTCGGCAAACTCACCATTATCGAGCTTTATGAGCCCGCGGCGAGCTTCCGGAATGTTTTTCGATTCCTCACAGAAGCCCCTCCAATTTTACCGCTCATACTTCCTTATATTTTCATTCTATTCACACTGGGCCATCTTCTAGATGTCCCAGTTCGAAGGCAATTTAGTTCTATTTGCCCTATTGCACAACATTGTTGTCTTTTTAACGGAGTCTCTCCAAGTGGGTATTCCACCATTCTGCTCCCTTCCTGGACTTAATTGTGCTTATAGGGCAATTGTTGTCATATGATGTAGTCAGAGCCCTTCGCATAAAATCCTCGGCGTGCTCTAACTCGTCAATGGTACCATAGCTTGCGGTAAATTCCGCAAGCCTCCCTTTGAGTTCCTCTTTGTATGAGTCCCAAAGTGTATTTCTGGAGTTTCTAATCTTAGAAACCACCGGTTTTCCTAGGATTAGTCGAAACACGATATTTTTGTGTTCCGAGAGATACTCTTCATCGGAGACTCTCCAGTCCACTACCCTGCACCTCAGTAAACCCTTGCATAGAGTCAAGTAGAGAACATCACTCCTGCTTTTAGTCTGCAATGTGGGAGAATTAACCCGGATTCAGAATCTTTAGCTCTGTACCTGCTATGTATTCAATTCAATCTCTCCCTCTGTCATTGATGTTTGTGCTTCCCCAAGCCGTGTGGTGAAAGTTTGCAATACAGCCCAAAAACAGAGAAATTTTGTTCTTTTGACAGTGCCGAATTAGAGCCTCCACTTCTCTGGGAGGCGGGGGTCCCTTGGCATCATTACAGGCCAATAACTTGTTTGAACACGCTGTATAAGATCTTTACAGCTGTCCTAAACAACAGGATTGTTCGCCGACTTGAGCCCGTGTGTCGTGAGATGTACGAACAACGTGGCTCAAGAAAAGGTATAGCAGGCTGTCATAGACTTATCATCTCTCTGTTGGAAAGCTTGAAGGTGCATCCACACATAGTGAGATGAATAGAGAGTTCGATGCCTCTTTGGAAAACTAGATTTACTATCTCATCTGGAAATTATCGTGTAAGAAAGTCTTCTGCAGAAATTAAGCACACTTACAAATACCATATAAATGTAAATGTAGAAAGGGTCAGCTAGGACTTTAAGTTGCTTAAATTTACGCGAGCATCCCAAATACTGGCTCGACTCCAAAAATAAAAATCAAATGAATCATTTTTCCTTTAAAAATCTAAATTCGACCAAATAAAATGAAATTGTAATTTTGTGTTTTCTGTTACTTTATAGCAATAAAAACACTAATAGAAAGCTATAAAATGTTAATTTTTTAATATATACATAGAATTTTTGCTTCTAAAAATGATTGTTTAGCAAAATAGGTGTTTGACCGAAATTGCTTCATTCTGAGATGATTTTCTTCTTGTTTACCTACTTTGTTTATTATATGAAAATATACTGTATTTTCCTCAAAATTTTTTCTATACAATTTCTTTCGTAGAGAAAAAAAGTTCTGTATGCAATAATAATGATAGAAATATGTAATATGTGCATAATATTTAAAATAAAAATAGTCATGCAAAGTACTAGTAGGTTTGAAAAAGGCTAAAGAGAACAATTTTAATGATGTTCGATTAACTAAATATAATGTAACTAAAAAGGCTCATAAAACATTAATAAAAAATAAGTAAAAAGAAGCAAGAGAAAAAGATTTATGAGCATTAATAAATATAAAGGATCCAAAAGAATTCTGGATGACAATAAAGAAATTTGTAAGTACAAAATTTTCAACTTGTCCGATTCCTATTAAAGTTTGGGAAAATGATTATATTACAAACTTTGCGAATCCAAAAGTACATAAATTTAATTTTATGGTCGGGTGGTATATTCCTGAACTGAATGGCAAAATAGAATTCGACGAACTGATTGAAAGTTTAGGTAAGGCCAAAAATTGTAAAGCCCCAGGGCCCGATGGGATAACCAATGAATTTGATAAGTTTGTTCCTTTCAATGTCCAGAGTTCAGTGCTGAAATTATCCAATAATATTTTAGAGACGGGGAAAATTCCAGAAGGCTGTGGGAAAATAAAAACGATTGTATTCCATAAAAAGGGAGATAAAAACGATCCTGGTAATTATAGACCAATATCACTTTTAAATAATTTGACGAAAATTTTAAATCGTATTCTAGCGAATAGAATTCAGGTCTTTGCTGAAATCAAAGGTTTAATCCCTGAAGGTCAAGCTGGGTTTAGAAAGGAAAGAAGTTGCAATGATAACATATTTATATTAAAAACAGCGATCCTCCCAACAATGTCAAATGCACTATCGACTTCAATAACAACAATAACATTGAAAATTTCGATAGTAAATTTTCTGAAGAAAAAAAATTTTCCCAACAATGTCAAATGCACTATCGACTTTAGTAACAACAATAACATTAAAAATTTCGATAGTAAATTTTGTGAGGAAAAATTTTGTGAAGAAAAATGTTTTCCCCAAAAATGTCAAAAGCGCAATCGGCTTCAGTAACAACAATAACATACAAAATTTTGATACTAAATTTTCTAAGGTAAAATTTTTTCCCAACAATGTCAAATACACCATCGGCTTCAGCAACAACAATAACATTGACAATTTCGATAGTAAATTTTGTGAGGAAAAATTTTCAGCAAAAAAAAATTTTTCCCAACAATGTCAAATGCACTATCTACTTCAGTAACAACAATAACATTGAAAATTTCGATAGTAAATTTTCTGAAAAAAAAAATTTTTCCTAACAATATCAAATGCACTATCGACTACAATAACAACAACAACATTAAAAATTTCGATATTGAATTTTCGGAAAAAAAAACATTTTTCCCAACAATGTCAAATGCACTATCGACTTCAATAATAACAATATCATTGCAAATTTCGATAGTAACTTTTCTGAGGAAAAATTTTCTGAAGACAAAATTTTTCCCCAAAAATGTCAAATGCACTATCGACTTCAATAACAACAATATCATTGACAACTTTGATAGTAAATTTTCTAAGGAAATATTTTCTGAAAAAAAAAATTTTTTTCCTACAATGTCAAATGCACTATCGACTTCACTAACAACAATAACATTGAAAATTTTGACAGTAAATATCCTGAGGAAAAATTTTCTTGAGAAAAAATTTTTCCTCAAAAATGTCAAAGGCACTATCGGCTTCTATAACAACAATAACATTGAAATTTTCGATAGTAAATCTTCGGAGGGAAAATTTTCTGAAAAAAAAAATTTCCCAACAATCTCAAATGCACTATCGACTTCTATAACGACATTAACATTGAAAATTTCGATAGTAAATTTCCTGAGAAAGAATTTTCTGAAGAAAAATTTTTTTCCCAAAAATGTCCAAAGAAGTATCGGCTTCAGTAACAACAATAAAATTGAATATTTCGATTGTAAATTTTCTGAGGAAAAATTTTCTGAAAAAATTTTTTTTCCCCCACAATGTCGAAAGCGTTATCGGCTTCAATAACAACAATAACATTGAAAACTTCGATAGTAAATTTTCGAAGGCAAAATTTTCTGAAAAAAAAACATTTTTCCCAACAATGTCAAATGCACTATCGACTTCAATAACAGCAATAACATTGCAAATTTTGATATTAAATTTTCTGGGATACAATTTTCTGAAAAAAAATTTGTTCCCCAACAATGTCAAATGCACTATTGACTTCAATAAAAGCAATAACATTGGAAATTTCCATAGTAAATTTTCTGAGGCAAAATTTTTTGCAGAAAAAATTTTTCCCCAAAAATATATCAACATTTTCAGGGTCTGATTGGGTCAGATCGGATTTGGTCTTTACGCGCGCATATTATGAAAATGGATCAAAATCCAAATACATGTTTTTTTCGCTCAAACTTCCAGGTGGGTAATTAGTGATGCACAAGACTAGAATTTATTGATTATCGAATATTATCGCTCGATATTGAAAAAGTATTGCAAAACTAGTTTGTCAAACTTCTTCTGTTTATTATCGTCTCTTATTGATCTCATTTTCCAAGCGAGTCAAGGGATAATCTGGAGTCTTAAACTAGCAAGTAGCTGTCAGTTTGACAGGTGTAATATCAAGTATTTAATTAAAGATTGATTTATATTTCCAACGAAATGGACGAAACTCCACCAGAATCTGATAGTCGAAAAAGAAAGAGCGACTCAACGCTTGAAAAGTAAGGAAATTGTCTTAATAACTTAATATAATACGAACATTGTAAACACATTGTGCATAAAAAATGTTATTGGCGTGGCACAGAAGAAAAAGGCCAGCGAAGTTGAAAAATTAAAAGAAAATTTTGAAATTAAGATTGGTCCCGAAAAAAATAAGGTTGCGAGTAGCAAATTTTACGCAATAAAGGGAGCAGAGAGATATATAAGAATGAAAAATAGTAATAATTCTGGACTCATGAGACATCTACAAAATCATCACGAAGAGATTTATAAAGATATGTATGGAGATCATGATGCATCAAGCCCAAAGAAGCGAAAGGTTAATTTTTATTTATCAAAATTTTATAATTATAAAATATAGTATATATATATATAATATTTCATCATTCTAAAATTTAAGAATATATATGAATATATAATTTAAAAAATGTTTGATAATTTCGGGAATTTTTATATTTCTAATACATTTATATTTTTTGAGAATTTTAATTATTGATTATAACTTATTTATTTATTATATTTTTAAATAATATTTTAGTATTATTAATTTTTTCTCAAAATAAACCATATTTATTTATTGAAAATACAATAATAAAATATTTTGATAAAAGAAACCTTTTTTGGATGTTCAATGTTTTAAAATGCAAAAACAATACGAAAACAAGATTTTTAGTACAAGAGCAATAATTGAAGAAAAACCTGCTATGTACATTTTCAAAAAAAACTTACATTGGCAATTTTTTTTTATTATTGTAATTTTAAATTTAAACAATAATGTTCGAAACTACATTAAACATTTCTAATAAAATTTTGCGATCAGAATATCTCATTAGCGTATTTTTAATAAATAATATTTTTTGAAAAACAATTTTTTTATTGTTTGAATTCGGGAATTTTGTAGGGTCAGTTTGACAGTGTCGAATATTTTATAATTGAGCAATTTTCTGTCTCAAATTATATTATTCGAAAATTTTCGAATTCGGTAATATTATAAACTGGCGGGAATGATATTATTTAGGAATTTTCAAATTAGGTAATATTATAAATTTTTGGAAAATTTTATATTTGGGAAATTTCCAATTCGTACTTGCGAGATGGATGCAGAAAGCTGTCATCCTTGGGTCGCTTCGTGTCCTCAAAACACACGAGGGTTTCGCCGGCCCTGTCGTTATGATTTCATCGTGTCCTGTGACCACCCATCTCACGGTTGTGAGACGTGGTCATAAATGGGATTTACCGCGGTTCTACTGGGAGTCGGTCTCATTTTTAAATGGCAGCTGCTCTCAGTGGGACCCCGTGGTAGTTTTTTAACCTTGTTTTTTATTCATATATATATATATATGAAATATAAATGCTAATATAAATATAAATGTGAATTTTCTAAAAAAAAAAGTTGAATCCTCAGCCAAAACAGATTCATTTTCAACATAACAGTTGTATTTTTAACCAAAAGAGAAGACTTTTCAAATCAAAAAGATAAATTTTTAACAAGAATTGAATTATCCGAGAAAAAAAGTTTTTCAGACTCTAAATAACAAAATTTCAATCAAATTGTTGAATTTCCTTGCCAAAAAGACGAATTAAAAAAAAACAGTTGAATTTTCAATAAAAAAGGATGACTTTTTAACAAAATTGTTAATTTTCCAACAAAATAGTTCAATTTTGAACTAAATAATAGAAGTTTTAACAAACAAAGAAGAATTCTTTACCATAAATTTAATAGCAGACTTTTCAACCAAAAAGAATAAATTTTCAACAAGAAATAGTTGTGGATTTTCTTATTGGGTACTATTAACTCAGTTCGCATTTAAGTGGAAAAACGGGAAAAATATGGGAAATGGCTGTGAAGCCTGCGATAAATAAACAGGAATGTTGATAATTTATAGACTAAAGAATAATAGTTTAAATAAACACTGAAATTTATTTTTAATAATTGTAAAATATTACATTATAAAATTAGAAATTTTACTAAGAAGCAGTTAATTTTTGATTTCGCACTTTTTAATTTCAGACTACACATTTTTAAATTCGGATTACACAAAGTGTATGACACTACGCAACATTTTCGGCACTGAATAAATTATAACATTGTACGTTTGTAAAACTAAATACTTATCGCTATTAACACATTTCATTTTTATAAACTAATTTAATTAAGGTTCAACGTTTACTTAATTAGCAGAGTTTATATTTTATATGCATAGGGTAAGGAGGGGCAGCGCCGACCATTTAACAGTCAATGATTTTTTTTTAAAGTTAATAAGATGTAGAATTGATTCCTTTTTTTTTCATTTCGAGTCCTACATTATTGTAGATCATATTTCTATAAATATTAATTATATGAATAAAACAATGATTTAATAATTTAATTATTTCTAACAGGCTGTATTTCGTCGGCTTTGCCCCACGCCTGAGGGCAAAGCCGACCGCATCTTTTTATAAGAATCAAAACATTTGAAGATGGGAAAACATGATGGTTCGCGTCTGTGGTATTTTATGTACTGGAAAAATTACCTTTGAACATATCCAGCAAGAAGAATAAGTTATTTTTAATAAAAATAGTGATAGCTGTGATATAACCATATATATATATATATATATATATATATATTAATTCTGAAGTTAAGACATCAACTTTCATCAACTATCAAAAATATTGTCTTTACTTTTCTATTCTTTTAGATTAAAAAATACTTATGGGAAGTACAAAAATTTTGCATTGATATTAGTTAGTTCCCATACTGTTTTTTTTTATAGCAATAAATTCAAAAGATAACTAAATTTTTAAGAAAATCTCAAATTGCCATCAAAAACGTCAAAGACGTCAAATACAAAACCTGAGCCAACTGCTGCATGCTCGCCTGTAATCTTGCAGGCGATTGTTTCATCTCTTCCGCTAATTTGTCCTTAAATTTTTTAAACATTATCTGGCTATCCGTCGCTCACGAAATGTCAAAAAACACGGAAAACACTCAAGTTATCGTCCTTCGGAAAAAATATTGCGTCCCCTCACGCCCGAAAAAAATCATTCTCGCGTAAACATCATAAATGAAATGTTATTATAAATTAATGCACCGAAAGCCACTTTTCTGTTTATAAATCTTAGGAAAAAATTGTCACTTTTTGATACAAAAGTCAGTTTTTGACATTAGAGTTACACATGGCACTTGACAGCTCACAAAAACTTTGAGGTTAGAATAACACTTTTTTGACGACAGTGTTTCTGCAATTTAAATTAATAACGGTTTTAATATTTTGGAATTATACCCCGAGCTTCTTTCCCTTTTTTTTTAGATATTAATCATTTATAAACTGAATTATAGCGTTGAAAAATAGGGATAAGAATGTTTGACACGTAAGTCGACTCGCCACTTTTTTTAGTAAACTACAAAATTTTGTATTTTTCAAGAATATTTATGAAATAAATAGAACTCTTCGGGGTTACAAATAATGTAAGGGATCAAAATTTAGAACTATTTTATAATTTCCACGGTTAAAAACTTCAAAATTGTCAAATTTAGATAAAAATGTTCATTTTTTGGTAAGACGGCCCTGAACAGTTTCCAGTTTTACCAACAAATAGGTGAATTTACTAGCCGATAGGGGGCGCAACTGTTTTAGTCAAAGTTCCGCGAAAATTCAAATTGGATAAATGAAAAATGTCTTCTTTTCTATACAAATTAATGATAAAACTTTATAGTTTATTCATAAAACAAAGTGAAGTTGTAAGTCATTCAGTTTGAAAAGAAAAAATTAAATATTTTAATCACCGATTAGTTTTTCTTGCGTAGTTCTGAATTTCACAAATATAACATTATTGCCTACTGAAAGATCGGTTCAAAGTACGTGTTTTCATAACTTTATTTCTTTATTTTACCATGAATAATTCTAATCGAAATTGTTCAAATAATTAATAATTCTTGTAAATTTATAAAGCACAATAGAAAAGAGTAATGAGAATGATATTCTTAAGCGCCTCCGTAAAAAAATTGTGCCTATCCCTTGAAAAATACCCAAACTCTGAATATGTTTATGAAAACTGTTCAAATAATTAATAATTATTGTATATTTGCAAAGAGTATAAGGAATAGTCTCATACAGGGCACTGCCAGCACATAGAGGAGAAGCGGATAATGCGGCGCGTATAACATATATCAATCGGTAGATAGAAAAATAGATTCGAAAATGTAATGTAACAATATGTAACACATAGATCAATATCTGAGGTTTTCTTCATTCATATGAAAAATTGAATCTCTATCAATTAAAATACTTAATTATCAGGACTTCCAAGAAAGTCTACGTGCGTCAACTTGGTTAATGCGGCGCGCAATATTAATTTTATCTGTAGGTAAATTAAAAATAATTTTCTTACAATCGAACGCACAAGTTCAGTAAAATCAGATTTATATATTCAGCTGCTCTTTGAACAAATGAATTTGGGTTTCTTTTTGGGTGTGATACCATCCATACTGAATCCACCGTTTTGAATTTTTAAAATCCAACATCAGATTTGAAATCGGCGACCTTAAAAATATTGACCCTGCAAATATCACGTGATTTTGAAGTGTTTTTTCTCAAAAACATTTTTGTCACGATATGTTCTTTTATGACTGATTGTGAAGGAGTTGAATACCAAAGATTTCAGGATGAATTGAACGAAAAGTATAAAAAATAATTTAATAGAGTAGAATTCAGTGAATATAGAAGAATTCGAGAAATTCAAGAGAAATCCAGAGAATTTTAAAGAATCCAGGATAAATTAATTAGAATTCAGGGTAAACTCCTAATGAATTACAAAAAATATATGGAAATCTCTTCAAAATTTTAAAATCCTAAAAAATCCCTCAGTTCTTGTAAATGAATTCTTTGAAATTTATCCAGCAATATAAAATACACTGAAATTCCATTAAATCTAATGAAAATTAATGTAAATAGAACAAAAAATATCGTGTTTGAAGGAAAGTGTGAGAAAACATTGTGCAACATTGTCCCGAACGATGAGAGAATAGAACAAGTTGATAAGTGCATGTATCTTGGAAGCCTGTTCACTAGTGACAGAAAGATAGATAGGGAGTTAGATAGGCGTATAAATGAAGGTTAGAAGGTTATTGGTAGATCAGGGCCCATTATCAGAAGTGAAAGAAATCTGCCAGTAAAGTAAAGGGCAGTAAGCTCAGAGGCAGACCGTGGAAAAAATGGTTAGAATGTGTAGAAACACAAGAGCTTGCATGCAAAAATCCATGGGCGTAAAGGAAGCTACAGAGTTATGCCAGGATAGGAAAGTGTGGCAACAAATGGTTTATGAAAAGAGTGTCAGCGAACTGAATGACGATTGAAACAAAAGACTTTGGATAACCATGGGCCCGAGAGGGCAGCTTCACATGATGACTTTGTGAGGATCTTCACTTTCGGTGATCGCTAGAGAGATTCATCAGCAACCTGGGTCGGAGCAGTATTGCGGAACAAACGTGTTATTCAAATGAATGACAAATGAATTCCAGATCAATCTCAAAATCTATACCCCCTCTCTCACATTGCTCCCTTCCTCTCCGAGTGAGTCACGCTTATCCCTATATCTGCTTTAATCGGTTAAGCCCTTTGTGAAAATAAGAATTGTGTTTTAAATACAATTATAAGCATTTTTAATGTCCAATTTGGCTTAAGGTGACGATTACTAGTGCATCTACCTTAATACTAAGAATATGACACTCTTAATATTAGAATATCGTTTTTTGGTGCTTAGTTTTTCATTTATGCACAGGTTGACGCACTTATATTGTAGGTGGTAACGTACGGAGTGTATACAATAACTTTAAAGTATTAAAAGATAAGGTTCTATGCGAGAGAGATACAAATTTTTTAACGATTAGTGTGTAGTTTCACATACCTTTCCGTGTCTTCTGCATCTAATCCTGAAATTTGGTAATCATTAAACAATTTGTGTACTGAATATCGAACTCTTCAACCTCACTTTTCTCCGTGACAGCCATGCAAATGAAATAAAGCGTATCTGCAGTTCGGATAAGTGATCTCTCTAAATTTGAATTAGTAGAAATTTTACTAATTCATTAAGTACACTTAATTTTAATTGATAAATCAGTTATTTTTAGAAGTTTACTGATTGCAGTAAATCAATTATAGACTTGGAATAAATTGATAGAGGAACAATTTTCAAGTTAAGTTTTTGTTTATACTTCAATATTATTTATAATAATAAAATGTGTTTTGACATTTTCATTTCAATAAATGAATAAGAAATTATAACATGTGTGAACAAACTTTAAACTTTAAACAATTTCACATTTGAAAATGGTACGCAAATATATTTGGAACATAACCTCTTAAAATTAATTGATTTCTTCAATACAACTATAACTGATCAATTAGTAATTTTCGTTTCACGAATCCAATCAATACAATTCTACTAATTGTCAGTGACTCAATTCCAGCTACAGCAATTAGTAGAATTTAAGTGGCAATCAGTTATATTTTACTTATTCAAATTCAGAAAGATTTGTCACTGTTAAGAATCCTTTTAATAGTACTCAAATGTCCATAATTCTGATGGTGTTTATTGAATATCCATTTTGCAGTACGACATACACAATGGATGTTCATAAAAATTTTCGAAAATCAGGCTATTCAAATCCCATTTTGACGATTCGTAAATGTGATGATGATTTACACGAACTGCAGATACACTTTATTGCATTTGCACGGCAGAGTAGTAGGACTTACTATGCGAAATAGTAACTCTTCCTCTGGCTGAATGGTGACTGTCACTGAATTATACAGTGCATCCCAAAATTAAAAATTATTCATTCTACTCTATTCAGAAGTCACATTCAATATCCTGAATGCGAAATAGTGATTCTAACCAAATTCACCACCGAAAAGCTGCGCTTTAATTTATGATAGTTAGAGCTACACTTTCAGAAAGTTATTCTAACGATCCACTTTTGTCTGTGGCACGAATAAGAAATTATAATACATATCGCTGAATAACATATTTAGAATATATATATATATATATATATATAATTAAAAAATAAGGTTAACAACCACCCGAAAGTCGAGGCTTAAAAAAAGTTCCTCAAAAACCTTGTTTTTTCGCACATTTTACATCAGCGCTATCGTAAAAATGTTTTTAGAACAACAATACACATATCTTTCAGTTCAAGAGACCTTAAGCTTTCACGTTTACCTGGCCAAAATTTTCTGCGATTTTTTTTTAACGAGTTGCAAGCGTTCAAAATGAGGGTCGCGTACTTTTGACGCCGACTTTAGTAAGCCTTACACATCTTAACATTTGTCTAAGTGTTAAACCTTAAATATATTTGTTCACACTTTTAATAATAGACAGGGTGTTTCAAAATAGCAAAAATGAAAACTGAACATGACCAAATCCATTTAAAATCGGACAGGTTCTGCTTTCGACGTCGCAGAGGCTTTCGGGGACAAAAATTGTGATTTTTCGGGTAAATAAGCCTATACGTATTTTTCCGATTTGCGAAAACAAATTTGTCTAGGGAGATATGCGTATTTGAATTTTCTGCTTTGTTAAAAAAAAAAAAAAATATTTTTTTCATCAAACTTCTATAACTTTAGACCTAATTCAGGTATTCCAAATTTGTTCGATTATCTCGAAAAACACAATTATGTTATTTGACAATTTTTGTTTGTTAAATTTGGCTATCTATAAGGAAGACATCTTGTGATTTTTATGCGGACTAAATAACTTTTGTGGACGTGAGAATTTTTTTTCATCAAATCAAATTTGACCATTTTTCCTGCAAACCAGCAATTATATTTTTTGCCAATTTTTGTTGAATTTGGCTTTTTATAAGGCTGACATCCTGTGAGTTTTATGTAAAAGAATTTTAGGCCAAAAGTTTGCTAACTAGAAATTTTCTAACTACACCTAGACATTTCTTTAATCTTTCCAATTATTAAATTTTTAGATTTAATAAATTTTTATAAAAAAAATATTTTTTCAATTATTATATTTATTTTAATTATTGGTTTATATTCCGTTGGTTGCCAGCTTTAGTAAAATAGCGCCCCTAAGCTATTATACATCTCTCCCCCCCCCCCTAATTCTGTTAAAAAACGTATGTTAAAGAACGTATAAATAAAGTTTATATATTAAAAAATAAACGATTAAAATGTATCCTCATTTACCCAGGAAAAAACGTGAGAGAATAATTTCGAGAATAGCGTGGGAGAGCTTATTAAATTTCAGGTAAGATTCCTACTTAAAAGACTTTTTGATAAATAGAGAGTGTACCAGTGTTCTGTACTACTATACTACCTGTTCACTTTACGAAAAAATATTCAATGTATTAAAAATCTGCCCGCTGCGCGGGCACAGTCTCCTCACGCCCTTCGCTCGCAAGTTTGAGTGCGCCTAGGGCGCGCGACTGTTGGTTCTCGCGCTTCGTGCTCTATGATGTGTTTACCTCGCGCTGCGCGCTCGGTCTTCATGTTTCCCCCACACTTGCGCCCAGACCTTTTAAAATTAAAGGTCAAATCATCGACAACTGTAATTTGGTAATTGTGACTGCAAAATCAATGTGCACACAACCTATTATCATCAATGTTGGAGAGGACAGTGACAGCGACAGTGAAGACTATAATGACAGCGGCAGCCACTTGACAATGTCTGACAATGTTGACGAAATATAAGGAGACAAGTAAGTATAAAGAATTAAAAGATTTCTCCACAAATTGGGAAGATAAAAAAAATGAGTTTCATGCAATAATGTTCCTTTCGCGAAAAATTGACCGGTTTGACTTCTTAACGTATCAATTTACTTATTTTAAGATGCATTTCAAAATTGTAAAAAATCTTCAGAAGTTGAAAGTATCATCCTTTTTAAAGTGCTCAATGAGACATTACTTTTAATTCCAATTCTTATAGCAAAATGAGACATTAATTTTAATGATTCTCATTACATATTGTATCACTTTTTCTTAGTTCATTACTGACCACAGCCGCAATCATCCGTTAGTATTAGTTTCAATAATAGGCAAATGCATTATCTTGTGCTGCCAGTTCCTTTAATTATTAATAACAACAAAGATTCAAACATGAAAAAATAAAATAAAATTACATACCTTTGAAGTATAAATCTTAAAAATGAATAATTTTCAATTTCATATTTTCAAAATTTAAGAATTTTCAAATCAACCTCTTCAAAATTGAAAAAAAATGTGAATGATAAATCTTTAAAATGAAAAAAATCAGTTTTGAAAGCTAACAATTAAAAACTATGCAAGTTCTAAATTTTCAAATAAAAAATGCTGTAATTTTTATAATTCAATTTGGAAGATTTAGAAATAAGAGCTTGATTTATGATCCTCAAAATCATTTCAATTCATGAATTTTTATTCATACATCTTTGAAATTGAAGAGTTTTCAATTATATATCTTGCAGAATAAACTACAAAAAAAATAACAGTTAAAAATTACACACCTTCAAAATATAACCTTTGAAAATTGAATAAGCTGCAGTTCTATATTCTCAATATTCAGGAATTTGATACTGTAGCTCTTAAAAATTGTAAAAATTTTAACTGCTAATTTAAGAAATTTAAAACTTTTTAATTTGATAATTATATTATTATATTATAGCTTTCTAATTGAAAACTGGATTTTTTATCTTAAAAGACATAAAAATTTCAGAATTTTGGATTATACATTTTTAAACTTGAAGAGTTTAAAACTACAACTGTTCAAAATCGTAGTACTTTAAACTGTAAGTTTCTAAAAGTAAAGAATGCTTCATTTTGAAAAGTTACCACAAGAAAGTATGCAATTTTTAAGGTTGACAATTAAAATGCTGTAATTTTGATAATTTGCATTCTAAAGTTTAATTCGGGAGATTTAGAACTGAAAGCTTTATTTTTAATCATTGTCATAAAAATTTATAAAATTTAATTTTTACATCATACATTTGTATTGTAAATGGTGTGAATTTGAGGATTCAGAATTAAAAGCTCGACTTTGGGTTTATTTATTATTATTTTAATTTAAAATTGAATTTAGAATTGAGTATAAATCCGGTTTAGTTAGAGTAGGTCAGGTCCAAGGACAGCCCCAAAACCGACGTTAAATCCGAGTTCGACTGTAGTTCATTTGCCGAAAAAAAAAATTTCCTGCCAAAAAAGAGGTACGCCCCTATTCTGCAATTGCATCAATCCTTTTTATATTTTTCAATCAGGTTAATATCATTTGTAATATAATTTGTTAAAGGCTTTTATTTATAGTTATAACAGTTAACGTCAAAATCGTTCAATTTATACAGAAAGTGGTGTAACCATATATCTCGAAAATATCGCAATGGTTGTCGTTAAAAAACTGATTTAAAAATAATTTTAGTATAAAATCATCAAGTTTCAAAGAAGATTTTAATTATATAATTTAATTATATTATATATATAAATGATATAATAAGCATTTTCAATAATTTTAGGTTATGTTAGCGTTTTGCACTTGAAATGGGAATTTTTAATCCCAAATTATAGACTTCAAAGATTAAAAATCTTTCAACAAATTACGCTTTACGGCTTTATTAGCGTTTTTTACCATCTAGAATTTTTTAAACATAAATTATTTGAATTTAAAGGTTCATCATTTTTTAACAATTTTAGGTTACGTTAGCGTTTTACACTGAAAATTGGTATTATAAAACAAAAATCAATATAATTTGAACAAGATTAATGTCTTTTTAACGTTTTTGAATTTTGTTAGTGTTTTTCGTCGGAAACAATTTTAGCTCATGTTAGCGTTTAAAATGATAAAATTTACAAGCTTGATCAATTTCGGATTGTCTCGGTGCTCTTCGACAGAAATTGATATTTGTATTAAAAAATCACCAGATTTCAAAGAAGATCAATCATTTTTTAATTATTTGAGGACACGCTGGCGTTCTACGTCGAAAATTGGTATTAAAAAAAAATTATGTTTTAAAGTAAATTTACAACCTCTTATCAATGTTAAGTTATGTTAAGATTCTTGATCGGAAATGTGTGATTTAAAAAAGAAACATTAGGTTTAAAATAAGATTTACAATTTCAAACAATTTTTTGTTATGTTAGTGTTTTACGTCAAAATTGATAATGTTAATAAAAAACTATTAGGTTTCAAAGAATATTTACAATATAGTAATATATATACACACACAGAATATTTTAGATTGTTATACCACTAAGCCCTTTCGAGGTAGACGTGACTCTTTCCGTGAGGAAAGTAGTAATGTGGGGAATAATTCATGAAAATTGATGCCTTAACTTATATATATATATATATAATTTAAAAAGTAAGGTTAACAACCACCGCAGGGTCCCACTGGCAGCAACTGCCATCTAAAAAATGACACCGGCTCCCAGTAGGAACGCGGTAAGTCCCACTCATGGCCACGTCTCACAACCGTGAAATGGGTGGCCACATGACACGAAGAAATCACAACGACAGACCGGCGAAACCCTCGTGTGTTTTGAGGACACGAAGCGACCCAAGGATGACAGCTTTCTGCATCCATCTCGCAAGTGCATTTTTTAGATGACAGTTGCTGCCAGTGGGACCCTGCGGTGGTTGTTAACCTTTAGTTTTCAATTATATATATATATTTATATAATATTTGCACCTGGGAAAGATTATTTAAAAAATTTAATTAAACAGTTTTAAACCTACTTGTTCGTATTATAATATGTATAACAAAAATCACTAATGAAACAGAGCAAGATACATATTTCTTAGCTGGCCACACTTTTCTCCGAGAAAACGCTTGACCGAGGATTCCTCAGAAAAATCTAAGCGTTTCCGCAGCTGACTTGACTGATGCGTGCGCTAGATTTAGCTTTTAGGACAGGTTTTGGGTAGTTAGGTAGATTTCGATTCCCCAGCGGGAGAATAATCGTATATTAAGTGCAGTAATCTTATATAAAATAGTTTTTTTCTCATGAAATTGATCCATATTTCACATAATTTTTGTGGTCGAAAGTTTCGATCTGATCTATTTATAAATCGTGTACAAAATACGTACAGTGCATATATACGTATACAAATATGCGTTACAATCCGAAATCGGCGAAGTTACTCTTCGCAGAAGTGAGGCTTACTACACGAATAGTAACTCTTCATCTCGCTGAGTGTGACGGTTATTAAGTGGTACATTGCATTTTAATATTTGAAATTGTTCATCCTACTCTTTGAAAAAGTCAGTTCAACTTACCAGAACACAAAATAGTAATTATAACAAAATTCACCGACAAAATGCCGCGCTTCAATCTATAATAGTGAGAGCTAATGGTTCAGATAGTTCTTCTGACGATCTACTTTTTTCCGTGTAGTTATACGATTAAAAGCTTATAATATTCCTACAACATGCATTTGTTTTCAGTCACATAACTATTATATTTTTATTATTATTTTACGAGCCATGTCAGAATTATTTTTTCTTTTTTTTTTGGTAAATTTATATTGAAGTTCGTTTTTTGAACATATCTTTTGATATACTAGTTGTATAATTCTTTTCCAAGCAATAATTTTCTTCGCTTGACTTTTTCAATATCTCGCTTCGTTTTCGAGAGAAGCTAAAAATTTCATTTTTTCAAAAACGGCCCAGGTAAAGATTTTTTTTATCGAATAATAAATGTAAGACATTCCATGTGTAAAAATCAAGAAATAGATTGTTGGTGGTATTTTCATTACCGTAATCACGTAACATGAAGAAAATATACAGCAATCTGAAGAATAACCGAGTAATATACCTATCTTGTGAAATTTACATATCAGAAAAAGTCTTTTTGGTCCCATTCTTATTTTATGAATCTGGCGTTTAGAAATTACTATTATAAAATTAAAAATATTCTTAATTAAAAGCAATTTAAAGCTAAGGTCATCGGATGGTGGTTACTATATATATATATAATTAAAAACTAAAGGTTAAAAACCACCGCAGGGTCCCAGTGGGAGCAACTGTCATCTAAAAAATGACATCAGCTCCCAGTAGGACCGCGGTAAATCCCATTCATGGCCACGTCTCAATCTACAAAATATCACAGACAAATTTGTAAGCCGTTCAACACTCCAATATTAAATTCTCGAAGACAGTCAAGGAAGGCTTCATAGACTGTCAAGCTAGCCGTTTATGCTAATAAAAAAATAATAAATTCTTTTTTAAATTAATAATATTATTATCTTTAACTTATATATTTATTTAAACATAATATAACACACACAATTACTTATATTAATCGCACACTTTTTACGCTCTTTATTGATTTTTATTGACACTTTTTATTGATGATGACATTATTTATTGACACTTTATTTGCTCTGCAAAATCGTACGCACGCTGCAGGGATTAGAACTACCTCTATACTCGAGACTAACGCAACCCGTTCCTAATCGCTCAAGACTCTCGGCTAATCATTCGCGTTGAAAATACGTTAAAAAATCTTGGCGTTGTGCTACAGGTGAAAACTGCATGGCCGCGTAAAAATAATATGGTTGAGGGCTGCGAGTTAGACAGGTTGCTGCAAAACTGACTTTGCATAACAAATTAAACACATTGTTTAAACAATTTTTGTTGAAATAATTGAAAAATATAATTTTTTACGAAAAATTATTTTTTGACCAAGGGATGATTTTACGTAAAAAAATATGTTTTTTATTTATTCAAACTAAAATTGTTCAAAAAAGATTTTCAAATTTGTGAGATATAACATAAAAACTAATTGTACCGTTCGATTCTATGGAAAAAAATGTAAAATCCATGTAATGGAAATTTTTTTTCAGACAATTTCATATGCAGTATAAATAAATAATTACATAGTACTACGGCACATAATAAAACTTATCTTTAAAAATTAAACTGTGTTATTTTTATTTTTTAAATTAAAGAATTTGATTCAAGATTGAAGAAATTAATAACAATTCAACAAAAAATCAAACTTTTATGTTATGTATTTGCCAAATTATATCAATAAATTATTGATAAACAAAATTTTAAACTTGAGCAAAAACTTACTTACGTTTACACCCTCAAAAGATGAAAGAATTATTGAGATAGATTCGAAAATACTTTTTATATATTGTTATTAAAAAAATGGTTATTTTGAATGAAATTTTTGATGAGAAATAGCAATTTTAACAATAATCCACGAAAATTATTTTAGATTCTATATTAGAATGATAAATTTTGTTTAATAAATAAGGAAATTATTTAAACAATTGTTGTGTATCTTTCTGAAAAAAACTCAGATATTTGATTCGTCATACCTCGGAGACCTCTTAGTGCTTCAAGAAGTATTAGTGTTGACTCGATTAACTTCTAAACAACTTTTTATTTATTTATTAAAATTACGAATGCGAAGATGAATTTTATGTGAATGTTTTTGGAATGAAACAAAACACATTTTATCCTGAGACACATTCCTATATTTTATTTCAATATTTTTATAAATATTTTATATGCAGAAATACGAACTTAAAAATAAAATCTGCTTACATCCAGTTTTTTGCAATGTAATAATAGCCAAAAATTTAAGTTCTAACAGAATCAATAATTAATCAATCATTTCAAAACATAAAAAGCATTACACAAATGTTTTCATTCAAATATTCAATTAATTTTTAATTCATATTTTTGAAATTTTCAATTGCAATAATTAAAATTCAAATTAATAATAACCTTTTATATAAATTTTATAAAAAATCAAAACATAGGGGAGCGGCGCTGAATGCGGCGCACATAAAGGAAAATGCACGATAAAAATTCAAATATGAAGTAAAATATTGCAACAAAATATATTTTGTTTAGGCCAATATCTTACCAAAAATTAGTAACATTTATTAAAGATAAGATAAATATATTTACGTTTAATATTATTAACATATTTGAAGGACTATGTCCGCTGAAATTTCAAGAAAATTTGTTTTTTTAACAGTGCAGAATGTCTCACAATAATTTGAGGGTTGTCTTCTGAAACGTCAAGAAAAAAATTTGTTGTTAACAGTGCAGAATGACTCACCAATATGAAAAATAACATAATGAAGGATATATTCAAATAGTTATCAATGGGGAAACTGTCCATTGACCATTTGCAGTCTTTCGTCTATAAACTCCCATCTAGAACAATAAAGGTTAAGAGTGCTACAAATTTTTTATTTTAAGATAAGCTTACAGACGTTTTATAAAAAATAAACCAAAATTATATCAACCATAAGTACATTTTATTCTTTTTGAAGACAATTATAATAATTTCACATTCAAATAATATCATTACTTTAAACCTTCTAAATATCTATTCTGTCAGAACAAACCTAACCCAAATACTAGTAAAAAGTTTTCAACTCTAAAATACAGGATAATTATTAGAATAAAACTTTTTGATGCATATTAGAAACGAGATATTATTACTTTGAGTAAATATTTCTTACCTTCTAACTGAAACCGACACTTTGTTACAACAAAATTCACATTGCATGTTAAGATTCTCGCAACTAAACAATCCAAAAACTTGTGCGCTAAGTTACCTGCCGATTTTAGTCCCGAATGCGCCATATTAGTCGCATGCGAATAGTATTTATTGAATATTTTTTACATAAAAGTTTAATTATTTTACTGAAAATTTATTTTTTTTAATGTGTAATTTTTTTACTTCAATTTATATTTTTGTAATCTAATTAATGGTATTAAAATTGCTAATTTAAAAATTAATTAGTTAACTCTTCTAACTTTTGTTTAAGATAAAAATTAAAATTTGTTTATTTTTTTTTTAAATATAAATAAATTTTGTTTAATAATTAAAAATTAAAAATAATTAAAAAATTAAAATTAAATTAATTAATTAATTAATTAAATTAATTAAAACTTTAAAGCATTCAAGAAACTTGGAACAGTATATTTCCACAAAATTTTATGAGTTTACACGAAACTTCTGTAATTTTTTACTTATTTTTAGCTACTCTGACAATACAAGCGAAAGAACAAAAACTAACTTTTCGTCATAAAAATCAGGCAATTAATTTAATGAAAAGCTTGAAGAGTAATGGTAAGAGGAAACGGAAGCCCTGGAAGGTCTCGCGCACTTGATATAGATAATAGTTAGGAAGCTAATATTTAAGAACTTGTAAATAATAAGAAGGCGAAGCGATTATAGGTTAAAATAAGCATAAGGCATAGTGGTTAAGTGAAATTGTAAAAGATGTCAAGGGAACGGAGCCCTCAAACCCGTAAAAGGGAGAGTATTAAAATACAATACAATACAATTTATGTAAAATTTGCAATTAAAAGACCTTAAATTTTACATAAACAATGAATATATTGTACCATGGCGGATGCCTTGTTATTAATTTAGTATTTAATGTAATTAATCTACACAAAAAAAATGTCATATAATTAAGAATAAGTAATTAATAAGTTTAGTTATAATAATTACCTAATAAATTAACTTTGAATAAAAACATTAATTTCTATAATATAAATTCACTAACAAGGAGAGGACGCGAGATGCATATCGCCGATTCGTTTGGGGCTGTACACAATGAAAGTACATCAAAATCCATTAGGGTCATATTTTTTCTTTTGATCTAATGGGCCTTAGTTTCCGAGATTTTGAGGTTTGAGTACTTGCGCTCGAGCGCTCAACTCGACACTGAAGAGCGGGGACCCCGGACTTGGTCCTTGCTCACAGTCCGACACTAATTTTGTGATGAACGGAAAGTTCACAGGGTTTCTATATCATTTCTGTACGTTTTTTTTACGTAAATTGCGAATTTGAAAACGAAAGTAAAGCATCACGTCAAATTGAAAAAATTGAGGACGAAAAGTATAAACAAATATAAAAAATCATTTTCTCCCTTCTTGGGAAAGTTGTTAAACACTATAGTCCGGCGGATAGTGACTATTTTTAAGTGAATCATGCAAATCATGTCACAAGCAATATTATATTTGTTTAGGTATATGAACCCCAAAAACATTTAGACGACAAGCGGTCTCCACATATTATTTAAAACATAAAATTATACAATATATAATGTTTAAGAAAGGATTTGTATCGACCCTCAGTTAAAATAACATTTGGATGTTAATGGTGAAATTGGCTTTAGGGGCAAAAAAACTGAAATCAATTTATCATTGAGTCAGACGTTTCGGCCTAGATTATGGGCCCTCATCAGTGATTTATTTCTGAAATATTCGTACAAACAAATTTTTTGATTCGTGGATATAATTTTATACTAAAAAATTATTTATAGTAAAAAATTAATTTTTTTGGAGATGTAAATGAAGACAACAAAATTATTTGCGTTGATCAAATAAATAATTGTTATAGAGATGTAAATGAAGACAATTTTTTTTTAAACAAAACCTAAAGTTATGCAAACATGGTTAAATATAATTATCTCAACCAACTTTTTGGAGCAAGATTCCAAGTTGTTTCTCCTTTTTCATCGACCGTTAATGTAATTTCAAAATTAAAAGTTTAAAAGCTTTTCTTTCTTCGGTCTTACGGTCCAATAAATACAAAAGATGACAGTTACTCCCAGTGGGACCCTGCGGTGGTTGTTAACCTTTAGTTTATATATATATATATATATATATAGGAAAAAAGTCGAGAGTAGAGTTTGAAATTTGAACTTGTGTGTACTTTTTTCTCGGCAGGTTTGATTTTTGAAAAGGAAAAAGTGTGGAATTTCTCGGTTAGGTGCCAGGTATTACGACGTAATACCGAGAAAGAAAATTGGGAGGTGAAAAGCCGGAAAGAAGATAGAACACACTGAATCACAGTTATAAACGATATAAAAAGTGGTTCATTGTCACATACATTCCGCGTAGGCTACAAGACCGGCGAAGGTTTCATCCCAGACGTCTGGCAACTTGTTCATGATAGAGTTGGCCCTAACAAGGGCCGTTGTGGTAGGTGAAGAGCTTTCTTCTGAGATCCGTTCTAGGGTGAGGCGAGCACTAGGTGGCGTCGAATGACGAGAGCACTGATGGCTTACACTGTTTACAGGGCTAGCGAATGACCAAGACCGACGACGGGGTGTGCCGTCGCCCAGGGCTTCGGGGTCCGTCTTATCTCGGTTACGACCCGGCAACACTTTCGTGCAGAGCCGTACAGAGTTCTATTTTATAGTAATCCAGTAAGAAGGCTTGCATTCAAAGGTATTATCAAAATATCAATACCTGAGAATGCCTCTTCTGTCCTTCTTTTTTGAATTCCCGATTAGACAGCGAAAATATTTAGATTCTAATCCCTTTGAAAGCTGATTGGAGCTGTCAAACGTAACCAGAAATAAATTAAAAACGCCATTTTTTGCAACGCATTAGCAGGCGCTTCAAAAGCATACAATTTTCCAAATCTAGTACAATTGAGCATAGCAATGCATCACTTTATCACAAAACGCTCGCTTTATTCAAATATTATTAATTGAAAAAATATAAAATCATAATAATAATTATTATTAGTTGGGTTGAGACCATAACAGCCCCTGAGGCTAGGGTAATCCCGTTGCGTTCCCTTGTGAGCCTAAGCGCGACCCCAAAGCCCTCTCCATAGGGAGAGGACCGCAGCCACGCTGTTGGCTGATATCTCTGACTCTCTGATGCAGTAACTGCCCTATCTTATATCTGCAACCAGAGACCAAATCTCTCTCATTCTGATGTTCCTAAGTCAGCCAACTTTTAATTTCTTCAGTGACTGACATACTGGACATACCTACAACTGGCTCGGGTCCAGTGAAATTTCTGTGAAATTTCTTCTTGCTGCTAGTTTGGCTAGCCTATTCGATATCTCATTGCCCTTGATACCGCTGTGTCCAGGGATCCATAGCGGAGTAACTCGGTTTTCCGTCGCTAGCATACTTAGTGCTTTAAAGCATTCCCATACTAATAGCAACGTTTTCGTTGTTCCATTCAAGGCCAATATAGCAGCCCTGCTGTCTGCGCAGATACGGATGTTTCTTTTGTTGTCATACTCCTTTGCCTTGTAGGCGCACTGGAGTATGGCCATAATCTCAGATTGAGTTCAGACATGTAGAACCAACACAAAGGCATTCTCTGCCCAAGATGAACATCACAAATGATCTGCGTGCACTAATCGTACGACTGAATAGCAAGGTTTTATCGATGCGTTTGAACGCAATACAAACTGCGTTAGAGGTGCAAACTCTTATACACTGTGCAGCTGTGGTCACAGAACTAGCCCTACAAATGCAGTCTTTGCTCCAGGAAGTGAGCGATATCCACCATAGAAGATCAGGTTGGATATGGATGAAGGAAATAAATCGAACCTTTCAGGCAGATGAAAGAAGATCCTATCGTGAACTGCGCGTAGAGCAAAAACAAACAGCAAGACACCAAAGTGTCTCAACTGAAAGACATGACTAACTACTGATCGCGTGGTTGTTGGGAAACAAAGAGAAGCAATTCAAACTCTGCGTGGTTCCAACTGGAGAAGGAAAGAGCTAGCAATAACCCTGAAATGGAGCTGACTAACATCACAGCCTTAAATGTTTCAACGGTTTTGAAAAGAACAAGTAACTGTAAAGCTCCAGGTCCGGAGATATATATACCAAGGGTTTCAGCTGAATATGGTTACAATCATTAATATGCAGTCGCGGACAATTGTCCAGGGATGGTCCAGAAGAAAAAACCCCTAAGTGGAGGCGTGACAACCGTGCCGAAGGCTAAATGGCACCAGGGTGAGGTGTTTCAAACGGTGACTCTGGGATACCGGACGACCTCTCAGAGTATGCAGCCTCATCCTTGCATGGGGGGCTCTACAAGTACGCTTTCCGCATTCAGTGTGTGATGGACTACATAACATCTGGTAGGACTTTCACTGCCAAGGTTCGACAGTTCGCGCTCGAACTGCCTGTCTGTCATCACACACTCAAAAAGTCAAAGCCAATGACCATCAGGCAGCATATTGTTGACAGAATACGAGTACTATCTAACGCTAGGAGAAGTCTAGAGCGGAGAGAAAAGTGGGTCAGAGGAAATCAACAGTTTTGGTCTGACCCATTCCGACTCTTCCAAGACCCTCCAGTTACTCTCGTCCACCCGCCCAGACCAGGAGAGGTCGAGGCATTTTGGAGAGAAGTCTACAAAGTCCAGCATCCACTGGAAGAGCACTAAAAGAATATAAATAGCTTCAAGGAGCTGTGCAGGGCCCTCATGACACCGGAGGAGGAATGCCCACCCATCACTACCGAGGAGGTGAAAAACGTATTGAGACGCGTGAAGAACTATTCCGCTCCGGGACCAGATGGTATCAAGACCTACTGGTGAAAGAAGTTTCCCTCAACCCACCAGTATCTGGCCCGAATTTTCACCTCATATCTAAAGTCGGAAGAGCCCATTCCGGAGTGGTTGGTTGAAGGGCGCATAGTACTCCTGCCGAAGACGAGCAACTTAGCTGACCCTAAAAATTACAGGCTGATAACTTGTCTGAACACACTGTATAAGATCTTTACAGCTATCCTAAATGATAGGATTGTTCGGACAATTGGACCTGTTGTTTGTTCTTTTCGACATGTAAAAATAAATGTTTAATCTTTCCCCTTTTTCGTGAGAAAATTACCCTATTTCCCCTATTTTGAGCTCCTTTTGCGCTGTGATCCCTGTTAACTTTTTTCAGGTAAATTAGAATTTCGGTCTTTAAATATTAATGTTTTGGGAAAATGAAAAATTAGTCAGGGAAAAATCAGGGAGTTTTAAAAATGAAGTTTTGTGGCTACCCTGTGGATAGCTTCAGAAAGAACTTGCTATAAGAAATTTCTACCAGGGTTCTCTATGATCATAAATTAGAAATAGATGTTTCATTTATGAGCGTATTCCCTTTTTTTCAGGAAAATGAAATGGTTGCAGTTACTGTCAAAAGTACAATTTAGATTCCCAGACATTAAATGCCTGCAGTTGCTTGGTGTAAGTTTTAAAGCGACATGCTACAGGCTACACATGGTCCTCACACTAGGAGAAGCTTTTCCATTTCCAAAATGCTGCCACTGTAGTGGTTACACATGCCAGAGAAACTGTGTGGAGAGCTCTAGTGCTAAAGTAGTCTTAGAAATTGGTAACAAATTCACCTGGGTAATCACCCCACAGATTGGTTTGAAGAGGCACTTTTCAATGTTCGGCATTCCCAAATACAACGACGAAATGCACGCCGAACAAACGCAGTTACAAAATAATATTCCGAGTTGTAGTAGTCGAACCAAGGATAGTAAATCGCTGGCGAAAACGCTCAAGTTCATGAAACTCTCGGAATTAACAACCACGACGAAGATGCCACGACCGAGTGGACCTTTTTGCGTCTTTTGTAATTCGCTGAAACTATATCGAGAGAAGAGGAGATTGGCTACACATCCGAATGATGCCTCTTATACGCATTCAAATCCAGTCGATCAGAAATTAGTGAATGGGTACTGCACTGATGCAGTTGATGTATTGGGAATTCCGAATGTGGATGTAGTTTGTCCGGCAGAAGCTTTACTTTGTGATGGATCTTTTTCGGTACTGAAAATTTATATTGATCATCTGTTCCATCAAATGGGACTAACAACAACGCTTCGGAAACCGAACGCGGTACTCATGTTCTGCGAACCTCTGGCCATGCATCCCTCACTTAGGAAACAGTTGCTACATTATTTGTTTCAGGAAGTCAAAGTTGCCAGGTAAGAGAATCAACATTAAATCCAGGGTGTCTACCAGACTGGGTAATCGGAGAAACCGGGATTTTTGTCTCGAATGTACTAATATGCAAATTAAAAGTGGTTTTATATATTTTATTACTTTAATTCTGAGTAGGAGCAGGAAATTTGTGAACAAATTATCCTTCTCACTCAGGGAATAGGGTTGTTTCCAAACTCAGATATCACTTTTCTAATTATTGGATCTTATAGTTTATAAAATTCTAATTTTACAAACGCCCATACAATATTTTTCACATATTGTTTACTATTTTTAATTTAATGTTGAAATATGAATTTTCTATCACGATGTCGATTGGAGGTTTTTTCGAAAAAATCGAGCTGTACCGAGAGTCTCTATACTCTTTAGAGTCTGTATACAAAAAGTCAGACAAAATGGATTCGCCATTTGGCCTGAATCCCATTTTTGCGATTTACACTCGATTTCCAGGGCCCTTAAGACACACGAGGGTTTCGACGGCCTGTTGTTGTGATTTCGTCGTGTCCCGTGGCCACTTATCTCACGATCGTGAGGCGTGGCCATAAGTGTGATTTACCGCAATTCTACTGGGAGCCTCTGTCATTTTCATAGATGGCAGTTTCTCCTAGTGGGACAAGACGTTAAATCAAGGATTACATTAGGAATATACTTATACCAACTGACGACTAATTGGGTGTCGTTATATTGAAATAATTCATATGATGGGGTGGTTGGTGGTGCCTTCCCTCACATCTTCATCAAGTCGCGAAAACTCATCATATTGATTAGCACTGCTAAGCACATCCACCATACACAATGGCAAATGTAAGCTAAGGGGGCTAGTCATGACCGAATTGAAGTTTTGTCAAAGTTCGTGCCTACTCCACCCCTTCGGAGTTTCTAGATACCTAGGCATGTTAAAATTATTGATCCAGTTCTAATTGGTGTGTACAGAAAAGATAAATGACAGAGAGGTGTTTAATACACTGTTAAAAATAGTATTAAATTTAAAATACCAATGTACATTAAAATTCATATCTCAAGCATATGAAATCGCTATTTAGGTATGTGTTTATTAAATTTCATATACATTCATGATAATCGCTCAGATAATTCCATTTTACATAAAATAAAAATTAAATTAGCAGTAATTTTCGATTCTTAATAATAAAACATGACACCTCCTTACAATTAATCAAAAATAAAAATGGATTTCAAGTCGAAAAGTTTAATTACGTAAATAAATAACAGACCTAACCTGCAATCAACTGTACTCATATTAAATTTCTACCATTCAGGGCAATCTTTGGAAAGAGTTCCACATGTACGTTGCACTTTAATCATAAAAAGCAACGCAATCGACGAATTCTAGGTTATTGCTTCAATTCCGAATATTTGATCAGATTTAAAGAAATAAAAGCACTGTGAGTTTTCAAGCACGCTGCTATACCGACCTGTATATTAAATTTATTATAAATTGTATAGCTATTCATATTTTAATGTATATTAAATTTCGCAACCGTTATAAATTTGGGCCGCAGAACTGGGCCAACAAATGCAGTCTTTGCTCCAGGAAGGGAGCGAGATCCTCCATGGAAGATCAGGTTGGATATGGATGTCAGCAAAGTAAGATGCAAATTGGGTCGACTGACTCAATATTAAAAAGGAAATAGAACCAGAAAGCTGATACACCATGTTACTAAAATCATCCACCCTCAGTACATCGAAACATCAACACCAGCAATATTGGATGAGATTATACACGCCCAACGGCAAAGACTTGATGTTCTTACTGCTAGACTGCGTCGTTACAAGAAAAGTAGTGCAAGAAGGCAACAACTTGATGTCACCACACGTAAGATCATGCATATGCATAAAAGCTTGCATATCAATTCGTCAGTTCCGCAATTATACATCTCACACCGTCAAGGCAGACGTGGAATTCTGAATCTCCAATGTCTTCATAACCGAATTGTTTCAAAGTAAAGATAGCAGAAGTTGAAAAATTCTATGAAGAGCTACTCGACAAGAAAATGCACGGTAATTGTCGCAGGAATGTAGAAAAACAGTCCTTATCGAAGGAGCAAACTTTTGCTTTTCTCAGATCATTAGCGCCTAATTCAGGTTCAGAAGATATCATTTTCGTATGTCAGGACGGTGTCATTTCTACCTTACCATACCGTGACAGCATTTTATGTGAAGAAGTTCCCAGCGATAGGTGCAGAGCGTGTCATGTACACACAGAGTACCTAGTACACATACTATCTGGGTGACCCACTCAAGCGGGAACGACTTATTTTTACCGACAGAATGTGGCCCTGAGAGTTCTTGATTACCATCTTTGTCGCTCTTACGGTGTTGGCCGTGACCCTGCCCTACTGAACGCTTCAAGGGGGATAGAGTCAATTGTCCGAAACGAGAAGTAAAAAATTTTATGGAACTACGATTTTCGGACAGCAGTCTCCGTTGCACACTGTGGGCCTGACATTGTTCGCCAAGACTTCGAGAAACGAACTATATTCGTGATCAAATTCTCGGCTTCTTTGGAATACAAGATCACTGCCAAGGAGAAAGAAAAGGAGGAAAGGTATGAAGACCTTAAAAGCGAGCTGCAACGACTGTACCCAAAATATTCGGTACAAGTAATTGAAGGGCCGGACCGAAGAATGGGATGGGCGGTCGGCCGCTTGAAAGTGCCCCTGAACGTTATGCAATCCCCCGAAAATCCCCGCTTGTACCGTTCGCCCGTGTTTACATTTAAAAAAAAGGTACAAATCGTTGATTCTCAGAGAACTTCCAGTAAGGAGGTTGTTCCGTAGGGATTAGCAAATAATTCTGCGCAAACAGCATATTGTTTCGTTTTATATATCACAAGATATCACGAGCTAAGTAAAACGAAATGATGCGCGCCGAGTAAACAGTCCCCGTCAGGGGGCTAAATCGGGAATTTATTATTCAAAATCACCGGCAGCCGACAATTCTTGACCGATTTTTAAATTTTTTATTTAGACGTGATCAGAAATAGTTGCGCAAGAGCGTCTCTAGATTAAATTTTTTAATTTTCATCATTTTCTTTTTTTTATATAAATAAACAATGAGCGAAAATGAGACATTTTTTAATTATTAGTTTTTATCTTTGAATAAATAACTGAATTAATCTCATTCTGTATGAAAATAAATGTCAAACTTTCTTTAGAATAATAATAATCAACCTGTTATTGAATCTAATTATTATAAACAAGTTATATTAACCAAATCTCAATATCGTGGAAATTTTGCTTGCAAAGTATATTTGTAAGTTGAAATTGCTTGATTTTATCGACAGGATCACATTTACATAAACAAATAATATCGATTGACAATTCTTCGTCACTAAACATCACCACTTATGTAATTTGAAGACGATTAGAAAAAAAACGATTACTTTCTACCTATAAATGACGGAACTGTGCATTTGTTTATAAAGTTTGCAAGCAAAATTTCCAATATCTTGACATTTGGTTCATATAATTTGTTTACAACTATTACATTCGATATCCTGTAAATTATTTATGTTTTGTGGATACTTCGACATTCATTTTCGTAGCGGTTTTGATAGAATTAAAAAAAATGAAAAAGAAGGATTAGGAAAATTGTTCAATATTCTCAATATTGAAGGTTTTCTTTTAAATAAAATGCAAAATCACGAAACTTCATAACAGAAATTGAACGGGTTAACCGATTGTTTTCTATCTTATTTTAATCGTCTCGTAATTGTGTAAGGAATCTAATGCAGTACATTAAAATTCAATTTCTTGATATTTTAATAATTATCAATTTCGTTCGACCGTATCGAATCATGTAACGCTCTAACAATAGGAAGGCCGGCTTAGTTACCAGCGACCGCCCGGGGTCAAGTATCCTCGAAAAATTTCAAGTTCCAGTACCCAGCTGTGCTCTTCAAATTGGGAGCGCCTTTTTTTGGTTCATCGTGGATACTTTTCCGATGGCGGATTGCTCGTTTCCAGGCGCATAAGTGAAGCACATTTTCGATTGATTAAAAAATAACAAAAACAAGACCTTTTTTCAAAAAACGGAAGCTTTCTTTTCGTGTATTACGCCATTGAGATCATGTGGTTCAAGTATTACATCGAACAATTCATCCGTGTAGGAGGAGACATGCCATTTGTAATACATGGGCTAAAATTCAAGCCTGAGGAAACGCCTTAAATTATCGATTTCCTTGTTCAATAAATAAGAGATGATTAAATGGACCTGACAATGAATACTAATGCAAATCCTGTTAAAAGACGCTTCCTATGTTTGTTTTAAAGTGATTTTGTTGATCAAGAATATAGTAATAAAAAAATCTGTGGTGGGTTATCCCGTATAAAATATCGATTTCTTTGTTTCAGTAATTAAGGGATGATTAAACTATCCTGAAAATAAATTATAATGCAAGTCCTCCTGAAGGACACTTCCTATATGTATGTTTTAAAGTGATATTGTTAGCCTGATCTTTGGTGATATATTCCTTACGAAAAGTTAATTTCTCTGCTTCTCTATGTAAGGGATGATTAAAAACCTCTCTGGAAAAATAGACATCCTTGTCGTTCTACACCTTCCCTATTTACTTTGATATGATTTCTGTCCTCATAGATGATTCAAAAAACTTTTTGTGATTTTAGTCATTAAGAAATGTCGATATTCTGGATTAAATAAATATTCAAGGGATAATAATACAACCCTTGAAGTAAATGCACATATATAGTATTCGTGCTATGCACGCTTCCTTTACTTATTTGAAAGTGATTTCATACCCTAGCATTTAAATAAAAAATCTCCAGTGACTGCCTCAAAACGTCGACATTTGATTGAATCCGCGAAAGTAATTTTTCACATAAAACCAATACCTTCTCATTGAGATGATAATGTAAAAAATAAACGAAAAAAATATGAATACAATGCAAATACATTAGAAACAAGAATATTATATCAGGTTGGCCGCAAACTTCATTTTCAAAATTTCCTGACTTTTCCCTGATTTTCCAGGTTAAATCCCCCAACCTACGGCCACCCTGTAATAAAATACTATACTCATAGCCTATTTGTACAAGTATAAATAAATGATGAAACACAAAAGCAAGAGAATGTCAGGGATTTTAAGCAAAATCATTATTAAAAAATGTAATTTACTATAAAAAATTTACTCACAGATTCTTATTAGCAATCGATTAGATTTTGACACAACTTTTGCTCCTCAAAATAGCCGAGTTCTCGCGAATTTATTATTATTCCTGAAAAATGTTCAATAGAAAAACGAAAACTAGAGTCTTCACGGACTCTTTGCACGATCTCTTTTGAATGTGAATATACTATCGCATATTGATCGTGAACTCCTTCGAACTTCCACTAGGCGTCAAATCCCGATTGATTTAATAATTAATTATTATGAAAGATCCGGAATCGCGTGACAAAATAGATTTCAGCCTGTTAGTTTAAGAATTTCTCCTGCTAAAGCGACCTCTTCAGTCAATTATCAAGAGTTTCGATGAGATTCACGTTCTTTAAAATCTAAAATTGAATTGAGTTTATCGTAAGATCCAGAGTATACCGTAAAGGGCAGTTCTAAAAGTAAAAACTAGTATTATTATATGCTTGTTCGTACAGTTTCTTATTTTATATTGTTTTCTTAAGTAATAAAGCTTTTCCAAAATTTCCGAATTAGCGCATTAGGGTGGCCCTTACTTTTCACTTTTCGAATTTCTCTGCTCTCACCCCTCCCCCAGTTTTTTTCGAATGCAAAAAAAGTCTCCAAATTTGAGCAAAATCGGTTAATATTTAGGGGTGGCGCAAAGACCATGAAGTTTCTTATTGATTTAACATGGGAAAATGTCAGCTTTTTGTAAATCTAATATTTAAACGCGATAATATGTTACAAATAATTTCGTGTTTTAGTATATTGGTCAGAATTCATCAGAGAATAAGAATCAATCATACATTTTTAGGTTGAATAATTTTAAGCCACTCTTATGGGTCCCGAAAGAAACCCCCATAAGTGACAAATTTGAAGTTTTCGTAATATGTTAATGTTAAATGTTTGAACGAATTGAAATTGTTAAAAAAAAAAATCTGCCAGCCGCGCGGGCACATCCTCATCGCGCGCTTTGCGCGCGGCTCGCTTCGCTCGCAAGTTTGAGCGCGCCTAAGGCACGCGACTGTTGGTTCTCGCGCTTCGCGCTCGATAATATATTTATCTCGCGCTTCGCAATCGATGATGTATTTACCTCGCGCTACGCGCTCGGTCTTTGTATTTCCCCCACATTTGCGCCCAGACTTTTTAAAATTCATTTGGTAGAAAAAATTAGCAGCTGTTCCTATTTATTTCAACAAATACACGTGCGATAATTTTTTTTCACGAGGAAGTGACTACTTTATTTGTTGTGACTAGAATTACTATCGTCACTAATATAACCTACGTAGGATTACTAACGGCAACTAGTTGCCGCACTAAACTGGTTAGGTACTTTTACCATCGAAGTGGTTGTCGCAGCTAATACCATCTCTATTAATAAAGAGCTTCTTGTCACAACTTACCATTTTTTTCAGTGTGCGAATAAATCTGTTACTTTTCGGAGGAAATTGAAGGACACAGATTATTGATATCTCGCATGTTTGTATAATCTGCCTTTTTATACGGAGAGCTTGTATATTGTCATTTAATGTAATAAGGTATAATAAGGTAATAAGGTATAATAACATATTACTACAACGATGCTATTGACGGCAATTTATTTCTTTTAATTTTTTTATGAAAAATAGATTTTTTCGAAAAAATCGAGCTGTAACGAGAGTCTCTATACTCTTTAGAGTCTGTATACAAAATGTCAGACAAAATGGCTTCACCGCTTGTGCTGAATCCCATTTTTGCGATTTACGCTCGATTTCCAGGGCCCTTAAGCAAACTAGAGACAGAGGTGATTCAGTATCCGGACCGATCATTCAAGAGAAAGCTCTCATTTTAAACGAGATGCTCAACGGTCTGCAAACATTTCAAGTATGTAAGGGAGCTTCCATAAAGGATGTCCCAGTTTTAGGGCGGGGGGAGCCGAATTGTGACAGTCTGTGGCCGAGGACATTGTGACCTTTGTGGAAGCTCCCTAAGCAGGAAAAACATTTATTTTAACCTTTGAAAGCCAAATTTATTCCTCACTTCCATTAAATATTTAGTTAACTCTTGTCTTCATATCAGAACAAAAAAACGCAACAAATTTTAAAAATATTTTTTACTACGCTGGAAAATCTAACAGAAATTGTTTATGAGGCTCTGACTGTTTACGTTTGGAGTACCTTAATTAGAACCGAAGGTCAGAACCAAACTCGAGCACAAATTCAGGTTCGACTGTATTTTAAAAGATTTCAAGTTATTACTAAAGATTTCGAGGAGTTTCACAGGATTTTCATGGATTTCAACTAAATTTCGAAGACACCAAGGGATTTAGAGAAGTTGTAACAATGTTGTAAAAGTTTTCAATGGGTTTCAAAATATTTCACGGGATATTTCAAAACTTCTAAAGGCTTCGGATGGTTTCAACTCATTTAAAGGGATTTCAAGGGATTTATAGAGACTAAAAAGTATTTAAAAATATTTGAAGGTTTGTCGAAGTATTTCAAAATATTTACTGGTTTGTCGAAGTACAGTAAAGTCACCATCATTTCAAGACGCCATTATTTCAAGACCCCATTATTTCAAGACCCCAACATTTGAAGCCCCCCGTATACGGTTATTTCAAATTGCGCAGTTCCGTCAACTCCCACCACGGTCCCTGTACACTCTCCTCCGCATAATTTGTTTTATTTAATGAGTTTCAATATCTTCGATATATTGAAATTAAATAAATGTTTTGTTGATTGAAATAAAGAAGGTGTGTTGAATCAAAAAAATGTATTTAAACAAATCTTTTTGTTTGAATCAAAAAAATCGTTTTCTCAGTATAGAACTCTTTTAGGGGGAAACATAACTCCGATCAGAAGTCTTGGAACTCTCAAAATTTTAAAATTCGAAAAATTGTGGATGATCTTTAAAGTGCTGTAGTTCTTTCAATTTTGACTAGATCAGAAAGTGTTGTAAGACTTTTTAATGCTTTAAGCGTCAGAACTATTGTTAAAACCTATCAAGAACTGCAGAACTATTGAAGGAATACTCAGAACTCTAAAGAAAAATGTTTATTTTTAATAGTGTGGATGCAAATTCACAGGACCAGCCCAATTTTTGTATTATTAGAGGTAAAATTAGAAATTAATAGAATTTTAGCATGTTGATCATGAGAGCCACTGCTGGACAGCTGAGCCCCGGGCACAGGAAGGAGCAGGGCGCAAACCGGGCAGCAACTACACTACAGTATAGGACTATATAGGTAAAGAGTGTTGGTGGAGGGAGGAAAGGCAGCAATGAGCGCGATCTGCGGGTGGGGGGAGTAAACACGCTGGCGCCTCCACTTGTCTCCACTCAGTATGACTAGACTAGACTATGACTCAGTACAGCCGCGTCCTATAAGGGGGTTTGTATCGCGTTCTTTCCGATATGAACACAATCCCCGTTTTTCCTAACTGCTTATTCTAAGAAACTAACAGTACTTTTATTTGTGAGTTTTCAACAATATACATTGAATCTACGTTTCACCGCTCTTTGGTGGAGTGAAACCGTGGAGTATTTTTAACTCGTTGTGAATCTGTATGGTTTTCAAGCCCTGGACAAATGAGGACGATTCCAGGAAGAGACCACAAACGCAGAAGTAGGGAAGAACCCAGCACAAGGAGTGATACGTTTTTCTTTTTTTTCTGATTTGTGCCCTTTAGGATATGGTTTTGTTTCGTGCTTGAGTTCAGTGAATCTTGTGTTTTGACCACTGTTGGTGAATCGAAAAAGAACGCGGTAAATAGGGCGAATCGCAGTTTCGATCGATTGAGAGACCCTTTTGGTGAGTTTATAACAGATTTTGGTGCAAGTAGGTATATATTTGCAGACAAATCTGCAACTTTGAAGTTATTGCAATACTGAATTTCGTGTGTTGTGGGAAATGAGAACAATTCAGTAAACGCTCAGCCAGGTTGAAGCAATTGTGAGGTTATATTTGGCGCGTTCTATTATTTTGATTCAGGGGGGTGTTTCCACTGTACTGCTCAATGTAAAAAATATGTCATGAGAGTTGAAAACGGCCGTGCGCGGCGCTAGTATAACTTTCTTCTACAAAACCATGCAGTACCATAGGAAAAATGCATAAAAGTTACAAAATAAATATGAAAAACAATTTAAAATAATTTTTTCTTGACAGTGTAGACATTACTACTATCCAACCGAGCAATTCACGCCTACCCCGAAAGGGAAACGGCTTAATGATATAATAATAATAATAACAAGGAATTGTCAAGGGCTTTAACAAGTGTAAAGGGATTTTAAAAGATTTTACATGATTTGAAGTATCCTAGGGTATTTTTAATGGATTTTAATGATTTAAACATTTTAAAACATTTTTGGGTATTTTTTTGAAATTCAAAATAATTTTTGAGAGCTTTCGAAAATGTAAATTATTTTCAAAAGATTTGAAACGATTAAAAATATTTTAGGATATTTAAAAAGATTGCAAGGCATTTTCAAGAGCTTTAAAAAGTTACAAGGGACTTCTAAAGATTTCAGAGGATTTGAACAATTTTAGGGAACTTTAGAAGATTTAAAAGAATTTCTAATTGCTTTCAATAATTTGAAGGGATTTCAAAGAATCTGAAATATTTTAAGGTATTTAAAATTTTTCCAAGGCATGTTAAAGGGATTCAAACAATTTTAAGAGATTTAAATGATTTTAAGGGATTTAAAAAAATTTGCATGCGGTTGTAAAGAATTTCTTAGAACTTCGGAAGATATGGAACGATTTTGCAAAACCTAGGTAATAAGGTTTAAAATATTTAAAAATATTGCTATAGTTTTTATAAGATTTTCGAGGATTTCACTGATCTCAAGTTATTTTAATAAAGGGTATAGCCGGGTAAGCATACGAAAAATGCCCCAAAAGGCAATCAAATGTTGAGTCAGCCATTTGAAAGCATACAATCACAAAAAAAAATTCCCAAAATTTCAAACCGTTAGCCGCCATATTGGATGAGTTAGGTGGAGTAACGTCCATTTTTGTTTTAATTTTTTTCTCTATTTATTGTACTTAAAAAAATCTGAAAAAATCACAGGACTTCTTTCAATCATTCTCAACGTTCATGATTTTTTCGATCAAATTTTGGAGGGAAATTCAAACTCAACCAAATTTTCAAAAAATTTGTTTAAATTGTTTTGTCTGATAAAACTCAAGTACTATCTCAGTTTATACCACAAAATACTCACCCACAAAGCTATTATTGTGATTTTTTTCAGTATTTTAAATTTGGGGGATCTTAGTGTAAAAAATTTAAAACTTTAATTTTCACATATTCCAACTCCTGAGGCCCATTGATACCTGAATGTATTCATACAATGCAATTATGTGATGGTTTTTTTTTATGAATTTCAACGAATCCTTCTCATTTCTCTAAATTGACTCCATTTTTACTGAAATCAATGGAATTTAAAAGAAAATCCAATTCATTTGAATTTTTTGAATTTAAATTGAATTTTTTGAAGCCCTATGAATTTATTCTGAATTCATTAAAATTCACTTGGAATCATTCTCATCACATTCTGTTGAATTCTTTTAAATTAAAAATGTGAAACTAAAATTTTAAATTAAGTTAAAGTCACATTATTAATGCACATTAGACACTTTTATGAGTATATATATATATGTATATATAATCCTCTTTTTTAATGCGACATATATGACACGGGTAATTTGCTCGAAAACATTCATTGTAACCGAATAGTGTGTGTAGCCCTAGATAGATTGCAATGAGAAGAACTATGTCAAAATAATTTTGTTTCTCTCCAGTTGGATGGTTTATAGTAATTCCTGGTTCACTTAGATAAGGTAGCTCTTCCAAGATTTTTTCAAAAACTACTTTGTTTGTATAAACTTTCCTATCATTGGAATTAAATGGAGCAAATAAAAAAATACTACGCAAACGAGTCTGTAAATGAATTGGAAGACAAGGACAATCTATATATACCGCTCCACATTTTCCAGAAATTCCTGCATGGCTTCGGACCCGATTATTAGTTTCGTAATCATCGAAATTCCCTGTTAAAGGAATTCTAATTTTGGTTCCAAAAGATGAAGATTTTTTTATCGAATACTCTGCCTGGACAAAATTACATATGATTTCCGAATCAGATTCCAATTCCCGCAAGTACTTTACAACTTTATTATACATTCCAGGCAATTCGAAGAATGTGACTAAGACTTGGCGAAGTGAAATGAACTGACCAGACACGGGAACCATATCTCGTATGTGAGTACCATTTTCCTCCCGAAATTCCTCTCGTTCTCCGATTTTATGCTGTATTGGTTCGATTAGATTTCCACCAGTTCTGAAATGTTTCAGTCGAAGATACTCAGTGTCTAGTTTCAAGAAGGGATTTTGTAATCTATTAAACATATCTTTAATTTAGCTCGTGAAGATTCAGATTGGACATGACTAAAACTGTTTTCGCGAAAAATATTGATAACTTTTCCGCTTAAAAATTGAGTAGTATCCTCAACGAGGTCTTGAACCCTTTTTCGAGGTATATCCGGAAAACTGTACCATTTGCTCGTGAATAATGCGGCGTGTTCTGTCATCGCGTCTGAAAATTGTTGTGTTCCGGAAACACTGCATTCAGGTAACTCTGATATTGGACCTTTGACGTCTTCATATTCTAAGTTAAGTTCTTCATCGCTATCTGCTTCTGAGGCTTCGGAGGAAGGAATTTCCTCAGAATAACAAGAATCGTAAAATGCTTGCGTTTCAGTAAAATCAACCTCCATAGTTGAAACAACACCCATATGTACCTTATTTTCAGAATGAAACCACTGTCTGTGTTTTCTAAAACTACTAAGAGAAAAAAAAACTTCTTCGGCAATTGTCATTGCAACACCTATATACACTTAGAAAGAGTTGGAAGACTGCATGATTGTTCATTAACGCCTTATTATCTGATTATACAGTGTCACAAACGAAACACATAGCCATGGCGAAATATCACATTCAAGATGTTTTTGAATACTAAACTTAGCACGAGATCAATAAATAATCCTGAACATTTAAAACTATCAGTTAAAAATTGGTTCTGTTATTAGAAGAACTCAGGCAAATTACGAGTTTCACACGAGATCATTTAAACAAATAATTATAACCAAACGAAATCAGCAGTTGACGTACCTTAGGGTCTTTTGTTTAATTTCAAAAAATTTCAAAAACACTTAAAAAGTCAGTCCCTACTCCAGGCTTGCCCCTATCGATTACTACTATACGTTTAAACGAATTTTTTTTTCTTTAAGATCAAGAAATGAAGAAATCGATGAAAATGAAGAAATGAAGAAGTTTGGAAAATCAACAAATCAAAAATGAAGAAGTTTTGATTAATTCTGGATGTTTTCGGGTGCTTGATTACAGTGAGTCCCCTTGCCTCTCACGTGTTGGGGTGCTTGATTTTCGTGAGTCCCTTTGCCTTTCACGTATTTTCAAAGCATGACATTACTCAATTTCAATTGCCCTTCTTAATTACTCACAAAATAATTGAAATTAATTTTCCATACCACAGGCACGTGAAGAAAAGAATGAAGAACGTACCTTTGGTCATATAGAAATTAATTCTTGTTATTTTTTGAGGATAAACGAGTTTTTAAATTGACTAATGTGATGCCTTAGACATTAGAATTAATCCCCTTCTTCGTAAGCAAAGAGCGTCAACCTAGGTTCCCTTTCATTTTTTACCTTATCATAAATATAGTTGGCCATTATTGTAAGTGCTTCGAAGTGACGGGCATTGATCTGGCTGTTTGATGTCTCGCCTTCAATGCTATTCGAACAAAGCAAATAGAATTAACCGTCCTGGTCCCTAATTGATTTCTTTTTGGGGGTTTCACGTCCGTAAGCACGGAGAAACCTCGCTCCGCCTCAGCATTTCAATGAGGAAGACCTCGAACAATATTCAATACTGAGGTCAAATTTGGAAAGAGCTTTTCTCCTGTATTCGACGTGAATATACCGATAGAAGACCACATATCGTCAAAAGATAAATTCGACCATTTCTCCTTTAATTCCTGACTAATTTCGAGTAAATAGTCCCACTCTTTTTGCATTCCTGTTTGGTCAAACGACTCCAAATCTTGACAAACTTTCCAGACCCTAGGAAAAGTTTCGCTTCGATTAGCATGGAAAGCTACTTGATGTCGAAAAACAGAAACGCAAGACAAAAAGATATCAGCAAAAGGAAGACGATTACGAATTTCCTTGCTTGCAGTGACATAAAATTCCAAGCAATTACGAAGAAATTCATCCACCTCTTCTTTTTGCAACTTCTTGTCTGTAAGTTGCTGTTGTAAATGCTCACGCGTTTCCTTACCAACATCAATGGTTTCTAACTCCTTTTGATTACTAGGATCTGCAAAGTTGACATTGTTAATGATTTGAAAGAATAAATCCAGTCGAAGCAAGCCCTCTTTCAAATAGATGCTAAGAATGGATAAAAACAATTGAACTGAGTATGGCTGCAGTTCCTGGACCAATGTTTCGTGACTTTGAAATTTAGCATTGTATGCGTTGAACTCACTCAAATTAAATTTCAAGAATAGAAAATATGCGAATGTCAAAGGCTTCTGCATCTTTTCTAGCAATTCTTTGGCCTTCTCTACCTTTTCAGATACGAGGCTGCATTCGGCCACTTTCGCTTCGCTCTACAGGCATTGAAAATCGATCTTTCGATGAAGGTATGATGAAAAAATAGTTTTTACGTCGGTGTCTGTCTGTCGTCGTCGTTGTCGTCCGTATACCGGATAACTTTTGAAATACTACTCGGATTGGATTGTGCTTTGGCACAAGTTTTAAGTGTTGAAAAAGAAAGCACAAGTTCGTTAGCTAGTTATTTTGGATAAAAATTCAAAAAGTGCAAGCATTTTGAAAATTTTTGACACTATTTTTTTCTCATGATTTATAAATTCTATGGACGGCTATTCATAGTACTCGACAAGTCGAACAATTTATCATCATGACTTTTTTCAATAAAAAGAAAATTGTCAGAGTTATAGCATTTTCAAGATTAAAAAAAAAAACGAAAATGAAAATTTGAAGCAAAACAACGCACTTAATGAAAAAAAAGTCAAGAGAAGAAAAATGTTGCTTTTTGAACGCCTTCAAGATACGAAAAAAGATGAATAGACAAAAATTGGGCACCCCAAAAAGATCTACAAATTTATTATTAATCACTTTTTGATAGGACGCGTAGTTTTTGTTCTATTCGTAAAAATCAATAATAAAAATAAAAAAAATAAAAAAATTTTGGACACACGATACAAGCTACGAAAAAAAAATAAATACACAAAAGTTATTTACCCAAAAAAGCTACAAATTTGTTATTATGCATATTTTGATAGGATACGTAGTTTGTGTTTTAATCGTGAAAATAACATTAACAATAAAAAAATTAAATTTTCGGGAAAACAACACAGAGTATGAAAAAAATTAATAAACAAAAGTTTCTCACTCAAAAAAGATCTAGAAATTCGTTATGAATTATTTTTTGATGAAATGCGTATTTTTTGTTGAAATTGCAAAAAATTACTTTGAAAATAAAAAAAAATCAGTTTTAGGAAAAACGACACAAAAATGTTAATTGGAATTTCTTAATCTATCAGAAAAAGTTTTTTTTTTATTTTCAAAATGTTGAAAAGAATATAATTTTTGTAATTTTCATCGAATTCCAGATTGTTGTGGGCTAGAATGAAGGTAGGAATCAGAACATTATTCGTCATAGCGTGCTACGCCCCACTTAATAGCGACCCGAGGGAAGTCAAAGACGCCTTCTGGGACACTTTATATGATACAATTAGTACTTGCGATCAAGGTGAAAGAATAATTTTGTTAGGAGATATGAATGGATGGTTCGGCGTCCAACATCAAGACACAGATACAGAAAGGGTACTAGGTAAATTCGGGGATCCAAACAAAAAATTATAACGGGGAAAAGTTAATCTCCAAAATAAACTTAGGACGGGGATGGAGAAGAAAGAAAACAACAAAAACGAAACAAATGCGAATCAAGATTGGAAATTTACAGAAACCGGAAGTACGTATAGATTTTCAGAATAAGATAAACGAACGCATAGATGAGGCAACTTGGGAGGCGCTTAGAATCAATGAAGATGTTATTTTCTCGATTCCAAGATAAGAGGCCATTTTACGAGGTGAAATGATTCTCCATTGCGCGTATTTTGTGCGACCTACGATCTTGTAATCGACAATGCTTCTCTTGCAGACGCTATTTTGTTCTAGCCTACTTTTGCATGATTGCCGCGTGTAGGTAACTCGTTCGACGGTTGCTGCTACACGTGGTTCGAGATGCCATACTATGGGTGTGGTATTTTATTCCACAGGCGGCCTTCTAATCCTTATCGCGGTCGGATTATCTTTCTTAAGCCGGCGACCATCATGATTAGGGACGTCGCTGTGTGCAATTGTGGTTTCACTTGCTCATCAGCTTCACATTCCCCATCTTGTTCGAATGAGCGGCGTTCCTTTTAGTCATGCAGGCGGAATCTCTTCTCAGCTAGTGTTTCAATCACTATATATCTAACACAATAGGAAGTTATATTAATGTTTGAATTAGATTATTAGTTACTGGTATTAATTATAGTCATTCTGATGTCACCTCTCTTAAAATTGATATATTATAGAATTTTTTTTTCTTTTCTCAGCCCACCTTAACCAATTCTCTCAATTCGTTATATAAATTGGTTAGATAAATTACTCACTTATGCCTTTTCTTATCAAGAGCACATAGATAGAACTTTTGTTTACCTATGATTTACTAAAACATGTTGGTTAAACTCTGGATTCAGAGAATCAATTATTATTAATGATAATTTATAAGGGTAGAATTTTGAAATCGTAGGATTTTGAGGTAAGGAAGTCAGTTGGTCCGTAATACTTGAATTTACAGATCTTCTTTCATTGCTATCCAGAGTGGTCTTGAGGTGAATTTTGAGGTTAACATGGACGTTGCCAGGTTCTTATCGTGTTGTAGGCGTTTCCTGGCCGGTGAGATCTTATCACGAAAGTATTAAATTTCGCGTGAGGAGCAGCCACGATGAGATGGTGCCATCATTATACGAAGTTAGATGTTAGATTGCTTAGTTTTAGAGATTCTTCTTCCGGTGGAAACAGCCTTGAGGATTCCAATTACTAGGCTGATGCATCATGATGCTATGTCAACATCATGTTCCGGTTCCATATATTTGTTTTTTCACGTGTAGCGAAGATTTTGAATGGAAAAATGTTGGATTTTTATTTTTCCGTCCTCCCTCCTTAGAATGGTTCATCGTTCTTGATGAAAATGTTCTCGTTTTGATAGACATCGAAAAAAACGTGCAACCTGTGTGGTGTAGACCCCTCGTCACTTGAATAGCTGAGCGAGTCATTACTTTTCTGTTTTTCTTGAGAACTTTGCAACTGATTGTAGGATTTAGGAAAATAGGAACTTTCATCTATCTTGCTTGATTACATGTAATTTTGACACATCCCAGAATCCAATTAACAGCATTTGTTATTGCTGTCTAATTTTGATACTTCGTGTAATTCGGAATTTGTTTACTACTCTTACTTTTATACACGTGTGTATGAGTGTATACAAAGTTACTAAAATTCTGACTCTAAATATCACCACTGGGCACAGAAAGGATCAACGAACCCCATATATTTTTGGCAGATTTTTCATAATTTTGTTCAGTGACTTACAGCCATTGAAAGTTGAGTATTCTGAAATGTTCATAGGATTATTATGCTTTTTCACCTTTCACTGGTCTGGAAATAATCGCTAATCATCTGAAAATTTTTAAACTCGGTATCAGTATTGGCAAAACCTTCAACTGCAACATGCATCTTGTCTCATATTTTTAAAACTTTTTTTTTGCTGAGATTTTCATGAAAATCTGCACAAAAATCGAGCTGCCTAAACTTTTTGGACGGACAGTAGGCACTGTGTATTTCTTCAGGTAGATAACGCGCTCAGGCTAAATCAGGCAGAATCTTCAGTCTTTTTTCACGCTTACCCTGCTTTTTAATTTTTTTCTTAAGTTATCCACTTTCGGTGCCTCTACACAACCACAAAACATCTACTTTTTCGCGGAGGTCTAATAAAAATATTATTTTTATCCAGGTTTAACCACGAAACTGTAGCAAACAGCTTCTGAAATAAAGTTTGACACTTATTTTGCAGAAAACAATCGTCCGGACAGCCCTTACGTTTATGTAATTTTATAACATGGTCAAACCTAAACCCATAACAATTTATTGTTACCTAACATTTGATTTTAATACTTTAAAGTAATCTTGTTTTCTATTCTAAACTGGTCGTTTTAGACCTACTTCCGCTAACTTTAAAGTAATTTTGTAACTATTTTCTGTTTGTTTCTCATGACTTGTGTCGGCACCTCGCAACTTTTTTTAGCGGTGTCGCGCTATTGAAACATAATTCGACGACAGCTTAGCCACAAAGTAGAAGTACAACCCCTCTACAAAATAATTGCTGCTTTTGGGTAAATACAAGACAGGGCGCGTCTAATCGGCGAAAAAGAGGAGCAAAAAAGGTGGGAAAGGGAAGCTGGAACGCGAGGTAATTCGAGAGTTAGTTAAACGACAATTAAAGGAGACGGAACTTGTTCCATATTCCGGGTGAAATTGTATGCAGACGTAAATACAATTGCCCGACACAATGGGTTATGCCCCGAACATTTAAGCCTAATACGACCTCTTGACTGGAGTAAAATATGAGCAAGAGAGAGAATCTCTCAAGGGGAGCAAAAAAATAGAAAAAGAGACCGAGTGCTTTTGCAAGGTACGGAAAAATGTAGAGATTGAACCGCCGGATCTTAGAAGGGCATATAAAGTCTGATGGATGGTGGCGGGAGGGCTCCTTGGCATTTTGAAAACATTTACAAATTTCAATTTTTAAACACATATTTTTATTCGAAATTTAAATGCGCATATTTTTTTCCTCTTAAAAAAAGTTGTAGCTTTGTTCATTCTTGAAATAATTGCAAAAAATACGAATTTTGAAAACTGACAAAATTCCGTCTTTTCTCACTTCAACTCGCTCTAATTCACAGAATATTAAAGATTTTTACTTCAAATTTAGAGGAATGCGAAAACAGCTCTGCGCATGTGCACGATACCGAGACCAAGTTTTCATTCGTGGAAAACATTAACGAATTCTTGGACGTCGCTCGTCCCACCTCTGCTCACCAAACACATAAGGTGATACCACTACTTACTATTCCTTCGTGCGGTAAACACACCCCACGCAGCTCCTGACAAGCTAACCCGCGGCGCGGCATCAATTCTCGGAATCGGTAATTCCGGGAACGTTGAATCCGAGTTCGACTGTATTTATAATCACAATGGTCATGAAATTTGGACGAACTTTATCTCCAATTGATTTCGAGGTCTGAAGGATTTTGAACTACATAAACCTATTAGAAGTGGTTTTTTTTGCGTTCATCAATTTAAAGGATAAATTTTTATCACGTTTATATGAGAGAAACTTTTTTTAATTTGTAACACAACGATACTATATCTGATTTATTTGTTCGCGTCTTCGAGAAGCATCGATCGACCCATTGTAGAACCCTTTATAACCTACTAGTACCGATTTCTCAAGTTTTAAGAAAATGCTTTATTCTGTTTGTATGAGAAAAACTTTCTTGACATTGCGAATTCTACAGTAATTTATCCGTTATATTCTTTGAGACGCGTCGAAAGACCTATTGAACAACCTTTCATGACTTTCATGATCTCATAGCATTCTGGGCTCTAGACGCAAGTTTGCTAATTGTACGGAAAAACTGCGCCATAACCCTTCTATGATGCCAGTAAATTCCGGTGCAGGAATCTGTAGGAAACTAGTCTAATTCTTGAGTCATAACATGGAGCGACACCAAATTTCTACTCTCTACATTCCCGTGTGGAAAAATGTCCTGGCAGTCTGGTTACAGGTCTAGCCCAGGTCTGGATTTATCTAGACTGTCTAGTCTGGAAAATCTGATCTGGCCCAGGTCTGACGCTAGTCTGGCCCAGGTCTGAACTTATCTAGACTGTGTGGTCTGGAAGGTCTGGTCTGTCCCAGGACTGGCGCTGATCAGCGAGCCAAGAACAAAAAAAGTTCTAAGTTCGATCAGCGAAGATTCTTTGACATATTTCAAAAAAGTTACAGGGTTTCTCAAATGATATAAAATAAGAAATTCACATTATCAAATCAAGACTTTTTTTTATCACCTTGACAGTCTGGTCTGGTCCAGGTTGAGTGCTGATCAGCGAGCCAAGAACAAAAAAAATCTAAAGTTCGATCAGCAGATTTTTTTTTGAGATATTTCGAAAATGTGACAGGGTGTCTACAATGATAGAAAATAATAAATTCACACGATCAAAACAATACTTTTTTTCTTATCACCTAGACAGTCTGGTCTGCACTGAAAAACGCCGATCCTCAAAAGTACGCCGATTCGGCGTTGTTTTGAGTTGCAACAAAAACAAAACACCAGAGAATGAAAATGCAGCTATGTTCATGCACAGTAAAAAAAAGGATCATTTTTGTTGCAGATCATTTTGCTCCAACGATCATTTGACTTTCGAGATCATAATTGAAAAATACGACCCCGTTATTTTAGTACTACATTTGGCCACCAGTTAGCGTATCGTTGTATTTCAGATCCCAATAGCAAACACCACTCCTTACTTTATTCTAACATAAAATGACTGATTTACTTGTCACTTAGAAAATGATTGACCAATCAGTCACTTTTATTGAGTAAGAATCAGTCACTTTGAGTGACTGATTGAATCAGTCACCAATATTGACTGATTCATCAGTAAAAACGACTGTTTTGTCAGTCAAAATGGCTGATTTGTCAGTCAAAACATGCTTGATTGATTGAATCAGTCAAATTTTGACTGATTTAAATTTAGAGATGTATATTATTGGAAGCCGTTTATACTCGTAATCCATACTTGCAAATTGAGGTAGTGTGGATATTAGTAAACCTAATCCACCATTTTCACTAGTGTTCTCAGAGGATCTTGTAGATTTAGATATAGGATTCTAAATGCTGGATTTAGGAACAGGATATTAAGTCTAAGCCTTCATTGAGATGCTGAGCTAGTTTCTAGATGATTCAGAAATTCAGCAGTGCAACTATTGCCTAAGTCCTTTGCTGGTTTTCTATAATTTGCTATTTTAAGTGAAAATGTTTGTTTTTTAGATGGTGCCTTATGTCTTTTATATTTCTAGTCTTGAGCATATTTTTATTTAACTCATTATTTTAAAATCTTAAAATGGTGGTATTCACGAGAGTCTTCATCTTAAGAATGTTTAAAAATAATATTCTAGTGATAATTTCATATTACAAGGTTAAACAGCTCAGAATACGCTTTGCGCTAATCTATTCTTATCCATTCTTTGAGAGGCAGTGTTTCGTTCATGCAAACATCAGAATGACTTCTTATTTGGTTCAAAAACCTCCACTATTTTAATGATGTATATAAATAACGAGAGGATAATTGTAAGCAATTCACTGGAAACTGGAGCCTTTCATTTCACTTTCTTTGTTCAGCTAAAAATAATCTCTTAAGCTATAGGAAATAATTGAAAGTGGAACGGCAGAAGTACTTAAGTGTCAAAAAATGTATTAAAAGAGCAACAAAACGTTCTCAAGAACCGGCGTTTAAGTGCAATGCACAAATTTCACTTTCAACATTGATTTTGATGGCGAAAAATGTGGGTAATGATTTTTTTTTCAATTGTTACTGTGAGTAAGATAGAATTTTTCAGTACGCAAGTGGTATTTTTATGAAAAAACTTTATTTTCATTTTATTCTTTGCACATCATGAGATAAGTTTTAGGCTCCGGCAGCTACGATCATGGTTCCTTAAAGCAACCAATCCCGACGCAACTGGAACGTGCACGTCATCCACTTCTGCTCCTTCTGCCCTAGAAGGTAAGCAAAAGCGGGAAATTTATGGGTGAAAACATCGTTCAACACTGTTCCTTGGAGTCGGGTCTTTAGCCGCGGATGACCTTACGCGGCAGACGGGACAGTTGGAGATGAAAATTTCACCTCTGGATACTTTTTTAGAGCTATCCCATATCTTTTCTTCTGTAATTTCCATTACCCTACGAATAAGTATTTTTGAATATATTTTACTTGCGGTACTTAGCAAGCTGATACCTCTGTAATTATTGCAGTTGCTTTTATCTCCCTTTCTTTTGTATATTGGTACGATAATTGCTTTTCTCCAATCGTCTGGGACTTATCTCGCCTCAATACACGAATAATTGATCAATTCGCACACCCTGTGATGTATGTGCTCGCCACTGTATTTAAGCATTTCAGCACTAATTCTGTCTACACTAGCAGCCTTACCATTTTCTAAACTCTTAATTATATAAATAACCTAAGTGATGCAGACATTTTCAATTGGGATTTTTAATATATTAGTTTCTATCTTGCAGCTCTGTAGCCCTATATCTTCACCTCCTAATAATTCTTCAAAAGAGTCTTTAGAAGCGTCTTCTAACCCGTCGGTATCATATAGCATTTCACCTTTGTTGTTTCTCATGCTCACTAACTCTGTACTTTTACTTTCAATTCATCTCTTTAAATATAAGTTTCCTGGTTCCTTGGAATTCGTTTTGTCATTTCTTCTCTTCTTCTGTTCTGATTTTATCTTTACTTTCTTTGACTAGTCATTTAACTTTCGTCTTTTTGGGTCTGTAATCATTTTCAAGTCTACTTCTCTCCTTATCGCTAAGACCTCTCATGTTTAACTTTCTCTCGTACGCTGCTTTCTTTTCTCCTCGGGCTGCCTTAATTTCATCATTCCACGATGTATCACCAGATTTTATTTCTACGACCCCCATACCGCATACTTCATTCGCAGTTTTAACAATGTTATCCCGTAACATAGTCCACGCGCCTTATAAATCTTTATTAATTCTAAGCCCCTCCCAAGTTTCCTCATCTATGCGTTCGTTTATCTCATTGTGAATATCTATTCGCACTTCCGGTTTCTGTAAATTTTCAATCATGATTCGCGTTTGTTCCTTTTTGTTTTCTTTCCTCTCCATTCCCGCCTCAGTATTGCATTCGGAATAGGCCTTTTAATGAATAAGCCCTTTCCTAAGTATAAGCTAACTAACTTTTCCCTGTTATAATTTTTTCTTAGATCCCCGAATTTACCTAGTACGCTTTCTGTACCAGTGTCTTGATGTTGGACGCCGACCTATCCGTTCATATTTCCTAGCAAAATTATTCTTTCACCTTCATCGCAAATACTAATTGTATCATTTAAAGTATCCCAGAATGCGTCTTTGACTTCCCTCGGATCACCATCAACTGGGGCGTAGCACGCTATGATGAATAATCTTCTGATTCCTACCTTAATTCTAGCCCACAACAATCTGGGAAATACAAAATCATGATCTTTGAGATACTGACTTGCTTTTTGATTCATAATAATCAAACCGACCCCTTGACTACCATGTGCTTCGCTAGCTACACCTGACCAGATTTCAAAACCGCCTTTCAATACCCCATTTTCTATGTTTCTACATTCGCGACCCTTTTTCTTCGTCTCATCAAGAACTTCTGGTGGAAGAAGTTTACTTCTACACACCAACATTTGGCCCGCATATTCACCTCATATTTAAAGTCCGAGACGCCCATTCCGCAGTGGCTGGTGTTAGGACGCACTATACTCCTACCAAAAAAAGGCAACTTGTCCAACCCAAAGAAGTACAGGCCAATAACTTGTTTGAACACGCTGCATAAGATCTTCACGGCTGTCCTAAATGACAGGATTATTCGAAGAATTGAGGCTAATTGACAGGAGCGTCTAGGCAAACGCAGCAGCCCATCAGCGCGTCCTGCTAATGGCCTGGATCGACTACCGGAAAGCTTTCGATTCAACCTCTCAAAGAATTATTATCTGTCTGTTGGAGAGCATGAAGGTTTATCCCCACATAGTGAAATGCACAGAGATTGATGCCCCTTTGGAAAACTAGATTTACTATATGATCTGGAAATTATCGTGTAACACCGAACAACGTCACCTTCCAGAGGGGCCTCTTTCAGGGTGATAACATGAGCCATCTGCTCTTTTGCATCACGCACGTCATTCACGTATTTTAAATGGATGACCTCAAGATCTATGCTGCACAGAAGAGATTGGTACAGACTTTGGATTTAACAAATATGTCAAGACTAATCTGAAGAAAGGAAAGATTATTGGCATTGCCAAAGACCCTGAGGTTGTGGATATAAGTGTTATCAGACATCTTGACATTGAAGAGACCCATACATACCTGGCCGTGATTGAATCTCGCATTCAGGACGTAACATCAGTAAAGGAGTCTCTTCGATAAAATTTAATTTTCCGCTTTCATTTTATATTGTGAACGGGGACCTCGCTGGCGCCTAAGAATCAAAAATTAAATAAAAATTAAGATTCCTCACATAATCGTCATCAGTGAGTCGATGTGGGATTGCATAGGCTTTTTAAAAAATGACAAAATAAATTATATACAATAAAAATTAAAAATAAGTGTATTATACAAACGCAAGTACATCTTTATTGGACCCAACCGTTCAATTTTCTAGCGTAATTTTAGACCCAGTTATCATTTTTTTAAAAGACTGCCTGGAGCACTGACGAAACAATAAAGCCTCTAGAAATATAATGCATCGACATTTTATTGCAATTACCAGTTACAGGTAAGATTTTGAACCGACTTCGGATCACCAATATATTTATAATAGTTTAAAATTTTTTTAATTCAATCAATATTGTAGAGGATTGTGATTTTCACGATGGTTTACATTCTGTACCACAAAACAATTCTTGATGTAGTGGCGGGCGCCTACTGGGGTGTCATGGATTTCTGCTGGGTTCAATGCGGTAATCGTGCCACTTTCTATGTTTATTTTCAAACGCTTTATAGCGTGATTAATATATTTATATATTCCACCAAGAATATTCTGAGTCTTCAATATTGCAAACACATCACCCCCGGACGTCGACAATACGATTTCTTCTTCGGTTGGTATAGGCCCATACGTATTCCTTCCTGTTTTAACCATTAAAATCAATCGAGAATTCCCTCGAATTGAAAAAGAATAACAATTTCAAATTCAAATCACTATAAATTGATGAGAAAAATATTCAAACATTATTATAAAATTCAGTGAAAACCAATAAATTAATACCTGGAACCTGTGAAAAACTCCTAAAAATGCCATGACTTTTATAAGAGGCAAAAAAAGCTTTGAAACTCCCTTCAAACCATTAAAATCAATTGAGAATTCCCTCGAATTCAAAAAGAATAACAATTTGAAAATTCAAATCGCTATAAGCTGATTAGAAAAATATTTGAACGATATTATAAAATTCAGTGAACACCAATAAATTAATCCCTGGAACCTGTCAAAAGGTCCTAAAAATGCAATGGTTTTTATAAGAGGAAAGAAAAAGCTTTGAAACTCCCTTCGAACCATGAAAATCAATCGGGAATTCCTCGAATTCAAAAATAATAACAATTTCGAATTCAAATCACTATAAATTGATGAGAAAGATATTCGAACATTATTATAAAATTCAGTGGAAACCAATCGCTTAATCCCTGAAACCTGTAGAAAGTTCTAAAAATGCCATGATCTTTATAAAAGGAAAAAAAAAGCTTTGAAAGTTCCTTCAAACCATTATAATCACTCGAGAATTCCCTCGAATTCAAAAAGAATCACAATTTCAAATTCAAATCAGTATAAACTAATTAGAAAAACATTCGAACATTATTATAAAAATCAGTGAAAACCAACAAATTAATACCTGGAACCTGTCAGAAAGTCCTAAAAATGCCATGATTTTTATAAGAGGCAAAAAAAGCCTTGAAACTTCCTTCAAACCATTAAAATCAATCGAGAATTCCCTCGAATTGAAAAAGAATAACAATTTCAAATTCAAATCACTATAAATTGATGAGAAAAATATTCGAGCATTATTATGAAATTCAGTGAAAACCAATAAATTAATACCTGGAACCTGCCAAAAAGTCCAAAAATGCCATGATTTTTAAAAGAGACAAAAAAAGCTTTGAAACTCCCTCCAAACCATTAAAATCAATCTAGAATTCCCTCGAATTCAAAAAGAATAACAATTTCAAATTCAAATCACTATAAATTAATTAGAAAAATATTCGCACATTATAATAAAATTACGTGAAAACCAATCAATTAATCCCTGGTATCTGTCAAAAAGTCCTAAAAATGCCATGATTTTCATAAAAGGAAAAAGAAATGCTTTGAAAGTTCCTTCAAACCATTAAAATCACTCGAGAATTTCCTCGAATTCAAAAAGAATAACAACTTCAAATTCAAATCACTATAAATTAGTTAGAAAAACATTCGAACATTATTATAAAATTGAGTGAAAACCTTTAAGTTGATCCCTGGCACCTGTCAAAAAGTCCTGGAAATGCCATGATTTTTATAAGAGGAAAAAAAAAGCTTTGAAGCTTCCTTCAAACCATTAAAATCAATCGAGAATTCCCTCGAATTCAAAAAGAATAACAATTGGTTAATAGTTAATCATTTTTGTAGGAAAATTCGAACACTTGATTGAAAATTCAACTGTTGGGTTGAAAATTCAAACATTTTGTTAAAAATTTAATTATTTTCTGAAAAATTCATTATTTTGTTAGAAGCCAATTTTTCAATTCTAAATCTTCAAAAATGAAATTTTTTTAAAAGTTTACTTTTTAATTCAATATTAAACCTTCCAAGTAGAAGAAATTTCGAAAGTAAATAATAAAAATTATAGTATTTTAAATTGTGAAACTTAAAACTTGCATAATTTTAAATTGTAAAAATTAAAATCTTCAATTTTAAAGATTTAAAACTCAATATTCTATCATTTTGAAGAGTTACAATTAAAAAACCTACAATTTTAGAAATTTATAAATAAAAATTGCTAAATTTTGATAATTTTGAAGATCAAAAGTCAATTTTTCAATTCTAAATCTTCAAAAATAAAGAATTTTCAAATATAAAGCATCAAAATTACATAATTTCTGATTGTAACACTCAAAACTTGCATAATATTCAATTGTAAATTGTCAAAAATGTAAACACTGGAATTTCAAAACTGTATGAACAAAAATGCTGAAATTTAGATGATTTTGATGACCAAAAGTCAACTTTTCAATTATAATTCTTCCAAATTGGAGAAATTTCGAATATAATGCGTTACAATTATAGAATGTTTAATGGTAAATTAAAATTTTTTTGTCTTTTTGGATAGAAAATTCATAATTTTTGGTAGAAAAGTCATTTTTCTTGGTTGAAGATTAACTTTTTTGGTTGAAAATTCAAATTTCTTCCCAAAAATTAATCTTTTTGTCTTCAAATTTCAAATATTTTGTTTTTAGTCAAAGTTTAATCATTTTTGCTGGAAAATTCGAGTAGTTGGTTGAAAATTCAACTATTTGGTTAAAGATTCAACTATTTTGCTGAAAATTAAATTATTTGTTTCAACATTTGTCTTTTTGGATAGAAAATTCATCATTTTTGGTAGAAAAGTCATCTTTCTCGGTTGAAAATGAAATTTTCTGGTTAAAAATTCAAATGTCTTGTCAAAAATTAGTTTTTTTGGTTTGAAAATTCAAACATTTTGTGTTTGGTTAATGTTTAATCATTTTTGTAGGAAAATTCCACCATTCGATTGAAAATTCAACTGATTGGTTGAAAATTCAAACATTTTGTTAAAAGCCAATTCTTCAATTCTAAACCTTCCAAAATGAAATTTTTTTAAAAGTTCACTTTTAAATTTAATATTAAACGTTCCAAGTTGAAGACATTTCGAATGTAAATAAACAAAATTATAGTATTTTAAATTGTAAAAATTAAAATCTTCAATTTTAAAGATTTGAAACTCAATATTCTATTATTTTGAAGAGTTACAATCAAAAAACCTACAATTTTAAAAATGTATAAATAAAAATTACTAAATTTTGATGATTTTGAAGATCAAAAGTCAATTTTTCAATTCTAAATCGTCAAAAATAAAGAATTTTTTTCATCCAAAAAGATAATTTAAAAAAAGACGATTTTTCAACAAACTACATAAATTGTCAACTAAAAAAAAATAAATTTTCACCAAAAAATTGAAGTTAAATTTTCAATTAAAAAATTTAATTTTGAACTAAAGAGATGAATTTTCAAACAAAATTATGGAATATTCAACTGGATTAGTTAACTTTTCAGTCCAAAATAATCATTTTTAACAACAACAAAAAACGAATTTGCAACAAAATAGTCAAATTTTTAACTGAAATACTTAAATTTGTCGTTAAAAAAGTAATTTTCAACATAAAAAAACAAATTTTTAACAAATAAGTTATAGTTGCAATGAAAGAGATGCATTTTCAATTAAAATTGTAAATCTTCAACAAAAAATTCAACTTTCAGCCAAGTAGTTGAATTTTAAACTAAAAAAGATCATTTTTGAACCAAAAATGAAATACTTAAATATTCAGTTCAAAAATGATTTTTCAACCAGAAAAAAAAACGAATTTTCAAAAAAATAGTTCAACTTTTAACTGGAATACTTAAATTTTTCGTTTATAAAGTAATTTTCAACATAAAAACGAATTTTTGAATTAATTAAATTAAATTAAATGAAAATTATAATTATAATTATATTATATATTATAAAATTATAATATAAATTAAATTGAAATAAACTTATAAATCTCCAACAAAACATTTAACTTTCAGCCGAGCAGTTGAATTTTAAACTAAAAAAGGTAATTTTTGAACCAAAGATGGAATACTTAAACATTCAGTTCAAAAATTAATTTTCAACCAAAAAAAAAACGAATTTTCAACAAAATAGTTAAACTTTTAACTGCAATACATAAATTTTTCGTTAAAACAGTAATTTTCAACATAAAAAAAACGCATTTTTGAACTAATTAAATTAAATTAAATTAAAATTATAATTATATTATATACTATAAAATTATAATATAAATTAAATTAAATTAAAATTA